>CAEFZP010003251.1:2500-21736 GCA_903064625.1 Mallotus villosus
GAGCTGGACACGAGCAGTGGTGAGCAGCAGCTAGGTGGGGTGGTGGGCCGGCTGGGGGGTCTGGAGGAGGGCATGGAGCTGCTGAAGACACAGAGAGCCTCCAACAGCATGGCCGCCGCCAGAGCAGAGGAGACCGCCACCATGGCCAGGGACAAGGCCACGGAGGCCAAGCAGGTGTGTGTGTGTGTGGCTGGGATTGTGTGTGTGGCTGGATGTGTGTGCTGGATGTGTGTGTGTGGCTGGATGTGTGTGTGGCTGGATGTGTGTGTGTGGCTGGATGTGTGTGTGTCTGTGTGGCTGAATGTGTGTGTGTGGCTGGATGTGTGTGTGTCTGTGTGGCTGAATGTGTGTGTGTGGCTGGATGTGTGTGTGTGGCTGGATGTGTGTGTGTGTGTGTCTGTGTGTGTGTCTCACCTGTCTCCCTGTGTGTGTGTGTGTCTGTGTGTGTGTGTGTGTCTCACCTGTCTCCCTGTGTGTGTGTGTGTTGTTTAACTCCATGCTCTTATGATTTTTCCCTTTGGCACTTATTTTTGTTTTTTTTTCACAATGTATGATTCATGTTTGACTACCTGCAATGTTGGGGATATCTCGTTGTTATGATCAGACCTATGCACTTTTGTAAAGCTCTCTCTTGGAAGTCGCTTTGGATAAAAGCGTCTGCTAAATGAATAATGTAAATGTAAATGTAATGTGTGTGTCTCACCTGTCTCCCTGTGTGTGTGTGTGTGTGTGTGTGTGTGTGTGTGTCAGATCCTGGAGGGGGAGCTGAGAGATAAGTACCAGACGGTTCAGGGCCTGGTGGACAGGAAGGCCGGAGCCGTACAGGAGGCCAAGCAGAAGGCAGAGCGTCTCCGAGACCAGGCCAAGGAGCTTCTGAGGGACGCTCAGGACAAGCTGCAGAGGCTGGCAGGTGTGTGTCAGGGGGGTGTGTGGGTGTGGGGTGTGTGTGTGTGTGGGTGTGTGTTGTGTGTGTGGTTTCAGCCTGGGCGAGGCACGCTGGATAGAACTGAGAAGTCTTTGTTTTGGAGACGCAGCTGTTCCAACGTCCACATCAACTGCATTCTCAGAGCGGTTTGGCCCTCTAGTGGGTGGACATGGTCACTGCACTGTGTCTGTTAACCTGTAGGAGAGACGTGATGTTGAACACAGGACAACTGCTGAGATTTTGGGACAGTGTGCACTGGAACTGATAGTAATCACATAGTTTACCTTGAGCCACTCACAGGACAGGATTCTGCTACTAAATGAATATATCTCTTGGAAGTCGCTTTGGATAAAATCGTCTGCTAAATGAATAAATGTAGATAAATAGGTCCGACCTTTAGATTTGTATTTTTACATTTTATTAGTTTGGCAAACGCTTTCATCCAAAGTAAGATGCATCAAAAAACAGTAGAAAATCAAGGATCAGTATTAGTTGGCGAAGGATTGGTCTGTGTTTACCAGACTGTGTGAAGGAACCACATCTCAACTACCAGGTAAAGTGCAACAACAATAATAACAACAAGTGTTGTTCTTCAGAGCTGGAGAAGGATTACGAGGAGAACCAGCGGACGTTGGAGGGTAAGGCCAGACAGCTGGACGGCCTGGAGGACAAGATGAAAGGCATCCTCAACGACATCAACAAGCAGATACAGATCTACAACACCTGCCAGTAACACATGTCCACAAACAACTGTTTAGAACGTCTGGAAACACCAGTTTAGAATGTATACAAACACCCGTTTGGAATGTCCAGAAACACCTGTTTAGAACTTCTGAAAACGTCTATCCAGAATGTCCAGGAAGACCTCGAATGTGTCAACCAGTGTACAATGTCCTCGAGCACCTGTTTAGAACATCCACACCCTTTTAGAATGTCCAAAAACACATCCAGAATGTCTAGAAACAGCTCTAGAATGTCCAGAAACAGCTTTAGAATGTCTGTTTCACACGTGTCTAGAAACACTGAGCTCTGAAACGCTACAGACATGTTCTTGTCCCAAATATTTGCCTTTTTCTCCTTCAGAATCTGTGCATTTGCGTTGAACTAGCATACTGTATAATGTTGTGGAGATAGTATTTTAGGAACTGTGTACTGGCTTGGTTGTCAATTGTGTGAATATTTCAGTGTACTGTAATAAATACCACCCTTTTTGGGGATATCTTACATTTCCAGAAAACCCTTTAAGGCTCGACTTGAGTAGGTGCAGATAAGTATATTTATATATTTGATTATATAAATATACTTATGCTATAGCAGTAAACACTATGATATATATATGTTTCCCCGTCTTAGTCTAGTAAGCGCAATGGGCCATAATGAGGTATGCGTTTAGAAAGTACTACGCCCAACATGCTATATTACCATATTCGGTATAGCTTTCCATTGGTAATGATATACCCCCAAAGTTTCGCAAAATGATTTATGTGCTGTTCGGTCGGGTCTGTATTTGTGACACCTGTCTGTCCCTGTAAAGACAAGACTATTTACGTAGACAACCTGCTCCACTTACCAGACGGAATCACGTGGCTGGCATCGTCGCTTTCAGTCCGGAAGTAGATATTAGCGGACTGGATATCGGTCTGGACACTTTCCCCTTAACAAAGTGCCAGTCATTACAAGAGACGCGAGTCTGTGAAGTAGGCAGGCTTTTCTTCCATTGACTGTCAGTTATTGTCTGCAGTGCACTTGGTATATGTATGAAAGTTAAAGAAATGGATCCCGGATAAGGAGAATATTCTAGAAACACCGGTCTACGGGGTTGGTCAGGAGAGAACTGCGGCTCCAGGCCCGGTCGAGACGCCCTGCAGTGCACTGCAGTCTGGAAGAGAGGAGACGGAACTCGGACACGGACACGGACTAGTAGCCGGCTATTGTGGTCGCAGAACGCCGGGAGACTAGTAATTGGTCAAGCTTTGTAAGTTGTCAGTCATTGTTTATGTTGTCGAGTTACATTTTAGCAACGGTTTACTTTGTGCCGTTGTAAAAATAGGGTTTATTTGCCTAACGATAGGCTAGATATCAACATCTTGTCAATGACATTAGCCTAGCTAGATACTGTAGCTAAACGGTTAGCCTAGCTATCCTGCAGACAAGGCTAGCCTTGCAACCTGGTTAGGCTAGCTCTAGCTATAGAGGCGCTCTCCCTAAAAATGTTTTTGATCGTGTTTGCAAATCAACGTCGAAACTTCGAGGCAACCAACTTCTTAATTCAGTTTCTTAAAAGTGCCTAAAAGCTTCCATACGTAACAAACCCTAACACTGCAGCTCTGGCCAAGGAAACAAATGTATAGAAAGCAAATGGTCATGTTGATCATTGTTACATTCCAGCAAACATAGCGACGGCTAGCTTGTTTAGCTAGGTAGCTGACAAGGCCACTGAATTGCTAACTATTCGAAGCTCAAAAACATTAGAGCTAGCACGAGCTAGGCTTGGTTTGACAGAGTAGCGACAGTAGATCAGTGTGTTATGGCTGTCCCGAACACCCGGTAACACTGGCCGGTATCCGACAACACAAAGCGTTGTTGTGTCCCTATGTTAGTTCTAGGCTAGCTCTAGCTAGCTCCAACCATAACATTTATGCTGTAAGTTTGGCTACTTCAGCTGACAACGTAAGCGAGGTCATTTCTTGTCTTTTCCCAAATGCGGTTGTTTGCTCTCATAGTACAGTAAGCCTAAAAGTAATCTTTAATAAAACTCATGCATCCTAAGACTAACATAGTCGACAAATACAATACACATCTATCCACATGTTACCGAAATATATCTTAGTAAATATTGAGTAGCCTAGCTAGTACAGACAGTAGCTAGGTAACGAATTACACATTGCCACTTATTCTCGCCGATAACGGTTTCTGCAGGTCAACTGACGGTGAGGGAAACTAGACTACATTACACTTGTTCAACTATGGAGATATTATTTTGACGAGTTGTCTTTCAGATTTACCCTTTGTAGTGGTATATCGTTCAACGATAACTGACAGTTGATGAACAATCATTCAGCTAGCACTAGCTATTATCATAAGGACGGTTAGCTAGCTAGCTAGTCTTGCTAGCTATATCATATTCGCCGCATCATGACGGCATACATTGAAGATAAGCTATCCGGTTAGCTTGTGTAAGCCTCCTATCTCGTCAATTGCTAATAGCTTTGCACAGGTGTTTTGGCATTTGCCAGACGCGGATCTTATTACAGGGCCACCTGTAGGCTGTTTGAGATAAAGGCTGATATACCGAATGATTTTAAGGTGATGAAGTGTCGACTGTGGCCTGGTTGTTGATGTGTTGGGGAGTACAGTAGGCTCTGCGCTGCATTGTAAGCGTGACATTTAACGACCGTGAAACGCAGTACTCTGTTTTCCCATGCCCTGCTTCTTATCCTAGTGCACAAAGCTTTCCTTTTAAAGATTTCTGTTGTCATTTTACTGCTCTGCTGGACAGAGGCGGTTAGAGTGGGACCGGAGAGGCAGGAAGGGAGAGGGAGAGCTTGACATGCAGGAAATAGTCAAAGCCGGAATCAAACCCCTTAAAATGCACCTCACCCCCCCCCGTCCCTCACCTTCCCAATCCTAAAACACCAATCCCATAAAATCACATATCAATAGTAACATAATTTGTTTTTATCCTCCTTTTTTGCGTCCCTCCTGGTCCAGCCCTCCCACCCTCCTGATTCAGTTCTGGGAGAGTTCTGACCCGCCACGTCGCCAAGATAGCCGTGCCGAGCAGGAAGAGAGAGTCCTCGGATCCAGACCCCAGCGGCGGCGGCGGCGGAGAGGGAAGCCCGCTGAGCGCCAAGTGTCTGAAGATGGCGAGCAGGGAGGAGGGGCCACGCCTCGGGGGCGGAGCCCAGCACGGGGGGCTCGACGGCTCCAGCACCACCAGCAGGAAGAAACAGAAGGACAGAGCCAATCAGGAGAGCCGAGAGGCCAAGAGGGCGGCGGCCGCCGGCGTTGTCGTCGGGGGCAACGGAGACGCCAAGAAAGGTATGTGCTGGGGGGGTGGGGAGGAAGCTGTGGTGGTGTGTGTGTGGTTGTCCTGGTTACAGCTGTGTGTTTGTGCATTTTCTATGTGTGTGTTTGTGTGTGGTTGCTCTGCTCTACTTGATGCTGAAGCTTTGTAACCCTATCAGGCTTCTCCTGGGAAACAGGCTTTTGTCAAGGTCAGGAGAGGGGTCAGGGGTCAGGAGAGAGGTCAGGGGTCAGGAGAGAGAGAGGTCAGGAGAGCTGCAGTCCTTCTCGCCTCTGACCCGTCCACAACACGTCACTCCCTCCCCTGCTCTGCCCTACACAGCACAACACATGACCACACCGCTAGCACACAGCACATGAGCTTGGTGAATGCTCCGTTTGTCTCCAGGGCCTACCTCCAGCCCTCCTCTCTCCCTCCTCTCTACGTCCAGCCCTCCTCTCTCCCTCCATCTACCTCCAGCCCTCCTCTCTCCCTCCTCTCTACGTCCAGCCCTCCTCTCTCCCTCCTCTCTACGTCCAGCCCTCCTCTCTCCCTCCATCTACGTCCAGCCCTCCTCTCTCCCTCCTCTCTACGTCCAGCCCTCCTCTCTCCCTCCATCTACCTCCAGCCCTCCTCTCTCCCTCCTCTCTACGTCCAGCCCTCCTCTCTCCCTCCATCTACCTCCAGCCCTCCTCTCTCCCTCCTCTCTACGTCCAGCCCTCCTCTCTCCCTCCTCTCTACGTCCAGCCCTCCTCTCTCCCTCCATCTACCTCCAGCCCTCCTCCTCTCCCTCCATCTACCTCCAGCCCTCCTCTCTCACCTCCATCTACCTCCAGCCCTCCTCTCTCCCTCCTCTCTACGTCCAGCCCTCCTCTCTCCCTCCTCTCTACGTCCAGCCCTCCTCTCTCCCTCCTCTCTACGTCCAGCCCTCCTCTCTCCTCTCCATCTACCCTCCAGCCCTCCTCTCTCCCTCCTCTCTACTCGTCCAGCCTCCTCTCTCCCTCCATCTACGTCCAGCCCTCCTCTCTCCCTCCATCTTACTCCAGCCCTCCTCTCTCCCTCCTCTCTCTCCATCCCTCCCTCCTCTCTCACTCCTCTCTCCCTCATCTACGTCCAGCCCTCCTCTCTCCCTCCTCTCTACGTCAGCCCTCCCTCTCTCCCTCCACTCTACCTCCAGCCCTCCTCTCTCCCTCCTCTCTACCTCCAGCCCTCCTCTCTCCCTCCTTCTCTACCTCCAGCCCTCCTCTCTCCCTCCTCTAACTCCAGCCCTCCTCTCTCCTCCATCTACCTCCAGCCCTCCTCTCTCCCTCCTCTCTACGTCCAGCCCTCCTCTCTCCCCTCCATCTACCTCCAGCCCTCCTCTCTCCCTCCTCTCTACGTCCAGCCCTCCTCTCTCCCTCCTCTCTACCTCCAGCCCTCCTCTCTCCCTCCTCTCTACGTCCAGCCCTCCTCTCTCCCTCCTATCTACGTCCAGCCCTCCTCTCTCCCTCCTCTCTCGTCCAGCCCTCCTCTCCCCTCCTCTCTCACGTCCAGCCCTCCTCTCTCCCTCCTCATCCACCCTCCTGCTCCCTCCTCTCTGCCCTCCTCTCTACGTCCCAGCCCTCCTCTCTCCCTCCATCTACTCCAGCCCTCCTCTCTCCCTCCTCTCTACGTCCAGCCCTCCTCTCTCCCTCCATCTACCTCCAGCCCTCCTCTCTCCCTCCTCTCTACGTCCAGCCCTCCCTCCTCTCTCGCCCTCCTCTCTCCCTCCTCTCAGCCAGCCCTCCTCTCCCTCCAGTCAGCCTCTCTACCTCCTCACCTCCAGCCCTCCTCTCTCCCTCCTCTCTACGTCCAGCCCTCCTCTCTCCCTCCATCTCCTCCAGCCCTCCTCTCTCCCTCCTTCTACGTCCAGCCCTCCTCTCTCCCTCCATCTACCTCCAGCCCTCCTCTCTCCTCCATCTTCCTCCAGCCCTCCTCTCTCCCTCCTCTCTACGTCCAGCCCTCCTCTCTCCCTCCATCTACCTCCGCCTCCTCTCTCCCTCCATCTTCCTCCAGCCCTCCTCTCTCCCTCCTCTCTACGTCCAGCCCTCCTCTCTCCCTCCATCTACCTCCAGCCCTCCTCTCTCCCTCCTCTCTACGTCCAGCCCTCCTCTCTCCCTCCATCTCTACGTCCAGCCCTCCTCTCTCCCTCCATCTACCTCCAGCCCTCCTGTCTCCCTCCATCTCTACCTCCAGCCCTCCTCTCTCCCTCCATCTACGTCCCAGCCCTCCTCTCTCCCTCCATCTCTACCTCCAGCCCTCCTCTCTCCTTCCTTCTCTACCTCCAGCCCTCCTCTCTCCCTCCATCTCTACCTCCAGCCCTCCTCTCTCCCTCCTCTCTACGTCCAGCCCTCCTCTCTCCTCCATCTACCTCCAGCCCTCCTCTCTCCCTCCTCTCTACGTCCAGCCCTCCTCTCTCCCTCCATCTACCTCCAGCCCGCCCTCCTCTCCCTCCTCTCTACGTCCAGCCCTCCTCTCTCCCTCCATCTACCCTCCAGCCCTCCTCTCCCTCCTCTCTACGTCCAGCCCTCCTCTCTCCCTCCATCTACCTCCAGCCCTCCTCTCTCCCTCCTCTCTACGTCCAGCCCTCCTCTCTCCCTCCATCTACCTCCAGCCCTCCTCTCTCCCTCCTCTCTACGTCCAGCCCGCTCTCTCCCTCTCCCTCTCTACGTCCAGCCCTCCTCTCTCCCTCCATCTACCTCCAGCCCTCCTCTCTCCCTCCTCTCTACGTCCAGCCCTCCTCTCTCCCTCCATCTACCTCCAGCCCTCTCTCTCCCTCCTCTCTACGTCCAGCCCTCCTCTGCTCCCTCTCTGCTCTACGTCCCTCCCTCCTCTCTCCCTCCTCTCTACTTCCAGCCCTCCTCTCTCCCTCCTCTCTCTCACCTCCAGCCCTCCTCTCTCCCTCCATCTCCACTCCAGCCCTCCTCTCTCCCTCTCTCTCTTCTCCGTCCAGCCCTCCTCTCTCCCTCCTCTCTACGTCCAGCCCTCCTCTCTCCCTCCATCTACCTCCAGCCCTCCTCTCTCCCCTCCTCTCTACGTCCAGCCCTCCTCTCTCCCTCCATCTACCTCCAGCCCTCCTCTCTCCCTCCTCTCTACGTCCAGCCCTCCTCTCTCCCTCCTCTCTACGTCCAGCCCTCCTCTCTCCCTCCCTCTACCTCCAGCCTCCTCTCTCCCTCCTCTCTACGTCCAGCCCTCCTCTCTCCCTCCATCACCTCCAGCCCTCCTCTCTCCTCCTCTCTACGTCCAGCCTCCTCTCTCCCTCCATCTACCTCCAGCCCTCCTCTCTCCCTCCTCTCTACGTCCAGCCCTCCTCTCTCCCTCCATCTACCTCCAGCCCTCCTCTCTCCCTCCATCTACTCCAGCCCTCCTCTCTCCCTCCTCTCTACGTCCAGCCCTCTCTCTCCCTCCATCTATTGCCCTTAGCCCCCTCCTCCTCTGGCCTCAGTGTCTCCTCCGTGAGGGGGAGCTCAGTGGTTAGAGCTCTCGACTGCGCATCAGGAGTCCTGTACTTGTGTGTGTGTGGCTGGTTGGCAAACTGGCTGGCTGGCGGGTGAGTGGTTGGTTGGCAAACTGGTTGGCTGGCTGGTGGGTTAACTCTCGGGCTGGTGGGTTAGCTGGCTGGCTGTCTGGCTCGCTGGAGAGGGTTAGGTGTCATCCATCTGTGACCTTTAACTGTGCAGTGTGAGAAAGGGGAGGAGGGAGGGATATAGCAAGTGGTAGGGTGAGAGAGAGGGAAAGGGAGAGAGGGGTAGAGAAGGGGAGAGAGGAAGAGAGAGGCGAGATAGAGCGAGGGAGAGAGGGAGAGAGGTTTAGAGAGGGAGAGAGGTAGAGAGGTAGAGAGGAGGGAGAGAGGAGAGAGGTAGAGTAGTGCGATGAGGGAGAGAGCGTGTAGAGAGGCAGAAAACCTTGCAGTATGTGTGAGACGAGCATATGGCTCCGCTACAGAGGGTGTGCAGGGTCCAGCTAACAGAGGGTGGCAGGGTCCAGCTACAGAGGGTGTGCAGGGTCCAGCTAACAGAGGGTGTGCAGGGTGTGCTCCAGCTAACAGAGGGTGTGCAGGGTCCAGCTAACAGAGGGTGTGCAGGGTCCAGCTAACAGAGGTTGTGCAGGGTCCAGCTAACAGAGGGTGTGCAGGGTGTGCTCCAGCTAACAGAGGGTGTGCAGGGTCCAGCTAACAGAGGAGTGTGCAGGGTCCAGCTAACAGAGGGTGTGCAGGGTCCAGCTAACAGAGGGTGTGCAGGGTCCAGCTAACAGAGGAGTGTGCAGGGTCCAGCTAACAGAGGGTGTGCAGGGTCCAGCTAACAGAGGATGTGCAGGGTCCAGCTAACAGAGGATGTGCAGGGTCCAGCTAACAGAGGATGTGCAGGGTCCAGCTAACAGAGGATGTGCAGGGTCCAGCTAACAGAGGGTGTGCAGGGTCCAGCTAACAGAGGGTGTGCAAGGTCCAGCTAACAGAGGGTGTGCAAGGTCCAGCTAACAGAGGGTGTGCAGGGTCCAGCTAACAGAGGGTGTGCAGGGTCCAGCTAACGGAGGGTGTGCTCCAGCTAACAGAGGTTGTGCAGGGTCCAGCTAACAGAGGGTGTGCAGGGTCCAGCTAACAGAGGGTGTGCAGGGTCCAGCTAACAGAGGGTGTGCAGGGTCCAGCTAACAGAGGGTGTGCAGGGTCCAGCTAACAGAGGGTGTGCTCCAGCTAACAGAGGGTGTGCAGGGTCCAGCTAACAGAGGGGTGTGCAGGGTCCAGCTAACAGAGGGTGTGCTCCAGCTAACAGAGGGTGTGCAGGGTCCAGCTAACAGAGGGTGTGCAGGGTCCAGCTAACAGAGGGTGTGCAGGGTCCAGCTAACAGAGGGTGTGCAGGGTCCAGCTAACAGAGGGTGTGCAGGGTGTGCTGTCAGACCCGGGGGGGTAGTGTGTGTGATACACTGATGCGTTCTGCAGAGAAAGGAGACTGGTGTTGGTCACGTTTTGGAATGGAAGGGAGAAAACAGGACAACGGCGGATATCGCTATTTAAATACAAATAAAAAGACTACGTAGTTAAAGCGGGAGGCGTGTGTTGCTTAGGCGTGTGCCTGCTGTGTTTCAGGTGTGTGTGTGACCCTGTGCCTGCTGTGTTTCAGGTGTGTGTGTGACCCTGTGCCTGCTGTGTTTCAGGTGTGTGTGACCCTGTGCCTGCTGTGTTTCAGGTGTGTGTGACCCTGTGCCTGCTGTGTTTCAGGTGTGAGTGTGTGACCCTGTGTCTGCTGTGTTTCAGGTGTTTGTGTGTGACCCTGTGCCTGCTGTGTTTCAGGTGTGAGTGTGTGACCCTGTGCCTGCTGTGTTTCAGGTGTGTGTGTGTGTGACCCTGTGCCTGCTGTGTTTCAGGTGTTTGTGTGTGACCCTGTGCCTGCTGTGTTTCAGAGGTGTGTGTGTGTGTGTGACCCTGTGCCTGCTGTGTTTCAGGTGTGAGTGTGTGACCCTGTGCCTGCTGTGTTTCAGGTGTTTGTGTGTGAACCTGTGCCTGCTGTGTTTCAGGTGTGTGTGTGTGTGACCCTGTGCCTGCTGTGTTTCAGGTGTGAGTGTGTAACCCTGTGCCTGCTGTGTTTCAGGTGTGAGTGTGTGACCCTGTGCCTGCTGTGTTTCAGGTGTGAGTGTGTGTGACCCTGTGCCTGCTGTGTTTCAGGTGTGAGTGTGTGACCCTGTGCCTGCTGTGTTTCAGTGTGAGTGTGTGTGACCCTGTGCCTGCTGTGTTTCAGGTGTGAGTGTGTGAGTGTGTGACCCTGTGCCTGCTGTGTTTCAGGTGTGAGTGTGTGAGTGTGTGACCCTGTGCCTGCTGTGTTTCAGGTGTGTGTGTGTGTGTGTGTGACCCTGTGCCTGCTGTGTTTCAGAGGTGTTTGTGGATTGGAAGCAGAGTGCCAGTGAGGTCACGGTGAGGCTGCGTTGTGGAGAGGACGTCCAGCGGGCCGGAGACGTCCACACCACCTTCACAGACACACACTGCCACGCCCACTTCCCAGGTACACACACACACACACACCACCTTCACAGACACACTCTGCCACGCCCACTTCCCAGGTACACACACACACACACACCACCTTCACAGACACACACTGCCACGCCCACCTCCCAGGTACACACACACAGGTGTGTGCAAGTTGTGCAGGAGGGAGTGTGACCAGACTGTGTTGCAGACGGACGCCAGTGGGGCTGTCGCCTGCAGGAGGAGATTGAAGGCTCGTGCAGCAGGGTGCAGTACAAGGAGAAAGGCAACTTCCTGGTGCTCGTCGTGCACAAGAAGATCCCCTTCCACATCTGGCCCACCCTCATGGTCAGTCTTATGAGCCTTCTAGAACCTTCACCCCACCCCTTCCATACCTAGCGGCATCAGCCTTCTAGAACCTTCACCCCACCCCTTCCATACCTAGCGGCATCAGCCTTCTAGAACCTTCACCCCACCCCTTCCATACCTAGCGGCATCAGCCTTCTAGAACCTTCACCCCACCCCCTTCCATACCTAGCGGCATCAGCCTTTTTGAACCTTCACCCCACCCCTTCCATACCTAGCACACACACCTGTAACACATGGGAACACACACACCTGGAACACACACACCTGGAACACACAGTCGTCCTGTGAGTAGAGGCCGTCTCTAAACCCTCTCTCTCTCCTTCAGTCCAACAAGAAGGAGAAGAGCCGGTAACCACGGAGACCAGGAACGGGAATGCAGGTGTGAAGAAGACAGAGAAGGTCGTCACGGAGACCACGGAGAAAGGGAAGCGCCCCTCCCTCCCATCTCCCCCCTCCTCACCGCCGCCGCCTGCCCAACTTCCCCGCGCCAAGGCTGACCGTGGCGTCAAGCGCACCATGAAGCCCAGACTGGCAGGGGAGGTGGGGGGGAGGCAGGGGGAGGCCGGCCCCAGGCAGGGGGAGGCGGGGGCCAGGAAGGGGCAGGGGGAGGCGGGGGCCAGGAAGGGGCAGGGGGAGGCGGGGGCCAAGCCTGTGGGCAGGAAGGGGGAGAAGGAACAGCTCCAGGAACCCAGCCCCAAACGAACCATCAAACCTGTAAAGACTAGAGAGACAAGCTCTCAACTCTCCACCAGGGACACACACACTTCACCTGCAGCCAGGGACACACACACCTCAACTGCAGCCAGGGACACACACACTTCACCTGCATCTACACACACCTCACCTGCAGCCAGGGACACACACACTTCACCTGCATCTACACACACCTCACCTGCAGCCAGGGACACACACACTTCACCTGCATCTACACACACCTCACCTGCAGCCAGGGACAACCACACTTCACCTGCATCTACACACACCTCACCTGCAGCCAGGGACACACACACTTCACCTGCATCTACACACACCTCACCTGCAGCCAGGGACACACACACCTCACCTGCAGCTACACACACCTCACCTGCAGCCAGGGACACACACACTTCACCTGCAGCCAGGGACACACACACTTCACCTGCCACCAACGGGAAGTTGTGTGATGCGGAGAGAGCGAGCCCAGGGAGCAAGCGGGAGAGCGGGAGGACAGCCAGGCAGACTCAGGTGTGTGTCACCTGCTGTTTCAGCTTCTGTACATTACAGGGTCAGAGTCATAATAAGTGGAATTGTAAGTAATCATTTGTGCCTCTGTGCTGCAGGGGGAAGAGACAGAGTTGATAGCCCGGAATGTGGATGCGAAGATCAGCCAATCAGCAGCCAGCGTGACTGTTGGTGAACGCCTCCAAACAGAGGCCGCTGCTGCAGGAAGACTGGGAGAACCTCAGAACCAGAGGAAGCCCCAGGAGGAGCCCCAGGAGGAGCCAGGGAGGACGGCCTCAGGGCGGGGCGGTGTGAGCCAGGAGGAGCCAGGGAGGACGGCCTCAGGGCGGGGTGGTGTGAGCCAGGAGGAGCCAGGGAGGACGGCCTCAGGGCGGGGCGGTGTGAGCCAGGAGGAGCCAGGGAGGACGGCCTCAGGGCGGGGCGGTGTGAGCCAGGAGGAGCCAGGGAGGACGGCCTCAGGGCGGGGTGGTGTGAGCCAGGAGGAGCCCCAGGGGGAGCCCAGGTTCCTGCCGCAGAGGACAGGAGCAGCGGGTGACTCACCTCCAGACCCTGCCCTCTCCCTGGCCCCAGACCCTGCCCCAGCCTCATCCCCTGCCTCATCCCCTGTCCCAGCCTCATCCCCAGCCTCTGCCCCAGCCTCATCCCCAGCCTCTGGCCTGAGACAGAACGGCCCAGAAAAGGAGAAGGAGGAGAAGAAGGATCTGTCTAAAGAAGAGTCTCTAGAGACCCAGGAGGACGGTGAGGTGGGAGTGGGAGTGGGAGTGGGAGTGGGAGTGGTAGTGGGAGTGGGAGAGGGAGAGGTGAGAGGGAGAGGGAGAGGAGAGGGAGAGGCTAGGGTAGAGGGAGAGCTGCGAGTGAGATGGGAGAGGTATAGGACGAGGGGAGAGTGAGAGTGAGAGGGAGACTAACTGAACTGTGTCCCTGTGCCCACCAGCTCCAGAACCCATGGTCAACCTGCAGCTTGTGAAGAACGACTCGTACGAGAAGGGCACAGACCTGATGGTGGTGAACGTCTACATGAAGAACATCTGTAGGGAGTCTGCCAGGGTCATCTTCAGAGAGCAGGACTTCACCCTCATCTTCCAGACCAGGTAGATGAGCTCTCTGTCCCTGGTGACCCTGTCACTCTCCCCTGTCTCCTCTCTTCATCCATCCCTCTCTGTCCCTGGTGACCCTGTCACTCTCCCCCTGTCTCCTCTCTTCATCCATCCCTCTCTGTTCTCTCCTCCACAGTGATGCCAACTTCCTGCGCCTCCACCCAGACTGTGGGGTCAACACCATGTTCAAGTGGCAGGTCAAACTCAGGTGTGTGTTTGTTACACGTGTGTGTGTGTGTTTACACTGGTCTGTGTGTGTGTGTGTGTGTGACACCTGTGTGTGTATGACACCTGTGTGTGTGTCTCTCAGGAACCTGATCCAGCCAGAACAGTGCAGCTATGCATTCACCCCATCTCGCATCGACATCACGCTGAAGAAGAGGCACAGCCAGCGCTGGGGGGGCCTGGAGGCCTCCTCCACACAAGGTCTGCAGCCGCACACACACACACACACACACCACACACACACACCACACACACACACACACACACACACACACACACACACACACACACACACACACACACACACCACACACCACACACCACACCACCACACACACCACACACCACACACCACACACACACACCACACACACACACACACACACCACACACACACATACCACACACACACACACACACATTTATCGGTCGGGCTCTAGTACCCAGTCCTCATTCCAGTATGTAGTAGTGTCTTAGTACCCAGTCCTCAGTATGTAGTATTGTCTTAGTACCCAGTCCTCAGTGTGTAGTAATGCCTTAGTACCCAGTCCTCAGTATGTAGTATTGCCTTAGTACCCAGTCCTCAGTATGTAGTATTGCCTTAGTACCCAGTCCTCAGTATGTAGTAGTGCCTTAGTACCAGTCCTCAGTGTGTAGTAATGCCTTAGTACCCAGTCCTCATTCCAGTATGTAGTAATGCCTTAGTACCCAGTCCTCATTCCAGTATGTAGTATTGCCTTAGTACCCAGTCCTCATTCCAGTATGTAGTATTGCCTTAGTACCCAGTCCTCAGTATGTAGTAGTGCCTTAGTACCCAGTCCTCAGTGTGTAGTATTGCCTTAGTACCCAGTCCTCAGTATGTAGTAATGCCTTAGTACCCAGTCCTCATTCCAGTATGTAGTAATGCCTTAGTACCCAGTCCTCAGTGTGTAGTAATACCTTAGTACCCAGTCCTCATTCCAGTATGTAGTAATGCCTTAGTACCCAGTCCTCAGTGTGTAGTATTGCCTTAGTACCAGTCCTCAGTATGTAGTAGTGCCTTAGTACCCAGTCCTCAGTATGTAGTAATGCCTTAGTACCCAGTCCTCAGTGTGTAGTATTGTCTTAGTACCCAGTCCTCAGTATGTAGTAATGCCTTAGTACCAGTCCTCAGTGTGTAGTAGTGTCTTAGTACCCAGTCCTCAGTATGTAGTATTGTCTTAGTACCCAGTCCTCAGTATGTAGTAGTGTCTTAGTACCCAGTCCTCAGTATGTAGTAGTGCCTTAGTACCCAGTCCTCAGTATGTAGTAGTGTCTTAGTACCCAGTCCTCAGTGTGTAGTATTGCCTTAGTACCCAGTCCTCAGTATGTAGTATTGCCTTAGTACCCAGTCCTCAGTATGTAGTATTGCCTTAGTACCCAGTCCTCAGTATGTAGTATTGCCTTAGTACCCAGTCCTCAGTATGTAGTATTGCCTTAGTACCCAGTCCTCAGTATGTAGTAGTGCCTTAGTACCCAGTCCTCAGTATGTAGTATTGCCTTAGTACCCAGTCCTCAGTATGTAGTAGTGCCTTAGTACCCAGTCCTCAGTGTGTAGTATTGCCTTAGTACCCAGTCCTCAGTATGTAGTAGTGTCTTAGTACCCAGTCCTCAGTATGTAGTAGTGCCTTAGTACCCAGTCCTCATTCCAGTGTGTAGTATTGCCTTAGTACCCAGTCCTCAGTGTGTAGTAGTGTCTTAGTACCCAGTCCTCAGTATGTAGTATTGTCTTAGTACCCAGTCCTCAGTATGTAGTAGTGCCTTAGTACCCAGTCCTCAGTGTGTAGTAGTGCCTTAGTACCCAGTCCTCAGTATGTAGTAGTGTCTTAGTACCCAGTCCTCAGTATGTAGTATTGCCTTAGTACCCAGTCCTCAGTATGTAGTAGTGCCTTAGTACCCAGTCCTCAGTGTGTAGTAGTGCCTTAGTACCCAGTCCTCAGTGTGTAGTAGTGTCTTAGTACCCAGTCCTCAGTATGTAGTAGTGCCTTAGTACCCAGTCCTCATTCCAGTGTGTAGTATTGCCTTAGTACCCAGTCCTCAGTGTGTAGTAGTGTCTTAGTACCCAGTCCTCAGTATGTAGTATTGTCTTAGTACCCAGTCCTCAGTATGTAGTAGTGCCTTAGTACCCAGTCCTCAGTGTGTAGTAGTGCCTTAGTACCAGTCCTCATTCCAGTACGTAGTAGTGCTGGGTCCTGGTCTTCTAAGCACAAGCTTCATCCTCCTCTTTTCAAGGTGCAGTGGGAGGCGCCAAGGTGGCTGTGGGTTCCAGCCTGGAGAAGACCCCAGCAGGGAAGGGCAGCCCGCTCAGCCTCCCGGCCCAGCCCGAGGGCCCGCGCCTGGGGGGAGACCAGCCCTCAGCCCCCCGGGGCCCGGAGGACGGAGGTCTGGACATGGTGGGGTCCTCGCTCTGTCAGCGAACACCCCCACCCTGAAGCAGGACAGCCCGTTACCATGGTGAGTGTTCGTTTTTTCTTTTTATAATTCTTCCCCGCTTCATCTCTGCTCTTGTCTGTTCATCGTTTCGTCTTCCTTCCCCTCTGGCTTCTTTAACAGTTTTTCTCTGCTTCCCTTACTCTCAGTATCGTGATCTAATTTTCGTCTTCGGTGCCTGCTCTATCTTCTTTTTCTTTACTTTTATCTCTCTTACTTCCTTCTCGTCTTCTTCCTTCCTTCCCTTATCGTAATTCTCTTTCTCTTCGGCCTTCTCGCTTCGTGTTCCTAAAATCAAAATACTTTTAAGCTCTTCTGCCTTCTGCTCTGCTTCTTCCTTCTTGTCCTTTCTTTCTTTTGTCTCTTCTGCCTCGTCTCTCATTCTCTTTTTGCTCTTTCTTCTTGCTCTTCTCCTTCTCTCTTTCCTTTTCTTTCTTTTCTCTGCTTCCCTTCTCTCTTCCTTCCTTCCTTCCTTTGGCTTTCTTTTTCTCCTTAGTCCTTCCTTCCTCTTCTTGTTGGGGAGACAATTTCTTGGGTTCTATGTCATGAACATGTCTCTGCTTATATGCCTCCCTCCCAGATCTTCCGACCCCTCAGAGGAAAATTCATGACACACTAACAATGTGTGTGTGTGTGTTTGTGCAGCCAAAGCCATACCTGCATGTTAGCCATATGAGCCACGCCCACCAAGTGCATAGGGGAACCCCGCGAGGATGAGGAGGAGAGGAAGGTGTGTCTGCCAGCTTCACCGGATTTGTCAACCTTGGAAACACCTGCTTCATGAACAGTGTCATCCAATCACTGTCCAACACCAGAGAGCTCCGAGATTACTTCCACGGTCAGTCCTCTCCAGCTTTCTCTCTCTCTCTGCTCTTCACACGGTCTCACACACACACACACACACACACACACACAACATACACACACCACACCCAGCTAACAGAGATATGACCGTGTTTGTGCAGGACCGGGCGTTTGAGAGTGAGATCAACTGCAGCAACCCCCCTGGGAACTGGAGGCCGCCTGGCCATCGGCTTCGCTGTGCTGCTACGAGCCCTCTGGAAGGGCACTCACCACGCCTTCCAGCCCTCCAAGCTCAAGGTACACACACACACACACTCACACACACACACTCACACACACACACACACACTCACCATGCCTTCCAGCCCTCCAAGCTCAGGTACTAGAGCCCGACCGATATATCGGCGGGCCGATATATCGGCGGGCCGATATATCGGCGGGCTGATATTAGGCATTTTCCCGATCTATCGGTATCGGTATTTATAAAGGCCGATAAATGAATATTACGGTTTTTTTTATATATATTTTTTAAATAATTATGTTTTTGTTCAAAGGAATTTTAGTTTCATATCTTAAGTTTGTATTTTATACATTTTATTTATCAGAAACTGCATTATCATATTATTTTAGTGAGGAAATAATAACAGGAGTCAGATGGCTAAGCAGTTAGGGAATCGGTTATTAATCAGAGGGTTTCTGGTTCAATTCCTGGCCGTGTAAATGACATTGTGTCCTTGGGCAAGGCACTTAACCCTACTTGCCTCTGGGAATGTCCCTCTACTTAGTCGCTCTGGATAAGAACTTCTGCTAAAAGTGACTAAATGTGAACTACATAACTAATGTTAGGGAAATCAGTTTGTTTTGTTACGCGTTCTGGAATTTATAGTTTTTTAAAAAATATCGGCCAATATCGGATTTTTAAATCACTAAATATTTGTATCGGTATCGGCCTTAAAAATCCTTTATCGGTCGGGGCTCTACAAGGTACACACACACACACCATGCCACACATGCAACATACAGCCATGCGATAACCTAACCTCTCCCCCTCCCAGGCCATCGTGGCCAGTAAGGCCAGCCAGTTCACGGGCTATGCCCAGCACGACGCCCAGGAGTTCATGGCCTTCCTGTTAGACGGCCTGCACGAGGACTGAACCGCATCCAGAACAAACCGTACACTGAGACGGTGGACTCAGACGGACGTCTGGACGAGGTGGGACACACACACACACACACACACAATCATGCACACACACACACAATCAATGCACACACACACACACACATCATGCACACACACACACCATGCACACACACACACACCATGCACACACACACACACACACACATGCACACCACACACCACACCACACACATCATACACACACACACACCACACACACACACATCATGCACACACACACATCATGCACACACACACACATCATGCACACACACACATCATGCACACACACTCACATGTAGTTTGATATCTGCTTACACTTCTGTGTGTGTGTGGTGTGTGTGTGTGTGTCAGGTGGTGGCGGACGAGGCGTGCAGAGACACAAGATGAGGAACGACTCGTTCATAGTAGACCTGTTCCAGGGCAGTACAAGTCCAAGCTGGTGTGCCCCATGTGGCTCCAAGGTAGACCTCCTCTTCCTCTTCCTCCTCATCCTCCTCTTCCTCCTCTTCCTACCCTCCATGTGCTCCAGTAGACCTCCTCTTCCTCATCCTCCTCTTCCTCCTCTCCTCATCCCGCCATGTGCTCCAAGGTAGACCTCCTCTTCCTCATCCTCCTCTTCCTCCTCTTCTCCTCTTCCGCCTCTTCCTCATCCCCCATGTGCTCCAAGTTAGACCTCCTCTTCCTCATCCTCCTCTTCCCCTCTTCCTCATCCCCCATGTGCTCCAAGGTAGACTCCTCTTCCTCATCCTCCTCTTCCTCCTCTTCCCTCCTCTTCCTCCTCTTCCTCATCCCCATGTGCTCCAAGTTAGACCTCCTCTTCCTCATCCTCCTCTTCCTCCTCTTCCTCATCCCCATGTGCTCCAAGGTAGACCTCCTCTTCCTCATCCTCCTCTTCCTCCTCTTCCTCCTCTTCCTCCTCTTTCCTCATCCCCCATGTGCTCCAAGGTAGACCCCTCTTCCTCTCCTCTCTTTTCTCTC
>CAEFZP010003252.1:0-18582 GCA_903064625.1 Mallotus villosus
CTTCACTGCTTTCCCACTCCTTCCTTCCTCGCCTCATCTCTCTCTCTCTTCTTTGGGATACCCCTCGCTCTTTCCCTCTCGCTCTCTCGTTCCCTCTCTCTCTCTCCCCGAGAGATAGAGAGAGATCTATAGACGTGTTTTCCTCCTAATTGAATGGCAGTCAGTGGCATGTGATGAATCAGGGTATGAGACCTGTAGCTGTTAGTAAAGTCACCACTCAGCACTGGACTAGTGGAGGGAGGGATGACACGTACGAATGCCTTGCTTGCTCAACTTCCATCCCTCTCCTTTCATTTCACCCCTGCTTTCCTCC
This sequence comes from Mallotus villosus, assembly GCA_903064625.1. Taxonomy (NCBI): domain Eukaryota; kingdom Metazoa; phylum Chordata; class Actinopteri; order Osmeriformes; family Salangidae; genus Mallotus; species Mallotus villosus. Next base: position 314 of record CAEFZP010003252.1, read on the forward strand.
GTTGACTTCCCCATCATATGTATCTCCACACATATTATCTTTCTACGTCTGCTAACCCATCTTCTTTATCCTCGTACTTCCACAGTGGTGTCTCTGTCTTGGGTTCTACAGTTTCTGTTTGTGTGCGATACTTGTGTGTGCGTCTGTGTGTGCATCTGTGTGTGTGTGCTGTCTGTGTGTGTGTGCGGTGTGTGATGTGTGTGTGTGGTGTGTGTGTGTGTGTGTGTTTGTGTGTGTGTGTGTGTTGTGTGTGTTGTGTGTGTGTGTGGTGTGTGATGTGTCTGTGTGTGCGTGTGTGTGGTGTTTTGTGTTGTGTGTGTGTGAGTGCTGCTCTTCTGGAGTGCTGATGCTCTCTGCCAGGAGTGCTTACTCCACACCAGAGTCAGACCCATAGCTTAGACCGGCACCCTCCTCCTCCTCCTCTCCTCCTCCATTATTCCTCGTTTTTTGTCTCTCTCCTCCCTTCTTTCCATCAATCGCAATCAATTAATACACATTGAGTTTCAGTGAGAACAGAGAACGGGCCAAACAGCCAACAGAAAGAATCCAGGAGACTAGAGCCATCTGCTAAGGTACTCGGATCTGGCCTGTCCATCTCTCTCTCATCTCCGTCGGCTCTCTCTCTCAATGTCTCGTCTCTTGCCCTCTCTCTCGGAAGATCATCATCTCGCAGTCTCTCTCTCTCTCCATCTCTCTTCTCTCCATCTCGCTCATCTCTCGTCTCTCTCTTTCTCTCTCTCTTCGATCTCTCTCTGATCTCTTCTCTCTGTCTCTGTCCTCGTCTCTGTCGTCGGGCGCTGTACTCTCTCCTCTGAGTCTCTCTACTCTCTCTCTCTCGTCTCTCTGTCTCTCTAGCTCTCTATTCGCAGCTCTCACTCACCTCTCTTTCGTCATCTCTCTCTCTCTCCCTCCGTCTTATCTGCGTCTTTTATTATTCTGCTCCCTCACAGGGCACTTTGTCACCATAAACTTTACACCCCTGTGACAGCCACAACATACACTCTACACACACACACGTGTATGGACGCACACACACTCTGTACCCACACACACACAACGTGTTGGACGCACACACAGCTTGTACCCTCCACACACACAGACGTGTATGGCGACGCACACACAGGAGCGTTGTACCCACGACTCACACACTCGTGCTGTGTCAGGTGACCTTAAAGGAGCCTGACAACACGATAGTTTTAGCTCGATGATGAAAGTTCACTGCTTTGACTTCCTGAATCTACACACACATACACACACACATACACTATACACATACATACACAACACACAGCTACATTTTCATTCACACTCAAAATGTCACTAAAACAACTTAATACTCATCGATTCATCGACTCCAACACTCTCTCTCCTCTCTAGTCTCTCTATCTCCATCTTTAAGCACATCACCACACAGTCTAGTCAGACATGTTTCCTGTCTGTGCGTGTCTCACTGCAGGTATTTACTGTCTGAGAAATATGTCATGAGGGACCACTTTGCCTGGGCATATGAGGCGACATCGACGCCAGTGGTGCTTACATCACATCAGCCTGAACAGTGGTGTGCAAATGTGAGGCAGGGCAGAGGGGGTCGGTATGTGTTGTGTGTGTGTGTGTGTGTGTAGGATGGCTGGGGGTCTGTCTGTGTTGTGTGTGTGTGTGTGTGTGTATAGAGGGCAGGGTGTCTGTGGTGTGTGTGTGTGTGTGTAAGGACAGGTCTGTGTGTCTGTGTTTGTGTGTGTAAGGAGGGCAGGGGGTCTGTCTGTGTGTGTGTGTGTGTGTGTGTGTGTTATAGGTCGACAGATCCCCCTATGCAGGTTGAATCAGATTGTTTGGTGACTAGCTGTCTGACCGAGCTGTCTAGTGATGATGTCACGCTTGCTGCAAGGTCCTACAGTGATGATGTCACGCTTGCTGCAAGGTCCTACAGTGATGATGTCACGCTTGCTGCAAGGTTCTCATGACTGGAGCCTGTATCCGAGCCAGTTATCTCCTATCTACCTTCCTGTCATAGCCTATTGCCAACATGGCAGCCAGTGACTGAGTCCTGGTCCATTTTATTAATATTATTATCCCTCTCTCCACCTCCTCTCTTCTCTCCTTTTCTTCTATCCTCCTCCCTTCTCCTCTCCTCTCCTCTCCTCTCCTCTCCTCTCCCTCTCCCTCTCCTCTCCTCTCCCTCCTTCTCCTCTCCCTCTCCCTCGTCCTCTCCTCTCGCTCTCCCTCTCCCTCCTCTCCTCCCTCTCCTCTCTCCCTCCCTCTCCCTCTCCCTCGTCCCTCTCCCTCTCCTCTCCCTCTCCCTCTCCCTCTCCCTCTCCCATCTCCCTCTCCCTCTCCCCCTCGCACCCTCCCCACTCCCCCTCCTCTCCCTCTCCCTCTCCCTACTCCACTCTCCCCCTCTCCCCCTCCCTCTCCCTCTCCTCATCCCTCACGGTGGGATATTCCACCGTCTTTGCAGGCTCGCTTTGTGTCACTTCCTGTCTTCTCTGCAGGCAACCTTTGTGTCACTTCCTGTCGTTCCGTCAGTCCTCCGTCCCCTCTTCCCTTCTTCTTCTGTGGCTGGCTGAATGAGAGAGAGAGAGAGAGAGAGAGAGGGAGGGAGGGAGGGAGGGAAGGAAGCGTGGAGGAGAATATGGTTGAAGGGGGAGGTGCCAGACAGGGAGGACTTCCTGCGGGGTTGCCGTGAGAACGAACCCTGAATGACAATGCTGCAACAGCACAGCAGCCTGGCAGCACCACTCAGAGCTGGAGGACTGCATGGACACACCACACACACACACCTCTCACACACACACACACACACACCTCTCACACACACACACACACACACCTCTCACACACACACACACACACACACACACACACACACACACACACTCACACACACACACAAGCTGCACACTGAGGATGCAAACGCACATACATGTAAACACACTATTAATACCTATACAGTCTAGGCTACATGTACACACAGACATGACATGTAGTCAGGGGATAGAGGCTTTATGTGCACACTGTGTCTCATCTGAGTCTTGTTGGGACAGAGAGAGATAGAGGGGTGATAGATCAAGAGAAAGCTAAATGGGGGGTGGAGGGAAGAGGAATGTCATGCTGGCTGTCCTCTGTATCGGTTCAACATTAGTAAAAAAATAAAAGAGAAAAAGCACATCACACACGAACGCTAAGTCGGTCGTTTCCCGTTAAAGCACAACAACTGTCACTGCCCTTTCCCGACTCTCACGCGGCTCTCTCCTGCTTATGGGACCCGCGTCTATCACCGGGAACGGGCTTTTAGTGTGTCGGTAACGCGCGGCGTTCGGCAGTTAGCCACTAATCTCCGGGAACCTGAACCGATTATGAGTTATCATGTCGCTGAGTACACACACGCGTATTTTCATTATGTATTAGCGGTGGAAAGGCTTGGAATTTGATCACATTAACTCGAGTTTCTACTTAGATGAATCTCAAATAAAGGCCAGGACAGGACACGTTTCTTTATCTTAAAATGAATATCAGTGATTCATAATTGAATAGGACTGCACGCGTCGGTTTAAATCAGGACAAAAACCGTTGCAACTGTACCCGTTCAGCACCACGGACAGCTCCCGCAGCGTTAAAACTAGAGTGAACTTTTGTCAACCTCCTGAAGTTTCTAACTATATATGTTTTGTTGTTGAAACAAAACGGAAGTTCCGTTTATTCTCAACGATCTTTCACCAGCCTCAATTGTCCCTCATCCTTGAGCCAGAATACATGACACAAATGTGTTTTTTTCTGTATACTTCCGTCGACGGTTTTGGGTGGAGAAGCGGAGAAGGAGAAAAGAGGGATGCGGGTCAGGCGGTATACGGGCTCTTTTGCTCTTTTCTCTCCGTTTCTCTTGGAAACGTGACAGCCTGAGCTGGGTTTATTTAGCGCGAGCAAACAGCTTGCGAACGGCGGCTCTGGGCACGCGCCTCCAACGGCGCCTTAGATGCAGGTGCCAGGCCGACAGACGGAGACGAGGCTTGGCTTTATAGAAAGAACCAGAAACGGGGGGAAACAGGACACTCTTCTGCCCCAAAAAAAACAACGTGTCCTCAACAGACTTAGGTAATATTCATGTGTATAGGTCTCTAGGTAATTCTGAAATAGGCCTGTTCAGTGTATCGCAGTAGCCTGCAGTCCAGACTCTCATATTGGAGGATCTTCAACTGAACCCACTACCCTCGGTCACCACGTATCCTAGTTACCAGGTGGTCATCCGGTTTATGGTGCATCACTTTGAACTATATCTCACGAATAAACGTATGATAGGTAGATAGGTAAGTAGGCAGGTAAAAATGCCGTTACATTCTGTATAGGCACCTATTTACATCCATATTGAGAGGCAAGAAACCTCTAGATCCATGATTTTCAAATCAATACTTACACTTAAATGTGTGTGCGCGCGTGTGTGTGTGTGTGCGCGCGCCTGTGTGTGTGCGTGCGTGTATAAACAGCGAAATGTCATATTGGGCTCGAGTTTTGTGCTTCTGACACTTGGCGCCCGTGAGAGGAAGCCGAGCCGTGAGCTTCCTCCGGGATTTGGAGTTGGAGAGAGCGAGCGGATAAGCGAGAGACTACCGGGAGGCGCGTCATGTGCTGCAAGGCTTGGCCACAGATTTGAGCGTGGCGCACCGGTAGCGTTAAATTGATCAGATGTTCTCGGTGGGCTCAACCCTCCAGCTGATCATCGCAAACTAGAGCGCGCTCTCATACTCTCGAGCAGCTCTCTCTCGCGTTCTCCCCTCCAGGGTTTCGGTTTCCAAGGCAGATCTCCAAGGCGATATAGCCTGCGGACGGATAGTGCTTTCGCGTCCCCCTTGGCGAGGGAAAGAGAGATATCATTTTTAGTTTAAAAAAAACGTCAAGCCAGACCGGACTTCGCTCGGACTGCGGGACTCGGGAATTTTTCCCCGGTTTTGGCGGGGCTTCGGAGGGATGCTGGTCGGGGATGGTGTTCCGTGTCTTCTCGGCTGCGCCTTGCCTGGTGGCGGAGAACATGGGAGCTAGTACGAGAATCCACCCGCGCCGTCGTCCTCTATCCAGAATTGATGATGCTACTTTCAATGCTCGTTCTCTCATCCTCCGGATTCTACTCGCCCATGATTCCACACCGAACCTTGGAATATAGATGATTGCTCCTTAACATTGTTTTTTTCTTTTCTTTCCTCACACTCTTCTTGTGTAAAAGGAGGGGGAAAAAAGAATACTGGGAAAGACTACCTGTTTTTACATTGGGAGTATTTACCATCACCAAACGCGCGCTCACGCCCAAATCAGTGAGTGATCGACGCCTTTTGAGTAAGGGGGGGGGGAAATATAACGGAAAAAACCTGAAACTCAATCACTAAATATCAACAAATGTCACCGAGGTTGGGTTTGGGGGAAGCCCTCTTGTCGGCGTATGCGTGTTACCTCAGAGTGGGGGCGACTGGAGGTGCGATATTGCTATACCATATCAAACATTGCGGATGGTACAGAAATAAATTAATTATTCAAGATTTTCACCCTTTTTCTATTTCTATTTTTATCTCGTGGAAAAAGAACAAGAAAACAGGATTCAGATCTGAACAAGAAGCGTTCTAACAATGAAAACGGGACTATGAGAATTCTTATGAAGGGAATGACTGCAATATTTTATTGAAATGACGACCTTCCGTTCATATTAGTATCGCATTTGACGAAAACTGTCCGTTTGTTTACCTGATGCAATGCACCTCATATGCGAGTACTTTACCCCCGCTGAAAACCAGGGACAGCGTTGAGGACATAAAACCGTCCCATTCGAACCAAATCACCATTTTCGAATAGCCTACATATTTGGGGAACCCACATCTACATAAAATAATCGATTTTCACGAACTGCTTAGCTTGCAGCACCCCTCAAAAAATCCAACCACCTATTACAACACAACACCAGGCCACCTTTTCCTTTCCTCTATATCTCTCTATCTCTCTCTCTTCCTCCTATCCACCCCCTCACACACGCGCCAATGGAGGCGTCTTCTCGTGCCGTGAAGATCTGAGAGAGAGACACGGGGGAAGACAAAACAGGGCAGAGAGAGACACACAGACACGGGGAGAGAGAGACCAGCCAGGAGAGAGCGCCCGTCCAGACCCCCTCGCGCCTATCCTGCATGTGTGTTTAAGCAGAGTGCGGCCTTATGGGGTGTTATGTGGACTGAGCGCGCTCACAACCCACCCTGTGTGCTTCCTAACGACTGGCGTTTGGTGTCTGCAGAATGGCACGCTTCGGAGACGAGGTACCGAACAGGTACGGAGGAGGCGGCGGCGGCGGAGGAGGCGGAGGCGGCGGCGGAGGAGGAGGAGGCAGCGGGGGACCCGGCGGACAGGGGGGGCCCGGCCGTGGAGGCAGCAGGCAGGGGGGTCCTCCTGGGGGCCAGAGGGTGTATAAACAGTCGATGGCCCAGCGAGCGAGGACCATGGCCCTCTACAACCCCATCCCGGTCCGGCAAAGCTGTCTAACGGTCAACCGCTCCCTCTTCCTCTTCAGCGAAGACAACCTCATCAGGAAATTCGCCAAAAAGATCACAGAATGGCCATATCCTTTTTTGCGCGTGTTGTGCCACGTTTCCTCGACGACAAACCGTAGGTATACTGTTTTCGCCTGACTGTGGTTGGTGTTGCGGTGGAGCGTCTGGTGCCGCCCGGTTGTGTTTGGTGTTGTGTCAGTTGGAGAACAGTGGTTGCCATGGTTCTTCTCGGGGGATGGCTTGGGTCTTCTGTTTTCTACGAGGACACTTGCTGAACCCGACCCCCTCTGGTTTAGTCTGCTCCTCTGAACCTGCTACTGTAGCAGGGTGGTGGTGGTGGTGGTGATGGTGGTGATGGTGGTGATGGTGGTGGAGGTGATGAAGAGTGACACTTAGGCATGGTTATGATTCCTGGGAGGATGATGATGATGATGATGATGGATGAGGAAGTGGATGGTGACGATAAAGACGTGTGATTGGTGGATGGTGACGATAAAGACGTGTGATTGGTGGATGGTGACCGCCGAATCACGTGTTGACGGAGCTGATGTTGACGAGGACGCGGTGTGTTGTTGTTGTTGTTGACGATCCCGTGTGTTCATCAACATCCTACATGGAGACACACAAACATACACACGCCTTCCAATTTCTGTTCTGATCATGTTTAAGTGTTTAAGGGGTGGCCAATATACGTGTGTGTGCATGCGTGGTTAGGCTGTGAAGTATGTGAGTGTGTGTGTGTGTGTGAGTGTGTCGTCTGTGTGTGTGTGTGTCTGTGTGTCTGTCTGTGTGTGTGTGTGTGTGCGGTGTTGCTGATGTCAGCACGCAAGGGTTTAAGCACCATGCAATGAGACAGAAGAAGAGAAGCACAGATAGAGGGCAGGAAATGACTGCTGGAGTAATTATAAAACGCTGTGTGTGTGTGTGTGTGTGTGTGTGTGTGTGTGTGGAAGGGATACAAACTGCCTATTCATTGAAAACGCTTTGTAGTCCAATAACTCTACGCACAACTATGATGAACTACGACTGTCATGGGCAGATAAGTCAGAGAGGAGAGGTTGTCATGGAGATCTGCTGTCTAGCCTCTCCTAGGTGGCTCGTTCATGGTGTCTACTGGCTAGTTAATATCTCTGATATGTATATAGATGTATGTAACCAAGGAGACCAGAACAGACCATACTGTAGTACAACAGAATAGGACAGGTTGGAACAGAATAGAGTAGAACAGAATAGAACATGCTGGAACAGAGTATCGCCAACAGAACACAGTAGAAAAAAAATAGAACGTTGTAGAACATTGCGGAACACGGTAGAACAAAACAGAATAGAATCCAATGTGTTTCCATGGTGTCAGCCCCTAGACAGGATGTGATGTCACACCTGGTTAACCACAGGGTCTATGTGGTCAGGACAGGGCTAGGCTGCCAAGGGCAGTCATTCTCAAAGGGCACATAGCTCCCTGCTTGCTGCTACCCCAAGGGTGGGAGTGTGTGTGTGTGGTGTGTGTGTATATATACACACTCTCTGCCAAGACTAATCACAGTAATGTTTTATAATGCCATCGACCCTTGCCATTTAAAGACATACTGTACTATAGCCTAGAACAGCGTGTACACACACACACACACACACACACACACACACACACACACACACACACACACACACACACACATGGAGGACAGACAGATATAACACTGATTGTTAGCTGCAATAGCTGTCTGATAAAATAGTCAGGATGCCGGTGTCATAATATCATTTGTATCCAGGGATGTTGATAGTTGTTTGTGTGGACTGAAATACAGCATGAGCGACGGGACGGAGGGAAGCAGAAGGGGGGAAAGGGACTCAAGCGGGGGGGGGGAAGGGGAAAATGGGGGGGGGGGGGAAGGAGAACTGGGAGGGGGAAAAAGAAGAAAGGAGGAGAAAGGAGAAAAAAGGAAGGAAGGAAGAGAAGGCTAAGAGGGAAGGAAGGAAGGACAGCGAAGTAATAATGGATATTGAAGGAAGTAATGTGAAATTAATGAATTAATTCAAGCATTAATCGTGAAGTCAGTAATTAATTAATTCCTTCCAGTCACTTCCTTCCTTACATTACTAATCATTCCTTCCTTACACTCCTTCATTACTTAAGGAAGGACGGCAAAGACAGCACGCAAGACCTCAATAAAGAACGAAAGGATAAAGATATAAAGATAGGAAATGCGATACATCTCTACAGATGAGAAAGCTCGACATATAGAAATATCTAAATATAAAAGATATGACAGTAGAGATCGGGAGCGATCTACAGATTGGCTAAAGAGAGGCAGCAAGAGGTTCGACAGAGATTATCCATTTTAATACCGCTCTATCAATAACATTTAATCTCGCCTCCCCTCCCTCTCCTCTCCCTCCCCTCCCTTTCCTCTACCTCCCCTCCTGTCCTCTTCCTGTGTGGCCATCTGTTCTGCTCTGGTGGTCGGTGTTGTGGTTTTCACACATTCATACTGGGCTCTGGACGCTGCCTGTGATCATGAAGAGAGAGGAGAGAGTGATGGAGAGGGAGGAGGGAGGGAGAGAGGGAGGAGAGGGAGGGAGGGAGGGAGGGAGGACGGGAGGGGGAGGGAGGGAGGGAGGGAGGAGGGAGGATGGGGGAGAGGGAGGAGAGGAGGGAGGAGGAGGAGGTGAGAGACGGGATGGACTGAGGACGGGAGGCAGGGAGGGAGGGAGGGAGGGAGGGAGGCAGGGACGGGATAGGGAGGGAGGGAGGGAGGGGAGGGAGGGAGGGAGAGGGAGGGAGGGAGGAGGGAGGGAGGGACGGGAGAGGGAGGGAGGGAGGGAGGGACAGGGAAAGGGACAAGGGGAGGGATGGAGGGAGGGAGATTGAGAAGGAATAGTTGTACAGATAAATAGTAATTTCACCGCTACAGGAAATGCTACTGTGTGTGTGTGTGTGTGAGAGAAGAGGCCATGATGATATCTGTGGCTTGCACAAACCCTGCACCATGTGTGTTTGGGCTCTTGTGTTTAAACTTCCGTTATGGAGAGGGGGTGTTGCGTAAATCACGGTGTCATCTCGGTGGGCTGCAGGGGAATGTAAGTAAAGAGTAATAGAGTCGTTTCGTTTGTTACGTCGTCGAAAGTTTGAGTCGCTATCGATCTCTCTTCGCTGCTCTATCTAGAGCTCTCTCTTAGAGCTCTCACGCATTTCTGTGCTCTCGTGAGTCTCTCTTTCTTTCTCTCTCGTACCACCATCGTCGACCACACACACACGCACACACACAGAGACACACACACCCACACACACACACACGTACACACACACACACGTACACACAACACACACACACACACACCCACAGGGCCCACAGAGATCAGCTGGTGGCTGAGCCCGCTCTGTCTGGTGTGGAGCGAGCAGATTGTTCAGATCAGTCACGGCTCACAGAGATTCTGGTGGCTGTGTGTATGTGTGTGTGTGATGTGTGTGGGCGTATGTGTTGTGTGTGTGTGTGTGTGTGTGTTAGCGTGAGGCAGGTGATACTGTAACACCTGTTCAGCAGGGATCACTTACCCAGGGGGCCTGGGTACACACACGCTCGCTCTCACACACACACACAACACACACACACACACACACACACACACACACACACACACACACACTGACTCCGTGCGGTCCAGTGCCTGGCATCTTCACGAAATTTCACCATTTGGGACGTTCACGCTCCAGTGTGCAATCACACACACACTGTCTCACACGCAATGGAGCACCCCTATCCCTCTGTCCCAAACCTCTCTCTCTCTCTCTGTCCCTCTATCTCTCTCCTGTCTCCCCTCTCTCTGTCCATTTCCCTCTCTCTCTCTCCCCTCAATCTGTCCCTCTCCCTCTCTTCTTCTTTTTCTGTTCTCTTCCTCCTCTCTCTTTCTTTTGTCCCTCTTAATCTGTGAAAGAAACCTGTGCCTGTAGCCTAGTAGTGATACTCACACACACCCTAAAATACATCTTCTTCTCAGAGAGGTGAAGGGGATAGAGCTGAGGGGGATAGAGGGATGCTGAGGAAGAGGAAGAGAAAGAGAGAACCTAGGGGCAGATGTGGAGGGGTGTGTGTGTGTGTGTGTGTGTGTGTGTGGGGGTGTGTGTGTGTGTGTGTGTGTGTGTATGTGGAGGGGTGTGTGTGTTTATGTGTGGTGTGTGTGTGTAGGGTGATGTGTGGTATGTGTCGTCTGTGTGTGTGTTTGTGTGTGTCTGTGTGTGTCTGTGTGTGTGTTTGTGTGTGTGTGTGTGTGTGTGTGTGTGTGTGTAGGGGTGGGGGATAGAAGAATGAAGCGATGATATTAGGGATATAAGACTGATGATAGCCGGATGGTGGGTCTTGTTGAGATTCATTCGAGATTGTTCATTATAAAAGCAGATGATGGGTCATTCTGAGGTGTGGGATAGTATAATCTCATTAGAGATGTGGATAGTATAATCTCATTAGAGATGTGGGATAGTATAATCTCATTAGAGGTGTGGGATAGTATAATCTCATTAGAGGTGTGGATAGTATAATCTCATTAGAGATTTGGGATAGTATAATCTCATTAGAGATGTGGGATAGTATAATCTCATTAGAGATGTGGTAGATTGTGATCTCATTTAGAGTTTAGGAATTATGATATTGGGATTATGGCTTCTTCTTAAAGATGTAGAGTATAATGATGTCATTAGAGATGAGTAATTATGATATCAGAATTATGGGTCCTTAGAGATGGAGGATATTGTAAACTCTTTAGAGATCTGAGATTATGTGATTTCATTAGAAATGTGCTGTAGTAGGTTATGATCTCATTCGAGATTTAGGATATTACGATCTCATTAGAAACGTAGTAGATTATGATCTCACTAGAGATTCAGGAGATTATGATGTCATAGAGATATAGGAGATCATTATCGCTTTATGGATCTCATTAGATTATGACCACAAGATTATGACATTATCAGAGATATGGGAGATTACAATATCAAGATTATGATCTTCTTATAGTCGAGGCCTCAGGGGTGTATGGAGAATGTGGTGTAATATGATGCTGTTGTTGTCTACACTGTGTGTGTGTGTTAGCGTGTGTCTCTCTCTTTCTCATGGGCCTATATGAACATTGCAAAGCTGAACTCACTGTCTCCTTCAGCTGCTCATTAGAGTGTTGTTGTGTGTGTGTTGTGTGTGTGTGTGTGTGTGTGCGTGTGTGTGTACCCGTTGTTCCTTCTCTCTAAACGAGACTGAATATTAAAATGCCCGCCTGAAGAGAAGCTTTCCTCGGAGGGCAGAATGGAAGGAGAGAGTGAAAGAGGCTCGCTACAAAGTCTTCAGGAGAAGAAAGGAGAGACTGGAGAGAGAGAGAGAAGGGACACAGAGGGGAGGGAGAGAGAGAGAGAGGGAGAGAGAGGGAGAGACAGAGAGAGAGAGGAGAGAGAGTGCTGAGCTTCCTTGGTGTAGAGTCAGTGATCTACATTCAATCTGCAGAATGTTAATTATTGATTGGCCCTTTGCCAGTGAGTGTGTGTGTGTATGTGTGTGTGTGTGTGTGTGTGTGTGTGTAGATATACCATGAGAGATGCAGTGGTGGAAAGTCTGTTGAGATACAGGGAGCTCGAGGATTCACAGGGAGAGATCACACACACACACATTCACACTTTTCTATGACAGGTAAAAGCACAAAGTCAAACTCTGTTCTCCTCGTGTGGACATTTACTGTTGCAATTTAACCGTGGAGAACTGAGTGAGTGAGTGAGTGAGGAGTGAGTGAGTGACGTGAGTGAGTGAATGAGTGAGTGAGTGAGCGATAGTGATAGGGATGAAGAGTGAGCATCCAAAATACAAAAGTAGAGAACGGTAGTAGAGAGAGATAGAGGGAGAGAGGGAGGGGAGGAGGGAGGGAGAGGGAGAGAGAGAGGGAAGGGGGAGGAGGGGAGGGAGAGAGGAGAGAGAGAGAGAGAGAGAGAGAGGAGGAAAGGGAAGAGGGGAGAGGAGAGCACAGTGCACTCCTTCGTTGGCCCCGGGTTGTTCCTGAATTTTAGGTGAGAAGGGGGTGTTTGTGTACTCCCATTGATCAGGACGGAGCCACTGTTAATAGGGATCTATCCAGAGCTTAATGATGGTGTGGACGACGATGAAAACTCTAATGGTGCGTCATTACTGTAATTGAGCCGTAATTGTGCATATTAAAGGAGGATGAGAAAGGGGAGATGAGAGGAGGCAAGTGAGCGAGTTGAAGGGGTCTGGAGCGAGAGAGAGAGAGCGAAGAGATTTCGGAGTAGAGAGAGCAGAGAGGGTGCGGGCGACGCGAGGGAGGATGCCGCGAGCGAGCGAGGGAGGACGATGGACGGAGGAGCGCGAGGAGAGAGAAGAGCGCGCGAGAGGGAGGAGAGCGGAGAGCGGCGCGAGCGCGGCGAGCGAGGTGAGAGGGAGCGACGCGAGACAGAGGGGTGGGGAGGAGAGAGAGGAGAGAGAGCGAGAGCGAGGGAAGGAAGGATGGAGCGAGGAGGAGAGGAGAGAGAGCGACGGAAGAGTGCGAGACGAGGGAGACGGAGGCCGACCGAGATGCAGATGCCCTTCACTGGAGCTTCTACTCGGCTCTCCCACCTCCCTCCCCCCTCGCCCTCTGCACGGTAGCGGGGCTGAGAGATGCAGATGCCTTCACTGGAGCTCTTCCTAGGCTCTTCAACACACACTCTGCCTGTAGCTGGGGTGACTGCAGTGGGAGACGAGGGAGGAGAACGGAAGAGCACATGCAAGCAGGAAGAGGAGAGGGACGAGGAAGGGAGGAGGACATGGACCAGGGAGAGAGGAGGAAGGGAGGACATGGACCAGGGAGTGAGAGGAGGACAGGGAGGACATGGACCGGGAGAGTGAGAGGAGGAAGGGAGGACATGGACCAGGGAGAGAGGAGGGAAGGGAGGACATGGACCGAGAGAGAGAGGAGGAAGAGAGGACATGGACAGGGAGAGAGGAGGAGGGAGGACCATGGACGAGGGAGGAGAGGAGAGGGCGAGAGGAGGAAGGAGGACATGGACGAGGGAGAGAGGAGGAAGGGGAGGACATGGACGAGGGAGAGAGGAGGAAGGGAGGACAGGGGACCAGGGGAGAGAGGAGGAAGGGAAGGAGGAATGGACGAGGGAGAGAGGAGGAAGGTGAGGACATGGACAGGGAGAGAGAGGAGAGGGAGGACATGGGACGAGGAGAGCAGGAGGAAGGGAGGACATGGACCAGGGAGAGAGGAGGGAAGGGAGACATGGACAGGGAGAGAGGAGGGGAAGGGAGGACATGGACAGGGGAGAGAGTCAAAGATAGAAGCGATAGAGGGAGGGGAGGAGAGAGTGTATGCCAGAGGGCAGGAGGAGAGGGAGGAGAGGAGAGAGTGATATTGCAGAGGGAGGGAGGAGAGGGAGGAGAGAGTGATAGCAGAGGGAGGGAGAGGGAGAGAGAGGAGAGGGAGGTAGAGAGTGATATGAGAGGAGGCTGAGTTGTGTTTGATCTAGCTGTGCTTCCAACCTCACAGCCTCTCTGGAGAACAAAACCAGGAGCCCCAAGATCTGTGTGTGGTGTGCGTGTGTGCAGAGGTGTGGTAGTGCGTGAAGGGGGGACGTATGTAGTGTCTGTGTGTATGCAAGTGTGTAATCTCTGTGTGTGCGTCTGATTGTTGATTCTCCAGTGCTCAGCAGTCTATGCTACTTCTTGTGTCAGTGTGTCACTTGGCCACGCCAGGGGATGGTCCTGTCACTCTGGGGAGGCGGGGCATGGGGTCAGCACAGCTGTCAATCACGCTCAGACAGCGTGGACGTAAGGAGGACGACCTGGATTCATGGAGAGGAAAAAGAGAGGAGAGGGAGATGGAGAGGAAGGAAAGAGAGGTGAACAGGAGAAGAGAGTGTGAAAGAGTTGGAGAGGATTTTGGTGCTTTGTTTGATGGGAGACGGAAAGTTTGTGGGATGGAAAGGAAAATGAGAGGGGAGAAGAGAGGGGAGGAGGAGGGAGGAGGGAGGGGAGGAGAGGGCCACCCCCCCACAGCGGGAGAGGGGGGGAGAGGGAAGCAGGGGACCGACGGCGAGAGAGGTGATAGGCCGGGAGATGCGTTGCATTCGCGGATAGGGGCAGTACTCGTATAGGCTGCCCGGACGATTGCGGCCGATTGCAACCGGTAGAATGGTGCCGATCTGTGTAAGTAGACGACTGGGATCTTCGGGATTGATCCATTTTCCTAAGATCTGAATTGCTCAACCTGTTATTAATCTATCCTTCCTTTCGCCCCGCCCCTCCGCAGTCCTCAGTTCTTGATTCCTCGTAGGTCGACATTTTTGTCGTATTTGATGATTTCGTCATCTTTTTTATACGTCCCCTCCGGCACTCTTCGCCCCGCTAGCCTCCAGAACTGAGAGAGATGCTATACTCCAATCCGTATCCGACACACACACCCCGGTTCGGGATTGCGGGTTTACAGCACAATCTACCAGACTTACTTGGGACCTGACTAAACAGACCCGACCCTAAACCAGGGTAGAAAGAGACAAGAGAGAAGAACACAGAGAGAGACACAGAGAGAGGACACAGAGAGCACACAGAGATGCCGACGACAAATAGAGAGACGACAAAGATCTGTACGACATGTGTTATTAAAAAGACTGATATATTAAGAGACTTGAGAACAAGAGTAGATCGCTGAGTTTGATCAGCTCGCCCCTGTGGGTGTGAAGGTTGGTAGTATCAGTGATGAGAGATGAGAGTAATCTGATTTTGCGTGAGAAGGCTAACCGCACTGTTGGAGATGTAGAGCGATAAGTAGACCCAGACTGAAGGACACCGACGTGCTTTGAGGAACGAGCTGTAGAGATTATCAGTGTCGAGATCTGGAATAAACCAGGGAACAGATCTGAGCGAGGAACAATGAGTGGTAGGAAGAAAGGGGAATTGGGAAACGAGTGAGAGCAGGAAGGAGGAAAGGGGACGTCGACCGAGGGAGTGGGGAAGGAGGCGAGGGAGTCGGTGGGGGGGAGGGGTGGGGGGGAGAACGAATAAACCGCAGGACGGAGAAAAAGATCGGTGCAGGGCCGCAGGGGCAAAAACGGGACAGGGGAAATGGTCCACACTGACAGCACAGGGCACAACAGCACAGGGGAGAGCCAGGAGCAGCCATCAGCAGCACAACACACACAGCACACACACCACCACACACACAACACACACACACACACAACCACACACACCACACACACACCACACACAGAGACCCAGCCTCCACACACACACACCACACACACACACAAACACCATGTGTGGCCTGATAGACGTCTGGAGTCAGATCCCAGCTGTCTGTGGCCCCTCCCCTTCTCCTGTCACCCTGTGTGTGACCTGGAAGACAACAGTAAAGGTCGAAGGTTCAAGGAAGGAAGGGTTGGGGTGGAGATACTCTGTCCTCATATAGATAATGACTACCTTCACATCCATCATGCTGTCTGCTCTGCTATTGGACGGCACATACCTAACCATTTATGACCTCAGACAAGGTCTAAGACGGCCTGACCAATCCCAGCGCTTGATTGTCAAGGCTCGTGTTTGCCAAACTCCAAGGCTTACAATCAACGGCCTTCGCTCTAGTCAGAATGGAGACTATTTAAATTACTCTTTTATGATATTAGACTTACATGCATACTGTATATATTTTAGATTCAATCAAAACATTAAAAAACAAAAAACAAATCACACATCCAACCCTGACAGGTGTTTAAAAGTGAGTCTGTTCCGATGTTTCCGTGAGAGGGGTGTGTGTGTTCCGAGTGTTCCGTGGGTTGTGTGGGGTGAGAGGAGGGCAGTGGGTTGTGTGGGTGTGAGAGGAGGCCAGTGGGTTGTGTGGGGTGAGAGGAGGCAGTGGGTTGTGTGGGGTGAGAGGAGGGCAGTGGGTTGTGTGGGGTGAGAGGAGGGCAGTGGGTTGTGTGGGGTGAGAGGAGGGCAGTGTGGGTTGTGTGGGGTGAGAGGAGGGCAGTGGGTTGTGTGGGGTGAGAGGAGGGCAGTGGGTTGTGTGGGGTGAGAGGAGGGCAGTGGGTTGTGTGGGGTGAGAGGAGGGCAGTGGGTTGTGTGGGGTGAGAGGAGGGCAGTGGGTTGTGTGGGGTGAGAGGAGGGCAGTGGGTTGTGTGGGGTGAGAGGAGGGCAGTGGGTTGTGTGGGGTGAGAGGAGGGCAGTGGGTTGTGTGGGGTGAGAGGAGGGCAGTGGTTCTGGGTGCAGACATGTGACAGAGCAGCTCCCACTGCCTGACCCACTGCCGTCCACTCCAAACTCGGCCCTGTCTATTAGTTGGTCAATTAGAGTCTATCAGTGTTCATTAGGATGGGGCTGCTTGGTCCAGGGTGGTCCTGGGTGTGTGGTGTGTGTGGTGTGTGTGTGTGTGTGTGTGTGTGTGTGTAGAGGCGCCAGGAGAGGAAAGGATGGAGAGAGTGGTTGTATCTGTGAAAAATGGACTGGCATGATGTAGGTAATTATAATTACTGTGTAATCCTCCGGACATACACACACACACACACACACACACACACACACACAGACACACAAGAGGCAGATTTTTAATTAACTGTTTGGCAGCTGGGGAACATGGTATTGGACTAATTATTTTAGTCTCCACAGCACTCCTGGATTCTGTCTCAGAAGTCATGGTTAGACAAGATGTAGAGATTGGGGTCAATAATTCTATTATTATTTAGATCTTTCTGGTTAACTACTGGTCTAATGTTCCTCATAGAATAGAGAATGTAGTACCTGTCATAAACGATTTTCAACTCAAGATAGTTCATACAAAGCGTGTGATTTCCGTACATAAGGAACAGTCGGATGCATTCTCTCTGAGAGAGCAGTAGCGAGCTAGAGAGCGTCTCTCGAGGATCGCTCTATACTCTCTCTCTCTCTCTCTCTCTCTCTCTCTCTCTCTCTCTCTCTCTCCCTCTCTCGTCACACACACACCCTACTACACCAGCGATGCGACTCCACTGCGTCATGTCAAGCCTTAAGTCTTGCCCTCCTGTGAAGTGGAACCAGAGAGCATATGCCTCGGGTGCTGTGAGAACAGTGGGGGGAAGGATTGAGCGTGACACCACCCCTCTGGTTTGCATTGATTAGCAGCGTCGCTAGCAGGGACACACGCAATGTGAGATATGTGTGTGTGTGTGTGTGTGAGAATGAGACTGGTTGTGTGTGTGTGTGCAAGACCTAAGTGTGTGTGTGTGTGTGTGCAAAACCTAGTGTGCAAGACCTAAGTGTGTGTGTCACTTACACACACAGGCACACACACTCACACACACTTACACACACTTACAGGCAAAAACACACAATATTTGTGAAAACTTGTTCGATTATAAACCCTCCAGGTTACTGTGTGTAAACCAGCCAGACTAATAGGTAATGTTCCATGTTTGTAATGAGTTGGTGTGTGTGTGTGTGTGTGTGGAAGGTGGTAGTTAATTGAATTGGGATGGATAGGTAAATGACAAGGCAATGTGCATGTTTGTCTGTGCGTAAGTGAGAGCTTTTGTACCAGAGTTCAGACCCCTCTACACACACACACACACACCACACACACACGCACACACACACACACACACACTCACCACTCTGACAGCTTTACCGTCACCTCACCTTGATGCTGAACTGGCAGCTTTACATGGGATGTTACCCAAACTCATCACACCACTCCTGTGTGTGTGCGTGTGTGTGTGTGTGTGTGTGTGTGTGTGTGTGTGTGTGTCTGTGT
>CAEFZP010003256.1:0-10416 GCA_903064625.1 Mallotus villosus
CTACTCATCTAAACAGTAATGTAAAGATTTGACTTTAATCTAAATATAGAATGTAGAAGCAGGGTTCCCCATGCATGTCAGCAATATATTAAAGAAAATTACTATTTACAGTTACTTTGCTTTAGAGAATATTGTGTTTATTACTAGCCAAAAAAGCCTTAGTAGAAATGAAAGACCTTTTCAGAAATCCAGTATAAAAACGTTTCTGTGACTTTTTTGGGCACTTCAGAACATGCCGTAAACCAAGTCATTTTTTTACTTGAAGATACATGCGCCGTGTTTTTGCCATGAAATAGCCTATGCACATCGGAGAATTAAATGTTCAGCGGGCGAGTCAGAATTTTGTCACAATAGCTATGATGTCACAAAGCAATGTGTCATTTCTAATGTGTCATATCTGTTGGTCATAATGAGTAAAGTAACTATAAAAGTCTATGTCAACAGTCAACACTGCAGTCACTTTCTTTTCCAACAGAACAGAGAACATGAGCGGATTTCCAGGAAAGAAGCAGATGGATAAGAAAAAGAAAGAACGGACACCGGTGGTAAGAACCGGGCCACAGGTATGTGCAGCACTGAGAGCATACCGGAAGATGCAGAAGGCACAGAAGGATGCTGAAACGCTGCATAAAATTAAAAGGTGGGTCGACCTGAAAAACACCTTACAGAAGCCGCGTGAAAAGAGGCTGGCAGAGTTAAGGGAGGCAGGTAAAAGGCTGACAGAAGACCTTGAGGACATGCAGAGGCAGGAGAGGTTGACAGAGTGGCTGCAGAAGGAGAGAGAGCTGTGGAAGGCAGAGCAGAGACAGAAAGAGGAGCTGGAGCTCAACTCCAAAAAAAAAGATATGCAGGAGACCAAGACACCTCACACACAGGTGCCACACAGGTCTCTTACCATCTTGGAGGAGTTGAAGATCTTTGATGAACTGCTTGAAGAGGTAATAGGGCAACATGTCATTCGTTTTTTTCACTTCAGAAAAGTGTCCTTTGTGTTGGGTATTCCATTACAGTGCTAACAATGTTCTTGTCTCCAACACAGGCAGCAGATATCCAACTTCCATCCATGTCCCCCATCCATCAGCCAGTCTCCCAAACCCCCACACCCCTCCCACTGGGTAAAGATGGACCATACTTGGGCCTCACCATCACCAAACCCCTGGAAGCTCAGGCCAGGCACCCCACCGGGGTCAAGCATCCCACCTGCACACCTCTTCCTGAGGATACTCAGATCTACATTCACCCCCCCTTCCAACCAGGAGGAAGGATTAGAGATTGGACTGGCGGAGATGCAAGTACTGGAGGCATCTGTTGAGGAGAGTTCCAACAGTGACATGTTGATGACAATTGAAAATGAGATAAAGGCTGAGGAGGGGAAAACACCAAAGAAAGAGAGGGAGTTCATAGAAAAGCAGAAGAAAGCAGAAAAGCTGGCGCAGGAGAATATGGAGAAGAAACAGAGGAAGCAGCTGCAGCAGGCAGAAAAAAGTAACATGGAGATTCGAACAAAGTTGGAGAATGAGAGATGCAAAATGAAAGATCTAGAAAGGAAAGAGATGCAAAGGTTATCAGAAGAGCAAAGAAAGGAAATGAAGAAGAAGGAAAAGGAAGAGAAAAAGACAGAAAAAGGAAAACTTGGCTTCTTCGAGAAGATAAAGAGGGCCTTTCATTTCCACTGATAAGAGAGACTTTCCATCTACGGTAACACCAACCGTGACAAACATCAGGGACTGCCCTCTTTTCTGTCATCAAGCAAGGGTTTTTGTGCTGCTGACCCTTCCAAACACTTAAACGTCTACACCTTTGCTCAGTCATTTGGATCACTGGCACACTTGGAGAACCCTTTGAAGCTCTGTGAACAACATTTATAGAAGTTGTGTAGTAGTAGTAGTAGTAGTAGTAGTATTAGTATTAGTATTAGTAGTAGTAATAGTAGTAGTCGTAGTAGTGGTAGTGTAGTGGTAGTAGTGGTAGTAGTGGTAGTATAGTAGTAGTAGTAGTAGTATTAGTAGTAGTAGTAGTATAACAATAAAAATGGTGAAACAGCAGGTGTTTTTAAGCATGTTTTTATTTACATAACAGACTTTTGAAAAGTATACAA
The DNA here is from genome assembly GCA_903064625.1 of Mallotus villosus. Classification (NCBI taxonomy): domain Eukaryota; kingdom Metazoa; phylum Chordata; class Actinopteri; order Osmeriformes; family Salangidae; genus Mallotus; species Mallotus villosus. The sequence goes on from CAEFZP010003256.1 coordinate 2,099, forward strand.
CAATAACGATTCGGGGTTGATCATTTCTAATTTGCAAAAATAAATACATAGACATCTCAATGAATGTGGGATGTTAGTTAGTGGGATGTATTTCTGTACTCGCCTATCAATATGAACCACACCAAAGGAGAAATACACTCCAGATTTCCAATATAACAAACAAAACACGACAGGCATACAAGAGCCCTACCTATGAATGACTGGCGATGCTCTTACCTTGTCAATTACATAGAGTCTGGCTGGATTTTCATGGAACAGGTAGGGGAGCAAGAATATTGCAGCACAGACGGTGTGTCCTAAAAGGAAAAAAACGCAACACAAGTTGTATCTGGCCTTCCTGTACTGATCAGGGTCCCCAGATTTAAAGGCGACGGACCGGGCTCTCAGGTTGGCCCGGACAGCGGCATCAACCCAGGGCTTCTGATTGGGGAAAGACCGGACAACCTTCTTGGGGACGACGTCATCAATGCAGTGTTGAATGTAGCTGGAAACAGTGTCCGTGTATTAGTTTATGTCTCCATCTGCTGCCTCCCTAAACATTTGTGGTAACAACATACTTACCTAAATGATTAATCACTGTACAGTTGTCTTTAGCTAATCAATTGTAAACCAACAAGTGGGCAACATAGTATCTATGGATCTGAAAGTATTGTATCTAGAACAAACTATAAATCACACATCATGTACTGTAAGCATTCATGTTTTATTGAAGAAGGAAGATATGAACTGGTAGCCTTTTTTAAGGCACCTAAAAATGTACAACAAAGTTGAACAATTTATTTAGTCAGAATACAAAAATACACATCTCAGTGACTTCAATATTGTAATAAATAGTTAACCATGCATTCTAACCATAAAAAGGCACAGAAAACAGTCACTTAGTAGTCATACAAAATTACCAACTACTTTACCAAATTCATCCAGATATGAATACAGATGACAGCTGTAACATTATATTCCAAAGATGAAACACAATACACATCATATCATGAAACCTTAGGCAATAAATATGTAAATATTGTTTATACCTACAGAATTCTTAAAAATTTAAAACTGTGCCATTGTAAACATAATGTAAACAAATGAAACTCGATTCTATCCCACCATGTTAGAAGAATCCATGACTACTGGGTACCTCATCCTAAGAGGTCCTGGTGTGGGTTTGTTTGGTTTGGAAAAAACCAGGCAGTTTGCAGCATTATCTACACCATTGGAAAACTCAGAATAGGATGAAGTTGTACAAATACACTGATTTGAGGTCACATTTTGAACCTAGACCAGTTCCTAAGAGCAACTTCAACCAGGATTGGGAAACTTAAGCTTTCCTTTACCTGGGTACAGGCGTCAAATGCAGTCCTACAGAGCCAGGCAGAGACCTTTCAGGACACACAGACAGTGAGAGCAGCACACACACACACACACACCACACCACACTCGCACTCACACACGCACACACTGCTGCATTACAGACATATGACACGGGGCCATCAGGAATTGAACAGAATATTCCATTCAGTTTATGATGAGGGTGGATCTTAAAATGCAGTGAATCCTGATGATCACTGTTACTACAGGAGGAGGCAGTCAGCAAGGAGGTGATCTGTTCCTCAGATTAAAGCACATAGTCAGAATGATTTCACAGACCTAGATAAATGAACAGACTGACACGGCCAACACTACATTGCACTAACCCAGATGTGTACAAATTTGGTAGAACAGTAGAATACAGTACTCTATAAAGAGGGACCATATAAAATCATGATTTTGTATTGTAGTGAGACCCTAATTTAATCTCAGTTATCCATGTCCATGAAACCATCCTGTATAAATGACCACTTTAAGACAAAAACACACAATGACCACAAGACTTCTCGCCAGACAGTGGTGCAATGGGTGGACAGGGTTGTCCGATAACTATTTTGGCAAACCGTTTCAAATAAAAGCGTAGAAAGTAAATCAAACAGAAAATCAGCAGTATGTTCAATTCATATATTTGGTATGCAATTCATACTGTGATGTCATCGAGAGTTATTCATTTACCGTGGAATGAGAACATTCTGTGTTATTGACACACCATATGATTTCAATGTACAGGTGACGGAGGGGTGCCACCTTTACATGAGAAATGAGGATTGAAAGAAACATGCGTATTTAATCAACGTGGGCAGATTAGCATGGTGGGTATCTACAGTGGGGAACTGAGGATGGAGACGTGATATGGCGTCCTCTGGTGGAATAAACTAGGTAACGTTTACAGTCCTTTATCATGTGACATCTGGCATCATTACACCCTATATTTAATCTTTCCATTTGAAGAAGAAAAAAAAATAGAATTCTGGCCAGAACAAATATAAAGTATTCAAAGATAATGTCACGATTGCTTACAGCATGGGAAAAAACGATCTAATTAAGTGATAACACATATTGACCAATCAATGATAAGCAGCATATAGTGCCTGATATGCCAGGTACATGACTGACATAGATGCACTCAGATACATAGTCAGCACAAACACTGAGCCTTGCCTGTTCTGGTTGTACACACTAACCACCCAGTCTCTACGGCCCTGTTTCGACCGCCTCGTCCTGGAAGCACTGAGGAAAGAGTGAAATGTGATGAGCTGCTGGAAGAATTCTGAGTCCGTATGAAAAGCCGTTTCGTTTTAAAACCGTATCTAAGGGGTTCGTCCTCAATCTTCACATCACTGTCATCATCGTCACAAGTAGGAGCACATGTACAAAGCCATCGATCCGTTTTCCTCAAGGAGAAACACCACGTCAGAAACACCGCTTCAGGGAATAGAAACCCATATGAAACAAAAACAACGACAATATTGCACCTTCATTAGAATACAACGTCGTTATCATGTACGAGAGATTCAAACAAAGAATTAATCAATAATCTGGTGCAATATATTGTACACGATCCATGTGTTAGCTGTTGACACTGCATATCTTGTCAGCGACCTACAAAGGCATTTGTCTAGAACAGCTACTAACAGAGTACACCGTATGTATACACTGGTTATAGATTGTATATACAGTGTATATATGTACAAACCTTAGCATGACATATACAAATATACCCTGTAATGCCACCAAAATTACAGAAACTACAGAGAAAAGTGTTAAAACTCTGTGCAACAAAACCTATACACTCCATAATCATATCCTACCAAACCAATATTGATCTCCTATCCCCACTAGTGTTATTGTGTCAAATATTAACTGTCAAAATGCTTAATAAACTGATGTGAATGACTTACTTATATCTAATAACATGAGGGTCTGCACTGGAAAAGGTGCCTATTAGGTATATTGCTCCTAAAATGACTTTGTTAAAACAACCTTTCCTATTGAATTGAATCCTAATTAACTCATTGCAATTTATATACCTATGGATACTACCAACGTGAAGTAACTATTACATTATCTACTAATCCTCCACTACAAATCTACTAGTGGAACTTTGGAAGTGTCCTGGACATTCACTTTGGTACTGATTTTACGTCAACAAAGTTAGTCAGCAATAGACCATTAGCAACTCCTAATACTCATCACTCAACTACCAACTGCATTTAAAGTTCTTATGATTTCCTTAAGCACTTTTCTTTACATTATATGACTTTGAAAATATGGCACATCCTTGATACAGAATGATCATGCAAACCAATAAATAAAAGAGTAAAAACGCTAGATTGAAATCAAAATAATGCTTTCAGTAGTAACAAATGGCATAATCATAATAATACTTAAGTCTTAACTTGTTCAAGTGTTATTTTGTACACACAAATCAAGACGCCGATCATGCAAAGAAAACACATATTCAAACTCAAGGAGCGAGCGTGGCATGCACTCCCGTCTCGCGGTTTCTCGGAGACCCCTTCGCTTAACGCTTAACATCTTTAGCCACCTACTGTCAAGCAGCGTGTCGGTAAGCAGCATTCACAAAGCCACACAGCACTGAACGCCACTGAACTAACTGTATACTGCCCTGTACACTAAACCCACATGGGAACACTCATGGAAGTCCTGCTTTTGCTACTTAGATTCTGCCGTCTCTACGAGGGTTCAGGAGGGCAAACCAACTGTTAACGGCAATTTAGTTGCATACCTGATTGTGTGCCAGGAATAGAAATGTGTTAGGAATGGCTTTTTAGTAAAGATCCATGACTTCCTAAGACCGATGCACTTCAGCAGAACCCACGTTTTGGCACCACACACACACAATGTCACACGGAAACCTTCGGTTCTCTGCCTCTCTAAAGCTCTCTCTCGACAGATGGATCAAGTCCAATCGATCGTTGCATACTTAATTCTCACTTCCGCTGTCTTAGGAGTCCCCAAACTCTTCTTCTGTGGTGGATGACGGGCGATTTTTCCCCCCTCTCCGGATTCATCTGTGCCCGCATTAGAGGTCACAAAAGGTGGTCTTGGCAAGGTCCTTAGTTCCCTGGAGAATTCTCTTCATATGACCCACTTTCGATATCCCCAGATCCTGGGGAGGGGTGAGAGGGGTGACAGTCAGCGTGCATCGTATCCAGAGCAACGCCTACACTAGACCCAGGCAGAAACACACACACAAAAAACAGCTTACATCACAAACCGCACACAACACAAGTCTGGATGACCGTCATGGGCCCGAGCCTAGGACAGGTGCTGTGGTGACTCAAGTTTTCCTGCAAATCCCAGATTATAAGAACGTAAGGACATGCTTTCCACTTTGCACTAGAATGTCTACCAATTTTACTTTTATGATCTATTTTGTTCATCCACTGACCAGTCCTTTAAGACCTTTACGGGTGCACAGATTGTATGTGTGACAGGCTGTGCATTCGTTTTTCCATATGCTGTAATGTGCCAATACACATCGGGCGCATACGGTTAAAGGACCCGGGTAACTGTGGCTGACTCGAATCTCCGCACAATCCCTGTCCTGCTATGACCCGGTCTGGCTTGGAGGACAACGTGAGTAGGAGCCACTCGATGGGAAATGTCTGCTTTTATAGTAGAGCATTTATGAACGAGTTGACCCCCCCACCTTTCGGCTGCCGTAGGACATGAAGCCGCGTGCTCGGCAGAGAAAACCGTCGCCGCACACGGCTGCGACGCGGCGGCGTTCATAAACGGCTCACGAGACGAGATGCAGAGGTGTTTGAGCCATATCACGTGTATATGGAGGGACGGAGATTGGAATGGGGGACACAGACAGAGAAACACGGGCACAGTCCAAGGTACGTGTGGCCTCTCAATGTGTACGGTCAATTTGTATGTTTTTTTCTTTCTCCGCTTCTGAGCGGCTACATTCTCTAGCCCCTCCCCACTCCTGAGGGGGTCCTGCTGTCCTTGTGCCCCCCCCCTCCCTCTGCCCTCACCAGACCTCTAGAAGAGACAGACTCAGTTGAATGTTCTCGTATGTACAGAGTTTGAATTTCCACAGGCCACAGTGCGATTTCACCTGGAGTCTGATCACATCGAATGGGTCTTAGAGAGTCTTGTCCTCCCTCGGGGGCCCTGTCCCCTCTCTCTGTGGCCAGGTGGCCCCCCATCCCCAGAAGCCAACTCCCATGCTGCGTCACACCATGCCACATTTTATCCAGCCGGCAGTATATCCAGCAGGGACATCCCCTGGGCTCCTGCCCAATAGCGGTGCTGTCACATCATCCCATCCTTAACCCATCACCGTCCCGGTCTCTACCCTAACCCCCCATCCCTTGCCCTCCCCCCATCTCCCATCTCTCCCCTATCGCCCTCCCATGCCCCCTCACCCCGGTGGAGACTGAGGGGGTTAGTGAGTCACGGGTCTCCGGCAACCAAGCAACACTCACGCAGAGGAAGCCAAGCAGAGCAGCGCAGCACAAAGTAGCAAACAGGGAGACGGATAACAAGCAAGAGGAACCAGAGACAGACAGAGAGACAGACCAGAGAGAGAGTGAGAGAGAGAAAAACCGGGAAGAAAGAGTTGACCTGGGGGCGGGATAAAGTGGGTGAAAAGTGTGAGCGCGCGTGTGTGCGTGCGTACCTTCAGGTCCCTTCTCTCCAGGTGGAGGAGCTCGGAGCCTCGGATGTCGTGGCGGATGAAGCTGTCTCTGTACTCCCCCACGCTCAGCTGCTCCAGCCAGAGGCCCACCTCCTCTGTGCCCCACCTCTCCACTACACACAGAGCAGAGCAGAGAGGTGCTCAGCGGGCCACGCACACACACACACACACACACACCGAGTACACACACACATGCACCCACACAGAGTACACACACACACGCACGCACAGACACACGAACGCACGACGTACACCACCCGCTCTCTGAATGGCGTCTCTTTAAGCAAGGCAGTGCTCCTTCGGTGGGAGACATAGATATATGCAAACACACGTTTCTGTGTCACGTCGGGCCCAAAAGACAAAATCAGGATAAATCACTGTTTGAGTGATGAAGAGAGAAGGAGGAGAGGCAGAGAGGGGAGGAAGAGAGGGAGGGAAGGATGAAGAGGAGTGGCAAACAACGCTTACTTAATTAAGCTAATAACCTAAATTTAGTAGCTTTTCAGCTTGCCGCAGGGCATTTTGGGTACCAAGAGCAATGCGCGAGTCCAGCCGATTTTACGAGTAGGGTCCAGCTGCAGCCCCGGAGAACAACCACCCTGGCGTGACATAACACCCAGGCGTGACGGAAGTAACCGTGGTGTGACGGAAGGGATTTTTTTTATCAGAAACCAAAGATCAACCATGGAAGTAAGTGAGAATGTCAATGTACTTAATGTATTGAGTAATATTCATGTTAAAGCCGTGCCGTGGTTTATTTACTTTTCGCTAAATTCGAATATAGCCTAATAATATTATAATACCGCGCCCTTTTTTTGAAAAATTAGCCAACAGTATCCAGCTGCACTTCGTTCATGGAAGTAACCCCAACCCTAGGTGAACCGAGCCCTGGTACTTTCTCCTAACCCCAACCCTAGGTGAACCGAGCCCTGGTACTTTCTCCTAACCCCAACCCTAGGTGAACCGAGCCCTGGTACTTTCTCCTAACCCCAACCCTAGGTGAACCGAGCCCTGGTACTTTCTCCTAACCCCAACCCTAGGTGAACCGAGCCCTGGTACTTTCTCCTAACCCCAACCCTAGGTGAACCGAGCCCTGGTACTTTCTCCTAACCCCAACCCTAGGTGAACCGAGCCCTGGTACTTTCTCCTAACCCCAACCCTAGGTGAACCGATGGTCATTTACTTAATGAGTAAACTGTATAATACACTTAGAAATACATTGCGTCAATGTATATTTATATCGAATTGTGATGATATCCTTAACAAAAAATACAATTTGATTCTATTATACCCGGGAGAAGTTCGTCTTTTGCAACCCACATGCGCAGTTGAGCCAGCTTGACAGTCGTGTGACGTAGGTTTGAAAGTGGTCTATATAGAGTCCATGAATACTTCCATGAACGAAGTGCAGCTGGATACTGTTGGCTAATTTTTTTTAAAAAGGGCGCGGTATTATAATATTATTAGGCTATATCCGAATTTAGCGAAAAGTAAATAAACCACGGCACGGCTTTAACATGAATATTACTCAATACATTAAGTACATTGACATTCTCACTTACTTCCATGGTTGATCTTTGGAAACCACCAGATGGCGGTGGTAAAGCGCAGCCCTATGGAACAGGTTTTTAAACGTTGAGTTACAGGCATGTAATGTTTTACATTTGGGGGCGTGTGTCCTTGTATTGGGGGGAGTTGAGCAAGTCATCCTATTTGGGGGGAGTTGACTCGTATTTGGGGGGAGTGTTTTCATTTGGGGGATGCACTCATATTAGGGGGTGTGTTTTGCACTTCAGGGCCATCGTAGTTTCCAGATCACACTTAATGATGCCAAATAGAGAATGTAACAGCGCTACACCCGAGTTTTTTTGTTGTGCAGTGGGGTGTGAATCATGGGCATTGATAACTGGCAAGCACTTTTCATACTGATTGTAGAAAGGTTAGTAAAATATTTGTTTGGAAATTCACATGAATGTACATATGCGATACATTATTTATTCAGAGTAGGTATCTAGGCTAGTGTATAAAGTGTGCATGAATAAATAGGCCTCTCATCTCTCTAGCAATTAGAATTATGAATGTTAGCTACCTGAGTAAAAACTAAAAAAACGAATGAAAAATGTACGTTAGCCAGGAGGAGTTTGCAGGCTGTGTGGCCTGTATCAAAGATACCAACCGTTCTATCATTTCAAATAATGCAGGAACTCTGCATGCATATGATTCCAAATATGTAATTACCAATTAAAACAGTGATTGATAGGAAATAAGGACTGTCCAG
>CAEFZP010003257.1:0-420000 GCA_903064625.1 Mallotus villosus
AATGCGATATAGCCCTTTGTGGAGAAGCTGCCCCGGTAAATTGTATACTACAGTGTTCGAGTCTTGGTTGCGATCGTTGGTTGAACGTTCCGTTGTACGGTTTAGGCTGAAATTAAATATTGCTTTCATGAACAGATTGACGGCTGTGTCAATGAAGTTCGGGTTAGTAGTCAGACAGTTTCACCTATTGAAATACTTTTGATTTAAGGGAGTGCCGAACATTTTCTGTCGCCGTTTGACTCCCTACTGTAAACAGCTGTGGATGTTTTTGTTAGCTACACAGTGTCTCGCGTAGGCTACAGCGTTGCAGTACTGGTTTGAAATCACAGGTAATGATTATTTCACCAACAAATCGTTTACTTGTAATCTAATGTCATAATAAATCGTACAACGAAAATGTATTTGTGAGTAATGTTTATTTTAACGATTGAAAACAGATGCAGCCTAGACCGCTGTAGTATGTGTTGCCCGGGCAACATAGGCTAATGTCATGATGCTAATGCTTCAGTGAAATAGTAGACTACCGTTTCCGAAAGTCGATGTAGTTCCTCAATAATATTAGCTTATATTGTACATTACACTTAACAATTGTGTTTCATATCAGAAAGTAACATTAGTAAATAGTTATCACCCTGGCCTCTTTGCTTGTGGCGTTTCTGCAGCTGCCTTGCAGTATCGTTAAAGCTATAGTTAGCCTATAGCTATCTCCCAGAAGTTAACAAGCTGCTAAACTAATGTTAGGCTAGAGGTAGTCACGCGTGTTTCGTGACGTTAGTAGCGTCAGTGACTGTGGCTAGCAAGTTAGCCAGGTAAATAAAAAGACAAGCAACTCAATGGCTACCAACTTTTGACATGAAGTTTTCTAAGTAATCAAAATATTGACGGATGCTAGGGGGGGGGCACGATACGATCCTTTCTGTGCTGCAACAGTCTTCTATGCACGTCGTATCTAATGCGTCGTTGCTAACATGTGCCGACGCTGTGACGTAGGCTATTATAACTGAGTAGTCTACCCTTTGCCGACAAAATCAACTTTATGCCACAAAAACGTTGTATGGTCCTAAACTGTGCAACGGAACGTACATAAAAGTAATAGCAACTCAATCGGGACCAAGACGAAACTTTGGACGTCGACGTTTTCTATGTAGTCCAAATATTGACCGAGGAGTAGAGGATGTCCACGTCGATGACGTGGCACACCCAATAATAATATATATGTGAGATTACAAAGGATGGCCACGTCGATGACGTGGCACACCCAATTATACTCTGATAATTTAGATTGAGATATAGGCCTTTGCCTGATGCCTATAAACATTTGAAATTAAACCACCATAGCCATACATTTAACGGCTATGGTGTGTAGCCTATCAAAGCATTATTCATCATTGTTTAATGCATTAGGCTAAATGTTGTAGCCTGTAGGCTAATTAAGTAGATTTTCTATAAATGTAGTCTACATATTTAACTGATGAGAATAAGAAAAGGAGAATGTCTGGTAAATCATTGTTTTCCCGTTGGGTCAGTGTTACAGGAACGTCTGGTTAAGCAAGAACACGGTCTAAGCCTGACAATTAGCCTGCCCCAGAATGAACTAGAAGTGAGTCAGACTAACTGACATAAATCTGGCTTATTTGGTAAACTTGCTTTATGGAACAGGCCTCGGGTGCAGCCAGAACAACTTGGAGCTCAACAGTCTTAACCCTTGTGCTGCTGTAACGGGGGCTACACTGCCTTCGGGTCACAATGACCCATCATTCTGCTGCGACAATTTGACTCAATACAAAAACAAATAAAAAGCATTTTCTTTTAACATTTGCGCTGTGGGGGGTGTGAGACAGCCCCCTTCACTTTATTTTTGCATGAGGTAAAGTTGTCACAACACGTGGGGGGGTCACAATGACTGAAGGGTCACAATGACCCGAAGATAACACAAGGGTTAAGACAGTTGAGTTGAATGTGGATGTCAGAAGGAACCCAGCCCCACTCATCCCCCATCATCCTGTGTGACTCCCAAGTCAACACCCTGGAATACTTCAATTTCCTGGGCATTATCATTTATAACAACCTCAAGTGGGAGCTGAACATCAGCAAGGGATATTTTATGAAGGCCATTTATTTACAGATACTTATCTAGTTTCTTGCATGCAAAGACCAGCCTTCTCAACTTATTGACATCTTCAGCATCTGCCCTTCCTCCATCGATAATATTCCAGTCTCATCTGTTGTTTTTTGAGTTAATTGCGCTTCTAAGACAAACATTGTGTCAAATGTTACAAGTTCAAAGGTTTAGTTAAAGTATGAGAGAAATTGGACCCGGAGTAGGTATAGGTGTATTTCTTAAGACAATAGGAGAGTCCATCGAAGGCAACCAAAGGTGAATGTACTCACCACCCCCCTGGCATTATCACCAAACACTACTTCTATAGATTATAGGGTTGTAAAGGCAAGGTAAAACCCTCACCTAACTAAGCTCTGCCCCTCTAAGCCCCTGAGCATCACCGATTGGCCAAAACACCGTCCGTCGCCTAATTCCGGGCAAGCTGATAGGGGTTTCCAAGGCAGCCCATCAGAACACTCCATCAGGGCACTGGGTAGACAGCTGCCTTGTGCCATGGGAAAGGGAATGGCACCATGCTGCAAACACCTTAAATAACACACCATGTCATGTCACACACAGTATGTACATTTATTTTTTGCATTTCATTGCACTCCTATTTGAGTCTCAATACATAATTGTGTGCATGGCATAACCTTCTTAAAGTCAACTCGCTGCATGGACCAATGGACTGTAGCGCGGTAAAGAACGTGTTTCACTGGCATGCGGGCATTATTTTGATATGGGACCAGACTTCAGGTTGATGACTGTCTTGGGTAGAGTCCTAGCAGACTATCTGTATTGTACACTGTTGTTTCACAATCTTATCACACCATTGATCAAAGCATACGTCACATCAAACTTCACACTTTGCTTTGTCATTGGTCCATCAGTATGGAGGAGGGGCACCTTTAACTTATTTTGCTTTGTCACAAATCAATCCTTTGTTACCCTATCTCCACTTCCACATTTCAGCTTGGCTAGATCATCTTATCAAGAATGGGTCCATTTATAAGTGGGCTTCAAAGGGAAGTGTATGTCTCTCACATCTAATGGACAGATATTTCAACAGCACGGCTGAAAGTTAAGGGTCTAATGGGAATAGCAAATCCATGTGAAAGCAACTGTAAAATGTGAAAACTACACAATTAGGAACAAGGTTTGAACTGGAAAACTAACTATTATGCGTAATCACTATAACCTATTGCATAACCTATTGCATCTTCATTTAAGCTGAGTCTTGCTGGAGCTGACAGTTCCATGGGAGGAGAGGATGGAGGAGGCTCAAGAAAGAAAGAGGGAGAAGTACCAGGAGCTGGTGGAGGATTGTCGGAGAAACAGGTGGAAGACCAGGTGCATGCCAGTGGAAGTGGGCAGTCGGGGGTTCGCCAGTCATTCCCTGAGCAAAGCCTATGGCACACTGGGAATAACAGGTGCAAACCGACGAAGAGCCATAGGAAACAACGTGGAGGCAGCGGAAAAAGCCTCCAGATGGCTCTGGTTGAAGAGGGGAGAGCAGTGGGGGCAGTAGTATGCCGCTTGGACACAGACCGGGGTCTGATCAGCCTCGGTCGGGTCGCCTGGAGGAGGGTGTCTGTTGTAAGACCCGAAACACCCAGTGATTCCAGGATACAACACTGATGATGTGTCCAAGCCTGTGCATCAGTAGATGTATTGTTAACACATCAGATAACGGATATAAGTATGTATAGTGGCATGAAACTTACTGCTGGTCGAATTTACTCTTTTATTTTCTTCCTTTGCATAGAAATACATTCGGTAAACTGGTAAACTATCACCACCGTAAGAGCTTTAGCCTCATAGGGGTCCATTAAATCCTTAAACTTTGAAAAGTATATGTGTGCATCTGTCTGTAAGAAAATCTGTAGCCATACTGACAAGTTCACATGGGGTTATTTACACATCAGCATATAGTGCCTTTTGCCTCCCATGCTATCCTTCTAGGGGAAATACTCCTGTGGCCCAACTGCAACTTCATCAAACAACACATAGGAAGTGCCACCCAGGAAGGAAAGTGGGCGAGGGAAGATATAGGTCTATTAGTGATTTTGACCTGACCGAACGAGGTTCTTATGGGCTGAACGCTATCATTTGTCTTTGGTTACCTTGTCAAATTATTCCCATAAATAGGTACAACTTATCCAAATGGTGGCACCACAGCCCCGACAGACACCCTTCAGGAAAATCTGTGAATGTTTTAGTGCATTGACGGTCTCATGAGACTACATGTTTTCCTTCAGCTCGTGTTCATGCGAATACATAATATGATTTAGAATAGCCCAATGTCACATTTTCTGGAGATAATAAACCTCACTTCTAAGGGTTTGATAATAACCAGATCAGTCCAGTAATGCCATACAGAACAGTCGCAATTTGGCGCAACCAATTAGTTTGACGGGCGCAACCCATTCAGGCTGTCTAGAAGTCCGGATCCCCGTGCGTATTTAGTCAATTGACTTCCGAGTTTGATTGACCACTGCACGGGTAGCCCTATATTATTATTGATTTGTTAGTTGTATGGAAATGCAACGTATGCTCCACAATCGTTGCAATAATGATCTGGAGCGCAAATATATCATTGGAAGTGCTTTTTTTGATGTCTTGGGTTTGTGCTGAGCTAGCCAAGCACAACACGGTGAAAAGTACTTTCGTAGACGAAGTCAACCGACACTTAACCAGAAAGGGCCGTGTCAATGATGGTCATGCATCCAACAATGAAGCATCTTTTGACTCAAAGGTCCTGGAAAATGAAGATAAAATATATGTGCCCAACTGGAAGTACATCAGAGGTAAGGGTTTGTAGGGGGAGCATTTCATATATTATTGCTGTTATTTTAAACCTAAGACATACAGTGGTAACATACTAGCATGCACACTTAAGCTATGTTACATGGGCCTGTAGAACACCTTGTAATGAGCCACGTTTACATTCGTTAATCATTTCCCAAAATTGTACTTTTAACACTTGCAGATTCCAAGGCCACCAATGAAAAAGGCATGCAATCTCATTTCAACCAGCCATTGTATCACTGTGGCCATGAAAGTGTTTCAATCAGGCTTCATCTTATCCGACTGGCTGACTTCCACTTCATGAAAGGTGGGGTGTGTTACCTACATGGAAATGGGGTGCTTTGCTAAAGGATGTGTAAAGGTTTTGCCACTTATTAAAACGGTACTGAAGGTAACATTTGGGCACAATGTACATTTTATGGGACAATTTTTTTTGTAGTGTTATGCAAGTGTAAAGAGAATTACCAGACCAGTTCTTATTCTTTGGTTTGAGATTTAGATGTTATGTCTGTCGTTTTCTGTGATCTTGCAGACATTTATCTGTTCAAAGTAAAAAAGCACACTTGGAGGCCATTCCAACACAAAGCATAGTATAAATGACTGCTCAACACAAACTATAGCAGTGACCATGGGCCAGCTTAACAGGCTCTTGATGGTCAGTAGTAGATTTTGTAGCCTGTGGTGCAAATGCTGACAAAAATGCTTGAAAAACAAGATCCAGGATCCTGTACAGAGAAGGGCCTCGATTTTCCTGAGACAGTATGATATAATGGCATCTTTTGGATAAAGTTTACACACCGCTTTTCCCAGGTACCTTACCTCCACTCTTACTGAGAATGTTGCCAAAAGAGTGCCACCATGTTGAGATGGAACGTGGGCCATGGCTGCTGATTAGGTTACCCTACCAAGGTTGCTACATGACCCAGTGGGTATGTACATTTGTTTCATGTGATTGTAATGTATGCGATACAATGTGTACTTCATCTACAAAGAAAGGCCTTTTTGTCCAAGGTTTGTTTGCCTTGTGCCTCAAAGATAAAAAGCTTTTGCATAACAACTACTCTGAAAAAGCTAGACATTTCTCATCTTGATATGCTTTCTTCCAGATTGATGGGGCAGTCCAGTACCATTCTATGAATCTGCAGTACTTTGATCGTCTCCTGATGACGAATGTGACTGGCAATGCAATTTGTCAGACTCCAACCACCTCTCCTACCTCTGAAGTTAGCTGTGGAAAGAAGAGCATGACTGTAAAGCTACCAGCTGGAACCGATAGGACTATGAGAGTGCTTGGTTAGTGCTGCTGTTGTCTTGGCCAGTTAGAATACAATGTTTCACACGTCACTCAACATAATCCCAATTTGTTGTTATCTCGTAAGAATTTGATTCATGAAACTCTCTCCTTGGTGTGGTGTTTAAATACACCTGCAACTCAATTTGCAAGCCTTTTTGTGGTAAAGCTGGCAAGTCCATTGAGAGGTATGTGTAAAAGGACCAAAGATTTAACCTGAGTGCAAGTGAAGGAGGGCTCAAGCATAATGACTGGTGAAATTGAATGCCAAGTGTATCGTGTTTACTTTTTGTTTTGTTCACTCAAGGTCCACAGACACAGGAAGGATACAATGTATCACTATTGGAAAGTAGTGATGCTTTGTTTGTGAAGTTTTCACAAAAAGTAAAGGTAAGGGCTTTATTTAAACATGCTTGATTTTTATTACCAAACTATTGAAAAGGTGTCAGATTGCATGTTATCTCTATTTCAGACAGAGTACGACGGTATGTCCCTGCAACTTGTATATCAGAACTTTGCTGGAGAGATGTCCACTGTGAAGATATCGTGTTCATCCAGACATCTCAAGTCAAGGCGTTTCACAAGAGAGGTTGATCAAACCTTTTTGGATCTTTGGGAGTTTCACGACTTTCAAGACATTGCACCATACATTCCAGATGAGACCAGCAAAGCTCAATCAGATTTTGAGCACTATGGTTTCCAAGATATACCTGAAGCTCCTTATGTTCCTACCTTGGCACCTCGGACTACAAAACGAGTACAAACTGCCCCCACCAGGCCACCACTGACCAAAACATTTCCTACAAGCCTCCCTGCCCCAAATGTCCTAGAAGATGAGCTCTGTGGTTTCCAAAAACTGTTCGCTTTTCCTTGTGCTCCTGCCACAATATCACCGACTAAGAAGCCAGTGCCAACCACCACCTCCACTATGCCACTGACCAAAATACCATCTGTCACGGTAGATCTATATGATTTTGAGTACTATAGTTTCGAAGATATGCCTACACCTCCTTATGTTCCTACCCTAGCACCTCGGAATACAAAACCAGTAGATACTGCAATTTTATGGCCATCGTTGACCAATACAGACCCTATCTGCTCCAGTACCATGTACCCCCATCAGATTCATATTACTCCTTATGTATTTACTACTCTAGCACCTCCAACTACAAAACCAGCAACCGCAAGGCCATCGTTCTGTGGTGTCCAAGATATGTCTACTGTTTCTTGTGATCCCACTATCTCAATGCCAGCGCCCCCGACAGCGCCCTGCACCACCACAACAGCAAAACCCACCACCACCACCACAACAGCAAAACCCTGCACCACCACGACGGCTAAGCCCACCACCACCACGACGGCTAAGCCCACCACCACCACCACGGCTAAGCCCACCACCACCACCACGGCTAAGCCCACCACCACACCACCCACCACCACCACCACAGCTAAGCCCACCACCACCACAACAGCAAAACCCTGCACCACCACGACGGCTAAGCCCACCACCACCACAACAGCAAAACCCTGCACCACCACGACGGCAGAGCCCACCACCACCACAGCTAAGCCCACCACCACCACCACAGCTAAGCCCACCACCACCACGACAGCAAAACCCTGCACCACCACCACATCTAAGCCCACCACCACCACGACAGCAAAACCCACCACCACCACGCCGCAGCCCTGTCACAATGGATCCAGAAGATCTTGAGTTCTGTAGATTTGGAGAGCTTCCTCATGATCCTACGTCGGCATGCCCAGCAGAACCCGCCACCACCACGACGGCAGAGCCCACCACCACCACGGCAAAACCCACCACCACCACGCCGCAGCCTTTCACAAATGATCCAGAAGATCTTGAGTTTTGTGGATTTGGAGAGCTTCCTCATGATCCTACGTCGGTATGCCCAGCACAACCCACCACCACCACGGCTAAGCCCACCACCACCACCACGACGGCAAAAACCACCACCACCACCACAACGGCAAAACTCACCACCACTACAGCAAAACCCACCACCACCACCACGTCAGCATGCCCAGCAGAACCCGCCACCACCACGACGGCAGAGCCCACCACCACCACCACGGCAGAGCCCACCACCACCACGGCAAAACCCACAACGCCGCAGCCTTTTACAATGGATCCAGAAGATCTTGAGTTCTGTGGATTTGGAGAGCATCCTCATGATCCTATGTCGGCATGCCCAGCAGAACCCACCACCACCACGCAGCCCCCACCACCACGACGGCAGAGCCCACCACCACCACCACGACGGCAGAGCCCACCACCACCACCACGACGGCAGAGCCCACCACCACCACGACGGCAGAGCCCACCACCACCACCACCACCACACGGCAGAGCCCCCACCACCACCGGGACCCACCCCACGCCGCAGCCTGTCACAATGGATCCAGAAGATCTTGAGTTCTGTGGATTTAAAGCGCTTCCACATGATCCTACGTCGGCATGCCCAGCAGAACCCACCACCACCACGACGGCAGAGCCCACCACCACCACGACGGCAGAGCCCACCACCACAGCGACGGCAGATCCCACCACGACCACGGCAAAACCCACCACCACCACGGCAAAACCCACCACGCCACAGCCTGTCACAATGGATCCAGAAGATCTTGAGTTCTGTGGATTTAAAGCGCTTCCACATGATCCTACGTCGGCATGCCCAGCAGAGCCCACCACCACGACGGCAGAGCCCACCACCACCACCACGACGGCAGAGCCCACCACCACCACCACCACGACGGCAGAGCCCACCACCACCACCACCACGACGGCAGAGCCCACCACCACCACGGCAAAACCCACCACGCCGCAGCCTGTCACAATGGATCCAGAAGATCTTGAGTTCTGTGGATTTAAAGCGCTTCCACATGATCCTATGTCGGCATGCCCAGCAGAACCCACCACCACCACGACGGCAGAGCCCACCACCACCACCACGACGGCAGAGCCCACCACCACCACCACGACGGCAGAGCCCACCACCACCACCACGACGGCAGAGCCCCACCACCACCACGACGGCAGAGCCCACCACCACCACCACGACGGCAGAGCCCACCACCACCACGCCGCAGCCTGTCACAATGGATCCAGAAGATCTTGAGTTCTGTGGATTTAAAGCGCTTCCACATGATCCTACGTCGGCATGCCCAGCAGAGCCCACCACCACCACGACTGCAGAGCCCACCACCACAGCGACGGCAGATCCCACCACAGCGACGGCAAAACCCACCACCACCACGACGGCAGAGCCCACCACCACCACCACGACGGCAGAGCCCACCACCACCACCACGACGGCAGAGCCCACCACCACCACGACGGCAGAGCCCACCACCACCACGACGGCAGAGCCCACCACCACCACGACGGCAGAGCCCACCACCACCACGCCGCAGCCTGTCACAATGGATCCAGAAGATCTTGAGTTCTGTGGATTTAAAGCGCTTCCACATGATCCTACGTCGGCATGCCCAGCAGAGCCCACCACCACCACGACGGCAGAGCCCACCACCACAGCGACGGCAGATCCCACCACAGCGACGGCAAAACACCCACCACCACCACGACGGCAGAGCCCACCACCACCCACCACCACCACGACGGCAGAGCCCACCACCACCACCACGACGGCAGAGCCCACCACCACCACGACGGCAGAGCCCACCACCACCACCACGACGGCAGAGCCCACCACCACCACGCCGCAGCCTGTCACAATGGATCCAGAAGATCTTGAGTTCTGTGGATTTAAAGCGCTTCCACATGATCCTACGTCGGCATGCCCAGCAGAGCCCACCACCACCAGCGACGGCAGATCCCACCACCACCACGGCAGAAACCCACCACCACCACGACGGCAGAGCCCACCACGACCACGCAAAACCCACCACCACCACGGCAAAACCCACCACGCCGCAGCCTGTCACAATGGATCCAGAAGATCTTGAGTTCTGTGGATTTAAAACGCCTCCACATGATCCTACGTCAGCATGCCCAGCAGAACCCGCCACCACCACGACGGCAGAGCCCACCACCACCACAACGGCAGTGCCCACCACCACCACAACGGCAGAGCCCACCACCACCACGGCAAAACCCACCACGCCGCAGCCTGTCACAATGGATCCAGAAGATCTTGAGTTCTGTGGATTTAAAACGCCTCCACATGATCCTACGTCGGCATGCCCAGCAGAACCCACCACCACCACGACGGCAGAGCCCACCACGCGACCAGACCCACACGACCGGCAAAAGCCCACCACCACCACGACGGCAGAGCCCACCACCACCACCACGACGGCAAAACCCACACGCGCGCCTGTCACAATGGATCCAGAAGATCTTGAGTTCTGTGGATTTAAAGCGCTTCCACATGATCCTACGTCGGCATGCCCAGCAGAGCCCACCACCACCACCACGACGGCAGAGCCCACCACCACCACCACGACGGCAGAGCCCACCACCACGACGGCAGAGCCCACCACCACCACCACGACGGCAGAGACCACCACCACCACCACCACGACGGCAGAGACCACCACGGCAATACCCACCACCACCACGGAAAAACCCACCACGCCACAGCCTGTCACAATGGATCCAGAAGATCTTGAGTTCTGTGGATTTAAAGCGCTTCCACATGATCCTATGTCTGCATGCCCAGCAGAACCCGCCACCACCACGACGGCAGAACCCACCACCACCACGACGGCAGAGCCTACCACCACCACGACGGCAGAGCCCACCACCACCACCACCACGACGGCAGAGCCCACCACCACCACCACGACGGCAGAGCCCACCACCACCACCACGACGGCAGAGCCCCACCACCACCACGACGGCAGAGCCCCCACCACGACAGCAGAGCCCACCACCACCACCACCACGGCAGAGCCCACCACCACCACCACCACGGCAGAGCCCACCACCACCACCACGACGCAGAGCCCACCACCACCACGGCAGAGCCCACCACCACCACCACCACGGCAGAGCCCACCACCACCACGACGGCAGAGCCCACCACCACACCGCAGCCTGTCACAGTGGATCCAGAAGATCTTGAGTTCTGTGGATTTAAAGGGGTTCTTCCAGCTGATACCAGCAGCACCTGTTACCCCTTCTCATAATTTTCAGTACAGCATATTCAATATTTTTACCCAGCATTGTTGCACAAATAAAAAAACAAGGTTGATCCACCTAACAAAGTTTGACTTGCATTGTACTTAAATGTCAATCTAGACTTAATTTTCAGCCCAAAGGATAATTGGTTTCTTGCCTTTGTCACCATCTGGTGACCTGGTGTCAACTTGGAGCTCAAAACTCTTAAAACGGTAGATTGTGGATTTCAGAAAGAGACCAGCCCCACATCCCCATCATCCTGTGTGACTCCCACACCCTGGAATCCTTGCATTTCCTGGTCAACATCATTTATAAGAACCTCAACATCAGCAAATGATTTTTTTTATTATTAAGGCCATTTATTTACAGATACTTATTTAGTTTCTTGCATGCAAAGACCAGCTTCTCACTTTATTGACATCTACAGCATCTGCCCTTCCCCCATCGATCTTCCAGTCTTATTTATTTTCACTGCGCTTGTAAGACAATCATTGTCCATTTCTCTCATCAATAGTAATTTCATAGGAAGACCTCCAGAGAACTTGTCAAACTGTCTTTTTAAAACCATGTTAACCTGCCTCATGAGGTACCTTCATCTGCAGGCTAAATGGATGTTTAGCTACTACATATTTATATGTAGTATAAATATGTATTTATACTTGTGACAGTACAAATGGCCAACAACATTGATATGACACCAGTAAATGACATTCAGTTCTCAGTAACGCAGTAAGCAACAAAACAAGGCTAGTCATCTTCCTCAGAAGAGGAACGTGTTGCACTGTCATCACGATAACAGCGGGCCAGGTTGCGTAGTTGTTCCAGGGACTCATTGAAGTCCCCAAGTTCGGTCCCCTGGGAAAGGAAGTTGTGGGCGACTCTACGAGGATCTATGGAGCTAGCGGAGCGCTGCAGCTCGGACAGCCAGGGACCCAAAGCTGGGGTGGACTGGAGGGACGTCAGGACAGGGAGGGAGGACACCCCAGGGCAAAACGCTGTAAGAGAGATTCATGTTAGTAAAGCCCATTGCTACATTTTCACCTGAGTTTAACCCTCCTACAGTCCTGGAGGATCAGAACAACCTGTTTTTCAGTTTAACTGGCACAATAAAAAAAGTTGTCTTGTTTTAGGGTCAATGTTACCTGAGAATCATACTGATATGCAGGGCCAGCCCAAGCCTTTATGGGGCTTTAAGCTGAATTGATTTGGGGGCCCTTTCGAATGTATATAATTACCATTTGATTAACATAATATTTCATTTAAAAATTAAGATGTATTTTTTAAGACAATAGCAGAGTCAACGAAGGCAACCAAAGATGAATGTACTCACCGCCAGGGGGATGTACTTGGCTTTGTAATAGTCCGTTTTTACCCAGAGATTGGCTAAATATCTGTGGGAATGGTGACGTAAGCTTACTGGGGCTTGACACAAGCTGGACTGATCTGAATAGAGATAATAAGGAAAAAATTGTCAAAGGGGAAAATATGCGGTACGTATCTGTAGTAAAAAGTGCATGTGCATGTGGGTTTAGGCCGGGTGACACTCACAGAGGAGTTGTGGGGTAGTAGGATCTTATATAGGATTCAAGGACGTCTTCTCCGTTGCAGAGGCTATGCAATGGAGTGGGCGGCTGGGTGTTTGGGGTCAGCGAACTGGCGAGCAAAAATTAAATCAGAAAAACAACTTTATCAATCAGTGATTAATAACCCTACCTGTCTTGAGACATTTCAGTGTTTGTTACAGTATAATTGGACTACTTTTAACACTACTTGTATAGATTATAGGGTTGTAAAGGCAAGGTAAACCCCTCACCTGACTAAGCTCTGCCCCTCTAAGCCCCTGAGCGTCACCGATTGGCCAAAACACTGTCCGTCGCCTAATTCCGGGCAAGCTGATAGGGGTTTCCAAGGCAGCCCATCAGAACACTCCATCAGGGCACTGGGTAGACAGCTGCCTTGCGCCATGGGAAAGGGAATGGCACCATGAGCTGCAACCACCTTAAATAACACACCATGTCATGTCACGCACAGTATTTACAACAACAACAAAAAAATGCATTTCATTGCACTCTTATCTCAACAAATAATTGTGTGCATGGCATAACATTCTTCAGGTTTTCACACTACATATGGTTTTGAAGGAGGGCTCATCTCTCACCTTCCTCCCAGCCACGGCCAGCGCATCAGCCATCTGCCACATGGTGGTGTTGTGCCTCAGTCTGTAAGGCACAGTCATGGAGTCCAGAGCAAGAGCCAGGACTGCACTGGAGTGGTACCACAATGTGGGCTGTGACAAAGAGAGACAACAGAGATGAACAACAAGGCCCCAAACTGACACTGACACTGTCACTTTACCTCACACACTCTGTCACTTTAATATATTCAGTATTAATTTTATTCTATATTATTTTATTTGTTGTACATTGTATAGCTCTACCAGTATTTTATTATATTTTTTTGTACATTTTCTTTTTGATAATTGACAATTCTGATTCTGAAAAGGTGTATCAGGTTAGTGGAACAATTCCTGTAATATCCAGCATCTGTTTTCAACTGAATTAACAGGGAAAAAGGGGAACACCTTTAAAGAGTGGGTTGACCTACGTCGTAATTGAGAAGGGGGAAGCTGGTCGGGGAGGTGGGTCGTCTTCCTAACCCGCCCCTCAACGTCAAAGGGCAGAAAAAGGAACTGTGATTGGCCATGTTGATGGTTCCTATGGCGTTGTTCATAAGATGGTAGACTTCCTTCATTGGAGTCTGTGTATAAAGTCATATAATAATGATGGAAAAATGACATTGGGTCAATGTAATTTGATATAGGATAAATTATTACAGCACATTTACACAATGGGAATAAACTGGCATATAATGAGACAATACTAATAATGAAGGAATAGATCTAATCATGTTTCACTCACTGAGTCTCTGTGATTTACTGGTGCAAGTCCCCAGGTAAGAATGCCCTTCCCACTGTAGGAGTCTTGCAGCATCTCAGTGACCTTTGAACCCAGCCCTGAGAAGCCATCTGAAAGGTCGCACAGCACTTGGAACCCCTGAGAGAGACAGGCATCAAGATGTCGAAGAGTGGTTGCCAATGTCATAATAACAGCTATATAAAATAAATTATTAAATGTCCAGATCCTCACACACAAAGAATATATGCCTGCTCGGTAGTTGTCCTAAGAATGTCATTGTTCAGAATGATCTTGTGTTATACTGTTCACTTTGAGATCTATATCCTCTAGCAACAAAGACAGCATACCTTGGATCTGTACAGGGCCCATTTTGGTGATTTGAGATTAAAAGTTACCTGTAGGTAGTCACACTCTTCCACAAAGAAGTGTAGTTTATCCTCCAGATCATCCAACACTGAGCCTTGCAGTAGAGCCTCCCCTTGGCCAAATGCCTCCAGACGGTGTGCTTCCCTGGACACATAGGTTCAAGTAATTGCCATGTACATTTTTCAGGGCCATTTTTTTGTCCCAGTCCAGCCCTGCATCAGACTGTGTCCCACTTCAAACCGTGTAGGTGTTGCTCTCACCCATCGTGGTTGTACTGGTTGATAACTAAGATGGTGCGAGGATGCAGGTGGATCCTCAAGAAGTCTGACCACACCCGCACGCTGCCCTCCAGTCTATAGCCCTTCTGAACTTGCTCCAGACGTCTGTTCACTGTATCCATGGCAACTGCTCCTGCATATAGGTTAGTGATAAGGAATTATAATGTGTCTGTGGTCACGTGAGTGTGAACACAATTCTATTATTGATTGTTTAAGCAAATGTAAGATATTGATCAATATGAAACAGTAAAACCTTTATTGAAAGGTGGCTGTCCAGTGTTTACCTGAACATTTCTGCAACAGAGATGTGTCAAGGTCAGCCTCGGCCAATATCTCCCCCTTCTGGACACAAAGAACAATAAATCATAGGTCTTCAATAGCAGCCTGGGGGCATAATTCAGGTCAGAAACACATTAGCAGCGAATTAAGCCACTAACTCTAGTTAGAAACACTTCAAAAAGGAATGTATGCGAAATGCTGATGGCCCCACCTACCAAGCTACTAATCATATGAAAACAGATGTATATTTTCATCACAAAATATCATATAACTAAACATTACACTCACATCTATCTTTTCCAGGTCTTTGAGGAAAGAGTTTTTTGATGAGGGGCTTTCTTTGTGCATCATCACATTCCCTTTCCTGCAGCAGGGAGATACGAAAACATATAATGATGCACGACACACATGCATCCATAAGTACATACACAACACACACATACTATACCATGTCAAGGCAGTAGGTTCTCTCCCGGTTTCATAGAGGCATCCTTCCTGTCGTAGTGTCTGAAGACTTCCTGAAAATCACAAACATGCAGACAAGGGTAGTTTCCAGTACCTGCAGCTATGAGCCAAATTTCAACCTAGAAACATTAATGAGCAGATATTCACTTTCCTAATATTACATTTTTTTTATGATTAAATTATTTATAATAGAAGACAACGTGTGCAGTAAGAGTCGTCCATCCACCAAAGTTTAAGGGAGGTTACAAGTTACCTTTTAGGTCCATGGAGATGAGGCGTGGCGTGTAAGTGACATGCCCTCCCAGGGTCTGTCCCTCTCTGAACATTTCATTACACTGTAGTTCGCTAGGGGGCGAGTCTGGGTCGTATGACAAGGCGGCATCCTAATACATTACGAAGGGGGGTAGCCTGGATTAAAAGATTGCTCCTTCCATTGTGAAATGTATCATTTTACATTCTATACACGTTTTCAAACAGATTTGCTCATATCGTCAGAGCCGTTAGCCTACACAACCAAGGCTAAGTTAACAAACTACTATATTACTGTATATCCTATGTCACGAATTGTAGCTAGCTAGCTGACTAGCTACCAAGCTTTGTGTCTGGGGTGTTCCATGCATTTTTGGTTCATGCTAGTTCTACAGACACAGTCATTACCGAAACAAAAGCTAGAGTATAACGATACTTGCCTGTAAATTCCACCAATGTGTTCCTACAAAGTTGGAGTAGTGCCCTAGTTGAAAAGTGATGACTTCTCTACAAAAGCTACCCATACTTGCGAGAACGAGTTGTTAAATTAGGCTTGCAATTACGATTTGTGATATAACCAGCTGACTTTCTAACAGAGTATACGTCTCATCATTTTAAAAGTTATTAGAAATGTATGAGGATGCCCCAAACGAAAACATGACAGCATTGCCAGATCAACCTAACGCGCTGCTGAGCAGCCTACGTATCATGATCCCACCCTCGCAAACTCAGCTATTGGATAATAGAAGGAGCTTTCAAAACAACGATTGGCCATACGAAACGTCGTCGAGAATGTAGAACACTGCGTAACCAAACTACATAAAGACGGCTGTGCAATGTGCACCAGCATCACACATGTGTAGCCAGTGGGCGTAAGAGCCTCTTCGAACAAGAAAAAGTATAGTTTTAGACCACATGGAACTGTAAATAAAACATTCCAATTTGTAGAGATTTACGTGTAGAAATGTCTTCTAAATGTAGGCCTATTTGTTACGCCAGTGTTATAAGTGTGCGAAAGCACACATTATGGGCAGTATGGCTGTAGGCTAGCTGTTGTTTCAAAGGGGAACGATTTGTTCACTGAAATATGTCATCTCCACAGTGCAGAATACACAACGCGGAGTGGGCTATGTCGCAGTTGCATTCTGGGTTATTGGATTAAAGGATTTAATTGTATAAATTGGCGTTAACATCATAGCATTCACCCTGCAATGAGTTTCGAATGTAGGATATTAATTCAACACAAAATAATAGGTTACGTCACTAGAGGTGGAGTCATGAACAATCACAAGTCTTTCCAACAATGATTTACCTGCCGGTGGCCACACCTGTTCACCTACTTCCTTATTTACGTCGTCAGATCAGAAGTCATATTCTGCTAAGCCTATTTGGAACTTCTCTGTTTACTTTCTCTGCGGCGAGAAACCACGGTAAGTTCACCGACTAGATGATTTATTATGTCCTAAATATTGTAGCCTAGGCTACATAGATTTTAAACTTGTTTTGTTGGTTCATAGATTATGAGTAACTGCCCACATGAAACGTGCACTTTAGCGTATTATATCCGAAGCAAACTATGGTTATCGTCATTCATGTGCTTTTCGCCTGAAAGCGCCTTTTGAAGCTCCTTGGGTGGTCATTAGGAAATCAATATCGCCTAATTATAGCATGTTATGAAGACGTCTTTAGTAACACTTTGCTATTAGCACTTTTAAGACCAATACAAGTTCAAGAACACATTTTTAAAAAGCCTATATTTCTTTCCTTCAGAGAAATCAGATCAAGCCTGTGGTACTGGAAATACACTGGTACAGAGATGTTGCAGATCTAAATCATTGAGGACAGCATACTGAGGCATGAGAGGATAACTAATATAGCACTCCTTAAGGTTGTCAGTGAAGTCACACCTTATGCTGCATGTAAATAGCCTGAAACAAATATAAACACACAGTATACTTGTTGACACCGTTCTCTCCATGTAATAGCCTATGTCTGAGCAACAAATTGGAAACCCGGAGGGAGGTAGCAATGAAAGACCTTCGAACAATGAAGCCAATGCAGAACCTAAAATCCCTAGAAAAAGTCAGGATGGTTCAGAGCTCCAGAGCACCGCTGAAGAAAAGAGCCTGTCAGAAAATAAGTCCAGATTCAAGTGGAGAGAAAGCATGCCAGAGGGAGAGAGATGGATGGAAGACGGGCTTGAGAGGACGGGAGAACACAGGGACAGCAGTCATGGATCAGTTCCCGATAATCAAGACATGAACCGTGAATACCTAGAGGACTGGACCGCAGAGAAGGCGTCACCGTTTTTTTCTCCACAAGTCAATATAGTGTCCCCTTCATGGAAGCCAGAGCTTCCACAAGAGAATGAGGAAGAGTTTCCGGAGAAGTGTCCCCTGATGGAGCCACATACGACAATCTCACCAGTGCAATACTATCAGACAGAGAAGGAGGACGACTTCACATGTAAGTCATTATGGTTTTTCTCTCCTGAATGATGTAATCTATGTTCTGTACCAAAGATGAATGAACAATCAACTTTGGATACTTTACAGTGTATGCACCCACAATGCTTTAAGTTATATCATGCTCAATATAAGCACATTTAACTGTACTAGCAGACAAAAATGATTCAAGTCACGTGATGTCATTCTGGCTATAGCAGGAAGTCCAGTGATAACACTTAACTGGTCGTTTCTAATGTTTATATTCCTTCTTCTGTTAAGACACATGTGACAGTGACAAGCTGAAGCTCAGTGTGGGTGTTGCCATGGCTGCCCTGCTCTTCCCTCTGCTGGTGTGGGGAGGCTATGCTTTCTTGCCTTTCGATGCCCCGTTGCTCGACAGTGCCCCACTCAGGCTTGTGTACACACTGCGCTGCTCCTTTTTCGCTATTGTTCCCATTATGCTGGGTAAGGTTGTTTTATTAAAGCTTCGATTTTGGTTTGTTACACATTACAGTAGGACTTTTTTCAGTGTATAATGAACTGATATCAGGTTACCCATGCTAGCTCATTAATTTATCTTTTCCCTCCCTCCTTGCTCTCTTTCTCAGGTGTTATGGTGCAGGGCGTGGCTCGGTTGCGCTATGGTGCGCTGACCCCCCTGTATGACGGGAAGGTGGAGAGCAGGGAAGTGTTGGTGCACTGGCACTTTGTTAGCGACTCACTGGCCCTCTTCCTCTTCTACTTTTTGCTGTTGGCTGTCATGGCCACATATATCAGCCAGGACTTTCTAAAGATCGTCCCTCTGCTGACTATTGTCTTCACTTTTGGCAGGTGTGTGTGTTCTCATCTTTTGTCTATCTCCTATACGTAGGTTGTGTGTGACAACTTTTATTTTGTGCAAGCATGATACAGAATGGGTGTGTTGTTTATTTTGCCGTTCTCACGTTGTTCTATCCCTGTTCTGTAGGTTGATTTACTGGGTCTGTGTGTCTCTGGGCAGCAGTGCGAGAGGTTTGGGATTTGGTCTTTCCTTCTTCCCCATGCTGGTCATGCTGGGAGCCAACCTCTACTTTGTCTGCTCGTCACTCAGAGAAGGGGCCGTCTTTGATGTGGCCCCGCCCACCACTGCCCCACCTCCCAGGCAGAGATGGTTTGGATGAGTAGTGGAGTGAAAAGGAAATATGTGGGTGTGTAAATGAGTCTATACAGCATTAGAAATACTGGGGTTAAAGGGAGATGTTGCCAAAACACGCCAAACAACTATGATAATGTTTAATTTGGTTCCAGATTGACTGAAGGCCTTTCTGGATTATTCATGTTCTTCTGTATTTTAACAATAATTGAACATGCTATTTGTAAAGTAATTGATCAAATACAATGCCATTGTTTTTAAGAGTGGTGAAGGAAATGAATGCTGAAATGTACTGATATATGTGAATGAATAATGTAGATCACGACTTTTCAGATCAAACTTTCTTATGATACATGTACAATGTAGTGTACATAAGGAATACGACAATTAATACTTACATTTCACATTTATGTATTTCATGTGATTTTAGTATATGGAGTATCTCTATAACCATTGTCATGCTTCTGGCTACACACAATTGAATTACAATTTCTTACGACTGTGAATTTGTTTTATTTTGTATGCTGCTATATAAAACATATTGATGAAGTCATAAATTCAATAAAGCCATCAGAGGGTTTTGCTTTTTTTATCATTTTTAAATGATGACAATAGATTATTTCACTCAATTTGTCTATTTAATATATAAAATACGGTAAAACATACGCCAAAAAAAGGAAAAGGTTTCAAGGGACTTGGATACTTTGGTACAACAAACACTTTTTTGTAAAAGCGGTATAGAATTTTAACATATCAGTGCATACTTTGTATATGAAAATATACACAAAATGTATATCATTCTCAAAAACAACAAATTAAGTATTTCTTACAACAAAAACCCAAAGAAGATAGCGGAACACAATATATTAGCTATACTTTATCTTGTGTATTTATGCTACATTTCTTCTGAGATATTTTACTCATTTGTGATGCATGTTGTTTATTTCTACTGTTTATTAACATGATTCTTTTCCCATGCATGTTTATTTTCAAATTAAAATGTTCAGTTTCCCACATTTTATAAATATATTCTGTCTTAATTTAAATTGCAGCATTAAACGGGTATTTTCCTTCATTGCTTTTGCTAATACCACAATGACTGATCGTGCAATTTTAGTTGTATCATAGAAGGAAACCAGTCTGTATACAATAAGGTAGATTAAATAAAAAAGGTTGGCTATTCTACACAAAATAGCTGAAAAATAAAAGCTCCATAATAATAATAATAATAATATTATTATTACTAGTAATAATAGACAATGAACTTTTACCAGCACAAATAAACACTTGAAAAATAGTGAGATTAAAAAAAACATTGTACACAAAAAACAGGGTTGTGGATATTTCATTGCTCATATAGATTGTCTTGAGACTACATTGCTAGATTGGAAAGAGAAAGCTATTTGTACATCAACAATGTTAAAGCCAATCTAGGTGGTGTCACTTTAAATTGTCTATAAATGACCTGTTTTGTGCCACAAAGCTGTCAGAGCAAAACTTGTGTAGAAACTAAGTGATTCTTGGTGTAATACAGAGCAATCATGCCATCCTCACACTGTACATCACACTGTGATCTGAACGTTCATAATTAATACAGCCACTAGTTCAACTCCTGGTGATGGCCACACACAGTGAACCCTGGAAATCCCATGTCAAGCACTGATTTTAAATCAGTAATTTCCAGGTGTCTGTTCAAAATTAATACTCAGAATTTGGTATTTACATTTGAACATTTTAAAAGATTAAAACTTATATAGGTGGCAACTAATTTTACAGATGAAATGTTTTGCTTGAACAAAATGTTATAATGTATGCAGTACTGTAGTTTCAAGTGTATACTTACTGATCTGACTTTACAGAATTATGAAATTCAGACCTACAATAAAATGTAGTTGATTAACCCAACTATCTACGTAAATAATTCAAGTTGTGTCCACCATTTTCATCTTATTGTGGGATTGGGTTCAATGTATGTGGCAAAATAACATTATGACATCACAACAGGCCTCTAAAGAATAAATGAGAGACAAAAAAGTGCACACCATCAACACTAGCATTAAATAGGTTACTAAACAAGGTGACTTACCACCTAGTGCTGCAGGGCTCCTGCATTGTAGCTTGAACATATCAAATTACACTCATACGCAAACAGATCCACTGAGAATGAACACATTGCTTGTTTTAGGGATACCTACCAAAGTTTATGCAAATATATTCATATGTACACTTATCGTCCTCACTAGGGAGCCAATTGCTTTGCTGCCGACTGAGGCGGTAGAAATATAGAATATAGAATGTCCAGAATACTGTGTGTTCTTGTATTCTGCTGTAGCGGCTCTTCTGGAACACATACAAGTGCTAAACAGAGCTAAGAGAACATCAAAGCTTTTGTACGATAGGGTGTTTCATTAAAAAATTTGAATTGTTACTTATGAACAATCATCAACAGTCTCAACCTTCAAATCTATAATGCATCACTGAAAAGACCAAACACTTCCCTAACCAGAGAAACCTAGGTCATAAACAACTGTCTCGAAGAGTAAAAACCATTATGAGTTTTCTGATTTCAATTATCATTGGGGGCAAATTCCTTCAAAATTGGAAAATAAAAATAAAAACTATGACTTGAGGCTCACCGAAAGCCAATTCAAAGCCTGGGCGCAAGTCAATTTTCATTTTGTCACGTTCTTGAGCATCTTCTGTTTTTACAATGCTCCTTTTGCATGTGATGAGGCATTTGGCATTTTAGTACAAGAGGTTGACGTCGGCACTCTGGCAATGAGTCTCTACTTGTTCTAGGCCTTGATGAGAGTGCTAGTTGACGACGGAGTGCTACCTGAGTCTTTGGCTGGGCTTGAATGTTGATGTTGGTGCACGCAGTTTCAGTCTGCCCTAACCGCAAAATCCTCGCAGCCCGTCTGGGTCTCTTTGCAATCTTTACAACTGAGCCGAGTCATGCTTGTTGTCACCCCAAAACGTGCTTTTTCACGGACAGTGCTGATTGAAAACAACATTTTTAGAGCAGAACTGTTGAGTGAACGTGGCAGTTAGTCCCGTGAGAAGCTCAGTCTACAACCCAGTCCACTCCAAGCACAGATTAACACAGATCATACTGTCAATTATGCAGATGCAGCTCAAATTCAATACATAAAGTTGTTGACTGTGCCGTCTACAAGCGAAGACTTTCATCTGGTCTTAACATCGATGAGCAATCAACCTTGGGAGATAATATGCACTCTTAATACACCTGACCACACAACCATCAAATTAAATCAAACGACCATTTAAAAAGACGGCATTCCGATTGTGTTCTCTTCATATTCAATGAGATACCTCGTTCGAAAAACACCTGCAAACAATCGCACATTTCCGGCTCAGCTTCTGAGTCCTGTGGGACTGACCGGGTAGGTGGATTTATAGGTATAGATGGAGGCCGAGAGGGGCTAGACCTTGTGTGGAGGTGAACAAATGGCAGTGTCAATGAGGTGGGATAAGTGGGAGGGTGTGAGACGTGTCCGTGTCTATATGTATTTATACGTGTGGTGTCAGTGTTATTGGTGCTTTCAGGGGTGAGGACGGTTTTGGCATTGCTGCTTTTATGTGACCCACGTGTCAAGTCTTATGCGTTTGACGTTTGCTCCCTCCTGCTCTGCCTCGCTCTGGGCCCTGTGGAGCTCAGCTGAGGGGCTAAATTCAGGGGGCAGGGCTCCACCCGATGGGCCTGCGTTACCCGTGGCGTGTGTGGAGACGCCGCCACCGGCGCTGCCGCCACCTGCCGCCGGGTCATCGCGGTCACTCCCCTCGTAAGAGCTGGCGTTGCTGCTGATGCTGTCTGCGGGAGAGCGGCCAGTAGGGGGCTCCAGGCACAGCAGGGAGCCTGGGTACTGGGGCGGGGCCGTTGCCGTCAGGACCCCGCCTCCGGACGAGGAAGAGGTGGAGGAGGGAACAGAACACTGGGTGTTGCGATCTCTGCCAGGTGACACAGGCTCAGACTTGATGCTCACATTGGAGTTGGTGTTGACGGTTAGCATGGTGCTCTGAGGTATATGGGTCACGGGCCTGTGAGACAGAGAAAGAGGAGGCCAGTCATGGTGTGAAAACAAAGAAGGAAAGAAGGAAGGAAGGATAAAGAAGTTACAAAAGAATACAAAGATTACATGTCATGTTGGAATGGGTTTTCAAATCACAAAACCTGAGACACCCACATGGCGTAGCAACACATATCAACAATGCAAACAACCCAATACACTACAAGCATTAGAAGCCTTGATCGGCTAGCCATACCGAACTCCATCCACTAGTTTTTCACTTTGCATATCACCCAAATAATAATATCATCCACATAATCCGCATACCCCAAAATTCCATGTGACTAGTGGGTTTCAGATTGCACCTCTTATTTCATAGACATCATGTCTCGTAAGGTACAATGGCATTTCATCCAAATATATTTAGGGTTAGGGTGGGTATATTTAGGGTTAGATGAGTGATGATGCTAAAGCGAGGCGCCTTCGGTATGGCTTGCCACCCAAAAGGTTACTGATCCCTTTCTCAGCTTCCACATTTCACCACAAAGCTGCCCAACAGCAAGTCAAGCATGAAATGGTCTGTATGAGAGAGTGACTCTGCTATGGCGTAGGCGAGTCGCATTTTAGTTTTTTTTTATGCAGACAGCATAGACATGCCTTGGCAACCAAAAAGCGCAGACACACAACGATACAGGAAGTAATACAGTACCGTCCCAACCACTCATCTCTACCCAAGAGCAGGTTGGACGGCGAGGACACGCTGTAGGGAGAAAGAAAAATGTTGGACCACTTGAGAAAATAATGCTTATGAAATGAGAGCAATGTGAAAGAAAGGTATATGAACACATATACCAGTCCTTGAATCCATCTCATGTGTATGTACACAAACATACAGTAGATGGGCAGAAAAACTAATCACAAGAATGATAGCAACTTGTTAGAGATGGATAACAAATTAATTGATTCTCCCCTCTCACGGTATATATGTAAAGCACACTGATAATATTTCTGTATGTGTCTTCTGTGTGTGCATATAAATCTGTCGAGGTTCCCAAAAAACGAAGTTCTACACAGGGATTCCATAAGACAGATAGCTAGTCAGAGGTTTGAGGTAGAACCGGGTAAAGTGAAGAACCGTGCCACTTGAAGGTGCACCACACCAATGAGAACGGCAGGACATCACACACATTCACCTCAAATTGGCTGCTAGACTGGAGATCTGGCTAGACAGCTCGCCGCTCTGTTTGTCCATACCCCACATGCTGTGGACAAGAGGAGAGAACACACTTACAAGGCTTTCACAGTGTCCTCCCCCATCCAAATAGCACTGCGCTGGGGTCAGCCACTTGGTTTTACACTCTTCCGGAGCTGAGCTTTCCGACCTCTTGAGTCGTCCCCCGCGCTCCCCTCCAGCAGAGACTGCCTGTGTGCACAGGTCATGGGGGACAGTGCACACTGGTGGCTCGTCTGAGGACAGCCACCAACAGACCGTGAACGACTGAAAGCTGGAGATCTGGGTGTTTTAGGGTGTGAAGAGACTGGGATTTTGCTATGTGACACCAATTCACCTTCAGGATGTGAATTGCTTGTATTTAGGTTGAATCTCAAGAGTCTTTAATGGATGTGTGGGCTCTTTTCCCCCGCACTGTGCATGTTTAGGCAAACGAGGAAAGAACATGCAGGGAAAAGATCAAAGACTTGAAATTCAACCAAAGATTCATGCCATGGAACACTAGTGGACTGAAGGAATCAGCTGCATAGTGTTGACCAGTTGGGTTAAAAAGTTATCTATAGTTTGAAGAAAGTTTTGTAACAGTTAAACCTTGGTAAAAACTCTGGTTCATTTTAGCCAGCGTCCAACAGATGATGTCCTTCTGAAGAACCTTCGGGGAACTGCGTTCCTAGTGTTCTAGAAACAAACTGTCTGATACTGGATGTCATGGCAACCCATGTCGAAAACTTACACCAAGTTGCTAAGTGAAGCCAGACTGAGTTGCTGTTGTTGCTGCGATACAGACTGCTGATGCTGTTGCTGTTGCCATGAGGACACATTGCCTGGTAGCAGGCCGCTAGGTGACGCAAGAGCATGGAGAGCGGTGATATCAGCGCTTGTCAATTGGTAGTCTGAGGAAAAAGGGGAATAAATAAAGAATACATACATAAACATTATACACTATTCAAACAGGTGCATACTAACAGTTACAAACACAAATGTATAATCTGTCAAAATCTGTCAATTTGAGCTTCCTCAAAAACATCCTTTTGTTTCATGTTCCATATTTAGGCTTCCCTGAAACTACAAGACCAGAAGAGTTCCATTTGTATATTTGTAGTGAGAGCATCTGCTCCAGGTCACCTGTGTTGTAAGCTGTTGTCATGGCAGAGAAGGGCAGCCCCTGTGCCAGCAGACTGGGTGTTGCCACGGAGACCACCGGCGTGGTGAGCGCTTGTGCAACTTGGGCACCAGCCAGCCTCTGAGCATTCTGGGGGGGAAAAAAGACAAACGGTCGATGGTTACAGAGAATCAAAGTCTGATAGCGACAGTTGATTAACCTATGTGTCTCCTTTGAATGAATGTTGCTTTGGCATGCTTCCGTGTGTATGATTAAGACTTTTGATGGCTCGTTCCAAGGTGAATGTACTGTCATGAGACAACTTGTGACATGCATCAGGGAGGCATGAACGTGGAAGAAAATTGAACATGAGTGAAACTTTCACATACGCTGTTCTTTGTCCGGCAATCTAATGGTCGGAGATGTAAATAATGTATTGTGATCAGCAGAAATGCACTGCAAAGTGCTGGTCACAATACAGTGAGACCGCGGGACATTGTAAGGGGAGGTACAGTAGGTGGCCCGGTCAAAAACGACATCATGATTTCAGTGCAGCTCGCTGCTGAACTCTCTTCCAAGCATTACTGTTTGTACGGATCTTTCCGAAAACAACCCCTTAATCCCATATCCTTAGTGGACAAGAGTGGTTTGATGTTTACTTAGGAATCTATTCCATGTCAAACCCACTAGGTCTGGCTAGGGGGTGGTTCAGAGCTCACAGAGTGAGAGAGATAGTTTCAGTTCAATACATACATAAGCTAGACATATATTGCACTTCTAATCATGTGAAAGATTACAACTACATTCAATCATGTTGGGATGGTTCAACCATGATTCTGGCCCCGCATGCATTAGGGTGACGACCGTGAACCGATGACCAGATCACAACATGCCACACTCGACCACACAGGATCCATATCAAAACAAAGGGACCATCTCTAGTCAGGCTTGGATGACACTGTGACCATGTTAATGAGTCCATGGTCACCGACACATGCGAGTGACGTGTGGGCTGTGTCGTCACCTCATTCACCAACTCCAGCTCATCCTCTGTCTGCAAGGGGTGTGAGCGCAAACAATTACAACTCTGGCCTGTTCGTCGACCCAATAAACTCGGCATCTGTCTGCCTTCAATTTAAGGACGGTGTGCTTATACACTGGCCATGTACATTTACACACACACACACACAGGTATTATCAGTTTAGCAACAAACAAAAAAAGGAGCAAAAAGCAAATCCTCACATCTCATTCTTTGCACACACAATTCACATCCATGAAAGTTATTAGAAAGTATTTGGTTTTATATGGCCTAGTTTGGTCTGCTTTAGCTCACCATCTGCATCTGCATTAGACTCTTTCCACTCTGCGAGGTGATGACCCGGAGGTCTGGCTTGCGGCTGTTGACCATCTGGGGGCTGGGCGGCGGGGGCGGTGACTTGGCTGGACCTACTTTCCCCAGGCTGTTGCCGTTGGAAACAGATAGGAGGCCTGGAGATGCCCTGGCACTAATGTATCCATTAGCTGGAGGTGTTAACAAATAAATAAATACATAAATATGACGCAAATTAAACTGAAGTTATAAGAAAGATAAACAGGTGATTTACCATCCTGACTGAGTAAGCCCGGTTTAATATGGAAATAAAGAAACAGATATAGAATATCTATCTAGGAGGCCATTTCCCATACAGATAAATTGTATAACAAAATGTTTCTAGGTCAAGACCTCCAGAAGGGTAGGGGTGGGTGGGAGGGGGAGTGATACCTGACCCTTCTGGGTCTCCCTCTCTCCAACATTGCTGTGGTCTCTCTAATATATGATCAGGGGATACCAGGCATGCCCACTGTCATTGTGACATGTGACATTCCCAGTTCTGGGTCAGTCACAGTTATGGTGGAATGTTACTTGAGAAGTCGGGGAGTGAACGAAGAGATCCAAACTCAAGATGGAACTAATATTTGCTCTGTACCTTAATGGTAGGGTGGTTGAGTGTTTAGTGAGTAGTATTCAGTGTACAGTGTGACAGTTGGGACTCACGGACTGGACTTGGACATCCTCCATTTGAGTTGTCGCCTCCGAGAAGTGCTCCTGTTCAAAAGGATAAAAAACACAAACAAGAAAAGGACCATTACTACCCCGGCCACTAGTCAATAGTTTAATGATTTGCTACTTATGGCTTTGTGGGGACAGGACGGGTGACCTAATTTCCTCCACATGTACAGTGGAATGCAATCCATTCTCTCACTCACCTGCACTTGCCGGTCGCTGTGGCAACCCAGGAGACACCGTGTTTCTCTGCAGAGCTGGTTGCTGTGGTGACAAGAGGTGGGGATCGGAGAGAGATGAGGATGTGACGTAAGAGGTGGTTACCAGGGCATTACCGGGGTTACTGAACTGCACGGTGTTCTGATTGGTGGCCTGAACTGTGACTGGCATGGAAAACGTTGGGGGCTGGACAGCTGTCTGCTAGAGTAGGGAGGAATGAGAGAGAAAGTTTAGACCTTACCACATCTTCCAGCTCCCTTATTTCCCAATAAACACACAGGCTTTAATATTGCAGAGCTCAATTATTGTGACTTAGTATGAAACAATGCACTACAGTACTGTCACAAAAGTCTGCAGTGGCTTTATTCTTCTCACACAGTTAGGCTATCGTTCTATTAACACATATTGAGAGATAAACAAGTGAAAGATATGTCAATTTTGAGGCTTCTCGCAACTTGTTAGCAGGGAGGGGACACTTACACCATAGCGTTTGAACAGGATGTCCAGATCCTCTGTGTTTTTGCGGTATTTGTCATCATTCAAGGGGCTCTGGTCAATGGAGTCCTCTCCATCAGGCTCAGGGCTGTCACAACCATTGAAGCCTTTCTTTCGCAATGTCTAAATACATGGAAGCATATTCATTAGAAAATTGGTATGGAGGAGTGAGGAAAAACTTCAAGAAATGTATTACTGGAACTGTCAGTCTAGTACCTCACTATGCTACACTAGGCAATAGGAGAACAAACAGAACTGAATGGCTGAACAGGGCATCTCATTCACTTCTTCGAAGACAACTGGCTGTTTGTTTCAGGCAGGCAGCTTTTTTGGCACAAGTATCCGACATATCGCTGGGGTTTATTTACAAGCACATGACCCGTAGAAATAATAATCCAATGGGTCAATAATAATAAAAATACAGAAATACAGAAAAACTGTCCTTTACCTCAATGATGTCTGCATTGGTTCTGCTCTCATGGGGCTCGTTGTACTCTGTGTATTTGAGCAAGACTTTGTCCATGTCTGTGCTGGCATACTGGAACAGCTTGTTGGAGTGGTTGAAGATGATGAGGGCGATCTCGCAGTCACACAGCACACTCAGCTCATAGGCCTTCTTCATGAGACCAAACTTCCTCTTCGTAAACGTCACCTATACGCCATGGCGAGAGGGGGTAGATGAGATCATAAGTAATGGAGGGTTTGAAGATGAATGTCGAGGCAAAACTGTCATTGGAACCACATATCCGTTGGCTAAGCTGTGTGTCAATCGTTTTGTGACGAGACCAGAACATTTGAACAGTTTTACCTAAAGTGTTTTTTGTGTCCTATATTTAACCTAACCCCATTTCTTTAACAACAATGCTTCATTCTTCTATGCCTTCCTTTCAATACCTAGATGGTTAGACCCCAGAAGATGAAAATTAGATCATTAGCATACTGTTAAAACTGATAAGGACTCTCAATATCCGCCCACCATAACAAGGCATGGCACCCCCACCCCCACCCCTACTCCACCCGTGGGTAATGACACAAAACAACTAAACACCCAGGTCATCCACAGTGAAAACCTATGAATCGTTTCTCCATACGCAAGCATGTCAGTGCACACACACACGCACACACCCACACCCACACACAGATCAGTAACTGTCTGTCCTGGATAGCTATGGCAGCATCCATTGCCTTGCAGCTGCTGTGGGATGATTGATTTATCTGGAGCAGCTGTCCTGAGAGCTGAGGGTGATCAAACTGACTCCATGTTGGTTTGA
The DNA here is from genome assembly GCA_903064625.1 of Mallotus villosus. Classification (NCBI taxonomy): domain Eukaryota; kingdom Metazoa; phylum Chordata; class Actinopteri; order Osmeriformes; family Salangidae; genus Mallotus; species Mallotus villosus. The sequence goes on from CAEFZP010003257.1 coordinate 29,887, forward strand.
ACTGTGTGCTTGCTTTGCCTGGTCACTCTTTAAAAATGGAACACGTGTAATTCACACCTGCAAATAGAAATCACTGTCTCGTGCACAATATGATGAGCGCTTGACTTTGTGTTTTGACTTTGTGTTTTGACAGTCTCTAGTAGGAAAACACACACACAGTCCCATTTTGTGATCGGACAAACTGAATGCAAACCAACACTCTCCTTTCAGTTGGATCTTCCTTCTCTGTGACCTTTTGGGAACACGTTTGGGAAACTCAACTCCCTCTGAAGATAACAGGTGGCAATATTGGAACCTGTCCTGTGGTGTCAGATGGTCCTTAGTAGGCTGTGACACACAAACGTCCCTGCTTGTGCCCCTTCCCCCCACCCACACACACACATACACACTTACTCACACACACACATTACGGAGACGCAGTGTCAGACACCTCACCTGTTTGTTCCTCTCATCTGTGATCCTCTGGATCTGAATCTTTTTCCTCCCCATAATGGCTGGTGGTGACGGTGGACAGCGGGTCCAATACAACAGGGCAGTGCCTTCTCCTCAGCAGTAGAGAGGTGGAGTGTAGCCTACTCGCTTTTTCTGGGCCACAAACACACTCATGAACACACGCACGCCAGCGTCAAAAAACACTTGCAAAGTCAAGTACTCCTCTGCCCGGGGGTCTACTGTGAAAGGGCAGAGGGGTTACTTTCTCCCTTTCAGCGTTGCAGGGATGCAGATGGCAGGACTGCTAGTGTCCTTAATTCATCGTGTGGTTAGGGGAGGCAGAGGTGGCCGCTTCCAAATGACTGTTGTCTGTAAGGAATCTTTCACTCCTGAAATAAAACAGAGCAGAATCCTATGATTATTACATGTGTGATTCACAGACGGACATTTTACAGACATGGGGTTGGCGACAATACTATGTCAGAATCTGTTCCGCATTCAGTACAATAGAATGTCCGCATAGTAAGGTGTTCAGACCTGTTGGAGCAGAACAAAGTGTAGCTTACATACACTCACTGTCACACACATGTTCAGGTCAACATAGAAAACCTGGTAATAAGTATATGTTGCCTATGTTCCGTTCCACTAAAACAGACGGATGCTAACTGTTGCTAATCAAGCTTTTCCCATTCCATCTATAGAGCTAGGCAGTGGACAACCATGTGACTGACAGTTAGCGAACTAGCTAGCTATCTGGGAGGGAATTCCCATGCACAAGAACGTCATTGCAAGCCGTGGTCGCTGTGATAAGCGACTAAAAATATCTTTGTTCTCACGACACACATTTCTTCCTTCAGGGGTTTGTGATTGCACTCCCTGCTCTCTCAGACAAATGTGGGGTTTTTCCAGAGTGAGCACTAGCATATTAGCACATCGCCTAACCTGATTTCAGTGGTGAAGGAGGTGACTGAGTGACATGCAGCAGATAAAGCAGCATGATGGATAATTTCACTTGAGTGACTTTGTCCCCACAGGAAAATGTGCCATGCAACAGTTGAGTGTAGACACAGGATGACAGAATGGCATAAAGGTAATTCTAGTGTTAAATAATCTTCGACATCTCAATTTTCCTCCAATGTTGCAGAAGACACTCGTAATATTGTTGGTTTCCATGGCAGCCCGCCCTTCTCATTCTAACAAACCATTTCCCCTCCAACCTCCGCCACTTCCTGCCAAAGCCACAGGATCTGGAACAAATCTCATTCCTTTTCACCTTCCACACACAATATGTTCACTCGCTCCAGCGCCGCTTCATTTCCGTCTCGAATATTTCACTGCAGACTCACAGAGAGAGAGAGCCCCAGGGCAGAGTTACCTTACACGACCCATCCACTCCAAACAGGGCTTCTCCTGTCACAAGACAGTTGCTCAGCTAAAGGGTATGGAGGTCCTCATTTCAACATGTTTGTCTGTCCTCTTCGCAGAATCAGACCCAACGGTTGACATTCAACCAAGCACTTATGTACTTTCAAGAAGTTTTATCTAGGCCATGTAGTATTGCTGTGCTCAGCTGTCGTGAAAAGCTTCAGTGGAATAGCCAATGACTCTACATGATTCTGGCTTAATCTGCCCAGAGACTGTAGCTAACCTCTAATCAGAGCCCACCTGTGACCCTTACATGTGTCCTACTACCTCCCTCTTTACAAAGCTTACCCACATGCTCGAACAGTTGGTACCATACCTTGTGTTTAACCCCCTTCCCATCTCAGTCACAGCTGTCCCCAAACACTCATACGCTAGGAGCTCTACTATCTTGAATACTTGTTCACAATTTGCAATTTGGAGTTCTTCATCTGGCTGTTTTGGTGGCACCATGCTCTTTACTTTAATTATTCATTCAGTCCTATTTCATCACCCCATGTAGAGTAAAACTGCAAAGCAAGGAACGACTGTTGGCATTACAGCCGTAAAACTCTCCAGCTATGCCACAAGCCATCCACTAACACCACACTCATATCTTCCCATGAACACAGCTTTGTGGCTATTATGTAAATGTCGTAGCGTTTCCTCTTTCAAGTCCCCGCTTTTCTGTGGGATCATTGTGAGGCCAGATGGAAAATATGCAAACTCATTTCTGTAGCTGTTGGTACAGCCCTTGTCCCCCACAAAATGCCTTCTTTTGGCATCAACGGGTGCTGGATACTAGTGAGGGCAAGTCCACACAGGATTCCCCCCCCAAAATTGAGCAGAACATATTGGGACACACTCCAACACACATTCACACAATGTTCTGTTACAGGGCATCAATGGAAAACACAGACAGACTGAGTGACTGGAATATGTGCAAAGTTACATAGAAATGTGGCAATATGCAATAAGATATCATTTTAGTAGGAACTTCATTTCGTGGACAGGTTAAACTTTCAGGCATTTGGATCAAGTGTAGATTGGCTGGAACAAGTCTTTTCAGTGATGCTTGTGTCCAGCAATCTCTGCTGCCCTCTGCATTGCTATCCCTCATTACTATAATTGAGTCCATCCTCCTTCTTCCTCTACAGGCGCTGATGGCTCAATTAGGATCTTGCTGGAGGACTGATCAGAGATAATGTGGACATAGCTTGATTCGTGCTGAGCTCTACCAAAACAACATCACTATGTGACACAGTGATGCAAATATTTGTAGGGGCATGCTTTAAACTCAATCTCAGTTCCAGAGACATTCATGAAGGGTTTGGGATTTTATGATTGCATCGATGTCGTGAAAAGACAGATCTAGATCAAATCCATCACCTATAGGTAAAATTAAGCATTCCTTAATGTCCCACAAATCATTTGCTAACTGTGTTTATAGTTCAGGATTCATCAAATACCTCTAACGTGGGGAAGGGAGAATGCAATAATGGTCTGTCTGTTTTGGACTATTTTGCAGTGGCAGTGACCTTTAGCGGATTATGGTGGTGATTATTGGTCAATGAATGTGACAAGTCCTGATATGAAGAGCGAGCACATGAAGTGGAAAAGAAGTCCTGCCTGCTGAGTGGTGGAGTTGCATTACTCTACTGTCTTTTTTCTTAAAGTCTAATCCCTTTTTGCTAGGAACTATCTAATGAGTTAGAACAGAAGGAGTAGCAAACAGTGATCGCAGTTTTGAGATCTGGCCTATAGACTCAAACCAATCACATTCCATTATTGATTGTCAATCCTGAAACAATCCAACAATTAACGAAGGGGAGTTAAACGTGGTTCTGGAGAAATATGAAGCTGAGTCCTCCATACCTGTATTAGAAAGCATTGCCATTATAGTTCATTTGAAGGTTTTCTTTAATTGCGACAGTTTTTGCTGACAATCCTAAAATCTATTTCCCAGGGCTGTACAGGGATGTTACTGACTGTAACAAATATGTAAAATGGCTAAAACCATTTACTACAAGTCCAAACCTGTCCAAAGGTATTTAGTATTTTACTAGATGGGAGAATTTCGGTTTTATAGAATCTCTGAAAACTGGACTAGTATGTATGCATGTAGCCTGTATGCCATGTCTTGCACTGATAAGTTAACATGAAGGCCTAGACCTAGTGTAAAGACCTTCAAATATGATCTCCAAAAGTAATAGAAACAGAAAAGCCAATATGTGCAGCATATAGAGCCCCATCACACTAGACGTCAGTCCTTTTCGATCATTTAGGTATGTATAAACTTTTTAGATTAATTTTCCATTAGTCCCTGTCTAATTTCATCACTGACTGACATCTATAGGCTGAAGATGGCTAGATAGATATGAAAGAAATTTCGCAATTTAGACTGAACGACAAGCTTATAACATGATTTCAAGGTAAAGAACCTATATTTTACAGACCACGAGAAGAAGCCAGTCAGGGACCGACACTCGGACGAATCCTCCGTGTCAGCTCGCGGTTAGCATCATTTTGACAGCTCTTATTTTGGTAGTTGCCCATCACTCCAAAAACGGAGGCACAGTTCAATCTTCGAAATTGTTTTTCTGTTTTGGCTACACTCATGGACAATTCATTGAAGATTTTAACAATCATTTTTCAGTGAAACTAAGTGTTCTATTACCATTTCACAATCTCTAAGTCGACCGACAGCCATTACCTGTTTATAAGCCTCAACTCTTCCAACAAAATAGGATACACCAGAGAACCACAAGACGGTGCGAACGAGAGAGCAAGCAAGGATTGATATTTACAAAAACCGTAAATTCTATTTAATAGATAATGAATCGATAGAATAATGCATGGGTAGTTGAATTTGCTTGATTTAAACAATAAAGCAGTCACTTGTACTGCGAGAGAGAAAAAACGCAGGAAGGAAATGTACAAGTACACTTACCCTGAATGATTACAGTGTAAAGAAGCAGAAGAATTGCGTTATTTAACGGTATATTTAAGATGTTCAATAATCACAAGCGTCGTTACTATTTACATAAAGCCCTTATTCCATTCCGTTTAGATATAACTATTCTATTCTGCCAAACGATACAGTGTAGCCTAACCAGTGTAGCACAGCCTAGCTACGTCATTGCCACCAGTTCATGATTGACCTGTCATGGGCCAATACGAAGCCAATACTGCACATACCAAGCCAATCATAGGATAAGTTACTGTAAATGGGAAGGATCTGAAGGAGAGGACATGACGGAGGTGACGGCCATGTTCTTCTATAATGTTTGTGTCCCTCCGCCTCGTTATTTACCTTTAACATGATTTTGCATGTGCAGAAAATGTCACCGTGGCCTACTAGGTAGGATCAGCCCAGCTAGAACCGTTATTTGTTGGGTTAACTCATGATCAGCACACATGCCACATTTCACCACGTTAACAGTCGTCTTACGTGACAGGAAATAAAAAGAAAGGAGGGTGCCCACTCTTAAAAAGCAAACCTGATTCCAGATGAACGATTTCAGTACAAGGATGACCATGGTTAGGAAATTAGGTATGTTTTAGACAGTGTGTTCTGGTTCCTGGTCTTTTTTGGCCACATGTTGATGGCTGCCGAATAATTTGTTCACCTGACCTAATGATATTGTGATACCAGACAGGTCCGGTCAGCAATTCCTCAATAAAAGGTCAGGCGACCTAAATCTCGTATTTCGAAAAATACAAATGAATGGATTATTTATTGCACAACAACAAACATATTGGACCAGAGCCAAGGTCGAAAACAGGGAAAACCCCAACAAGTCAAGTCGGATAAGTATAATAGGCTATAGGATATGTATAGGCTATATACACAATGTTCCTATAGGATATAGCTATATACTATGTTCCTATATGCTCTAAATATATAGGCCTACTATATAAGAACACAGCAACTGAAAAGAACTGAACATTTTGATTCACACCTTTTCACACCATCTCTATTCTCAGTACACCAAATACCACACCAAAACATGCTTGGTAGGCCTACTATCGCATGAGACTTTACATTGTTTATACATTTAGAATGGTTGATTGGGTGTGGAGGAATTAGATAGGCAGTGAGAAGGAGAGAGAGAGAGATCTAAAGAGAGAGAGCTCAACCAGGAAATGGCAAATAGACGATTACACAATATGTTTTCTCTTTTATATAAGAAGCTTAGAGGAGATGTGCTTTGTAAGCAGATGGGACCCAGTAAACTAACATCTAGCTCTGTGTAGCTGAACTGAAACACAAATGCCAATACAACTATGTTCAAGTCTGAGTTATATATACTGTATATAGGCTATAGACTATAAATAATTTATAATTGTTGACTTATGAATCTTATTTGTAAAGTATTTTATCACCGCTACAGATGTATACATGTTAAATAAATGTGTGCTTGTTCTCGACCAAGTGTACAGAGCCTAATGGGAAGATATAGCATACTTGCCAGTTGCCCTGCCAGTGTTACTGGTTTATTACAGATTAAATCACATTGTAAGCATTTTTTATCCAACACACACAAACCCACAACTACTGGTACGAAGGTGAGTTGTTCAGCTGAGAGGTGTGTGTAGGCGGACAGCCCTTTAGCGTTTAGTGGCACACAATGCTCTGAAGGGCCATCGCACCCTGACTGCTGCTTGGCAACACACTGTCACCATGGTGATGGTAAAAACAAAAACTCCTTTCCACAACTCACCTCTTTCGACAGTATCAAAACAGGAAATATATAGGCCATAGCTTATGAATAATGCACATGTGCTTAATTGTTGTGTATTGTCATTATTTTAATTCAACTCCATTATAGGCCTATTTTATCAAGCACAAGCACATTTATTGCAACATATCTCCACTTTAGCCACAACAACCAACTCAACTATATTTGCTGAAAGATGAATGTGAGGTCATTCAAAGGCTTAGGAAATGATTATACATCCAGACATGAAGTTTTGAGAAAATAATAAACCTGGACGTATCCTTGCCATTGTTTAAAAGCTAATGTCAGAGTGAGTGTGATGTTGTTTCTCTTGATCTAGTGTGTGTGTGTGTGTGTGTTGGGGGAGGGGGTTCGTCTGTAAGTAATGGTTTATGTTTGTGAGCGCTAGACAAAGAAACAATAAGGAATCAAAGTCAATGTAGGCCTATCCATCAAGTCAATTGGAACAGATGAAATCAATAAAGATGATAAACAACTCAAAATTCCAGGCATATCATCATTTTAGCTATGTGCAAGGTAGAAGCTAAATTGGACCGTTGTGTTGGTGGTAGGTACACAATTTCAAATTGGCTGCTTAGCAAGACCTAATGGACACAGTAGTAGCCGACGTTATAAAAGATAAATATCGAACGTATTTTCTACAATCAGTTACACACTTTTACCACACGGTGGCATCATAACCCTTTAAACGAAAACCTAAGACTGACTATCACCTAGTATTCACAGTAACGCATGGTTTGCACTCACCAAAAGATCGCGCAAGACAACTTATCAACCCAAAACGTAGACGTAGCCTATATACCTACTAATGACTCTTTGGATAACATTGCAAACGACCGTTACAAGATGTTAAGAGTCAAAAGGGAGTATTTAAAATACTTCGAAATATATTAATCTACAGTTGGTTAATGTGAGTAAAAGTTGCAACAAATCAACCAGATATTTAAATCTAGGTCTAGGCCTATGTAATTAGGCCTACATCTACCTAATGTAAAATATGTTCTTGCAAAGTCATAGTACATTCATTTGGTAAATGTTTGACGACAAAAAGATCATATAGCATAGGCTTACATTTTGTAAATACGTCTAGTTATGTTGACTATAGCCCTTGTTATTATTTTCAGACCCATGATAATAATACACTTTGTATTAGAAAACTAAATTTACAGGCCTATTCTTTCTTTCTTTTCCTTTTTTTACTCTAAAACAAATAGCATTGCAAAAATGATACATTGTCTACATTATATCCTACATTATAACAGACATTGTGCAAATTATGTTGTCATGCTATTTCTTTAATGTTTTTTTTTATGTAGGCCTAGATAAATGTTAAATGACAATCGAAAAAGAGCTTGACTTTGATGCACAAGTCTGTCAAATGGACATGATTGAAAGGCATTTCTTTGTCTTATGAAATATTTCTGATTCAAAGCAATCAAAATAATGTTTCGAGGTGTTGTTTGTGTTTAACTTGCAGTTGTAAAACATTAACCAACTTGTGATGCAGTCTCGTTTTAGGCTACATTCTCTAGTGAGTGAATGGCAAATCCAGTGGGTGAAGGCTGTACATCCGAAATCCATCAATTTATTCTAAATTATTCTCATTTATAATATGTAGACCTATAATTTGACAGATTAAAACATGCACTTAATTTCGTTACAAAACCTCAACGGAACACGCGCATGAAACGACCATCATTGTTTGTCACGGTTCCCAAATGCTTGTTAATAATACGCAGGCTCTAGCCTACCTGTAGCCACACGAAGCCTAACAATTCACACATGTCTAGAGTGCCAAAGATGCGTTACAAAATGAAGAACATGGAGTAAAAGTCAAATCTACTCAAAATGTTTATAATTATCGCTTCAAGTGCACGATATGGGATACGTGTGTGAGACCTTAAGTGCCTTAAATATTCAGAAACATTTAAAAGCTCCTTTACAAAAACGCATGTGTGGAATTCAGATTCGTCTCTCTATCTGCATAAAACAAAAACGACGGAACAAAACGACAATAGCCTTGTTTGTTCCGTTTATACTTTTGGTTGTCTGCTGTTGGCCCATGTCAAACGAAATGGGAAAGTATTTAATTGGAAAAACACAAAAATCTTCAGTTTGGCAAACCTTGATTGACTAGCAAAGGCCAATTTTGGGCAACGTTCGTTTGGTACTGCAGTAAAATGATCCTTGATCTTCTGCAAACTTCATGCTGCTAAATTAATAAAAAAATTATATGTTAGGGTCGGAACCCTTTGTCCAAGGAATCTGAATGGGCAAAACTCCAATTACACGTTATGTTGAATGTCCAAATAGTTATGGTCAAAAGAAAAAAGGCTGACCCCTGGTGAGAACTGCAGGTGAGAAGTATAAGCTCATGAGTATGAGTATTTAGGTTTATTTGGCCTCTGTGGTTGCCCTGTGCCTTGTGATTTAACTTTCACTGATATCATTGATCTCTTATTTAAAAGGTGTCATTGCGCGTTGGGATTTTGTGAGGATAGCCTTCTAATGATGCAACACATTTAAATCCTCATGAATGTTGGCATTAAGTCATATCTAAGTAAATATTTATCTCACGCATGGGCTTTTAGGTGTCCATTTAGTTAATGGACTAAACGTAATAAATGAAGTTAATAACTTAATAAACTCAGTTAATGCGTGAATTTTGTTAGATTTTGTATAATGTCACAAGATAACAAGAAATTATTTGGTTGTGTCTACTATAAGCAGGCCCAAGTTGAAACTTGCCAAGTTTGTAATTGTTTGAACAATGAAACTGGATTTTAAAATGTTTTGCATTAGATTTGCTTTCTTAATACTGATTGAAACGCAAGTCTACCGTCCTCTGTGCATTCACTCTCTCTCACACACACGCACGCACACACATACGTTCTCTCACAGGATACAGACCCGGACAACCCCCTCCAGCCCTATAGCATACATGCACATTACATTCTACAAAGTAGATCCTATCCTAAACACGCACGTACATTCACGTCTCCTGCTCTTTCTTTGTCACACTCTTGTTCTCTCATACACGCGCAGACACACAGTCACACCAAATTGTTTGCTGTTGATCTGCAGCATCTCCATGCTTGTTCGTCCTATTGGAGACAAGGCATTTTTAAAATGTATTTTTCCGTCTATAGCCTAATTGGACAGCACCAATTAACTTCAATTCAAATGAAAAACTATTGTAATTGCCATCTTTTTAGTATCACGGTTTAAAACTTTGTGACATTCGATCCTTCTTATGAACACCGCTCATGTTCTCATTATCATTATTCAAATCAGCGGTCCTCAATTTGAATATTGGCGCGACGGGGATCCAACCATCTCGCAGACGGGGGTGCACAAAGCATATGCAGTCTCATGTCCAGTTGAATCCTATTTTGGGAATACTGGGGGAATATAAGAGAAAACACAACTGCAGATCGCCTTTTAATTATTATTAATTGATATCAATTAGTCTGGAAATCTAGAATGTAAAAGACTGGCACTGTTTTCATTTGTTAGGTTAGGCTATTAGAATTTATGATGTGCAATTGCATGGAATGTTACTCAATGAAAACCTGAGAAGGTGCAAATCTGGCAAATCAGTAGGTGCCAGATTTAAATTGGCCTCATGTAGCCTACATATAAGAAAACAATTCTATTCGTTTTTGTCTCAGTAGTAAGTTTTCTACTTCTCTTACTAAACAGCCCGTTTAGTAAGGCCTTCGAAAAAGTTGCATATTCTAGTAGCTAGTTGACCAAGCTAACCTTTTGTTTTGAAGAAGCCTAGCTGTTTTCTCACGCTCCATTGTGAAAGTATTTGGACATGTCTGCAGGTCTGTAGATAAAACAATAGGGTTATGCTTGTGGATTGCTGCTGACCTACACGATCCCCCAAGTGTCTGTTTCTCACGCGTGGTCTCTTGGCAACGTATGTCTTTCTTTCTCTTCTTTTTCTCAGTGCGTGCGTGCCTTCGGGAGTAGGCTAGACAGGGACGTTGAGGGAGGGTCTTGAACTTGATAATGAACTTGAGTCATCTCATTACGATTCTGAAAGTCTCTTGTCAACTGCGATGGATCCGGGTTCCCATACTTGCTTAGAGAAAACGGGGCCTTTGTGTATTATCCCCAGCCCATTAGCTGCACTTGCTTTGGCTTCCAATTTGAATCCCTTGGACCAAACACTAACTCCGAGGGCCAGCAATGAACAGTAGGGCCGAAAATGAAACAGTAGCCGATAGTGATCTCCAGGAACACATACAGAAATGTAGAAAGAGAGCAGCGAAAAATGTTTTTGTATTTAAATGAACAATAGGCAACACTTTCACCTCAATTTGAACGTTTTTTGCATCAGAACCCATCACAAAATCACTGACGTCAATGTCAAACATTAGAAAAAAACATTTTAAGCCACTGTAAACACATTGGCCTGTGTGTGTTTGCTTGTGTGTGAGATGTGTGTGTGTGTGTGTGTGTGTGAGATTGCATGCATTGGGGAGGAATTGCGTGAAGGAGGCGTGGATACCCATTGAAGCGTCGCACAGGTCCACATTGTCACTCCATCCACTTGTCTGTTTAATTTCTGAGGGTGGGGACAACCATGGTACTGCATTGAGTCACGAAGGGGTGGGCCTTAGGCACTGTATATGATTTCGGACACATTAGATACAGACCATAACCATTTGTAACCGTGAGATGTCGTTCCGTGGAAACCGAGTAGAACGGGCAGTCCCAACTATCTCATTGCAAGGGGGAGGACTGGACTGTCTGTGTAGGAAATAGCTACTATCGTATGAAGAAACATGTTGGGCGACCCGGTTGACAAAAAAATTATGGATGGTGCCAGAACGACGTCACGAATAAGAACTTGCTTGTTTTATCCAGAATATGCTCATTTCGCTCAGCCCTTTCCACAGTGCACGGCTGGTGGCCGTGAGACGCGCACGAGTCCCCCGTAACCCGTCTTCAAACTGGGTAAGAAGGACTACATTCTAAGATATTGTACATTTCTAACAGCTGGTTCAGGCGCTCGTATGTTAATGCTATGCAGATCCATTCAGGGCACAATCGTAGACAATCGTCTTCGCCTTACGGTTCAAGGTTTGGTAATTAATTGAAAAAAGGCATGGCTTAGATGAATGTAGTCTACATGTCGCCTGTCACAATCTAGTTTTACAATAGCCTAAAATTATGTAAGCCTATCAGTTATTATTTTCATCAAATCGGATGCTGGTGCATGAACATCACGCCACCACATTACCGCGTAATATTTCAACCAACAGTATTTTGAACAGGAGGAACGATTGATGTGAACGCCTTACTATACGTTTGGCACATGTAGGTTGTTCGATACGTGTTTGGTTGCTTGGTGAGACTTGATAAGAATAGAAAGAGTGTGGTGCTATTCTGGACAAGTTTGCATTGGTATGGAGTCAGAAGGTCACACTGACGTTCTATCCCATTTTTGAACGGATGTGATCGCTGTCCCCTTTGCATTTATCATTCGGTGGCTTATCTCCATGTTAACAATAACATAGCTACTTGAGTAAGACGGTTCTGTAGACGAGTGATAACATTATAAATCAAAGTTTATGGTTGTATGTCAATATGTGCTGTTGGAGTGTAGCCTACGTTAAATGATTATAATTTGCAAAGTTTTCCAAATGTAGGCATAACACGCGTGTGGCAGATTGCACCCACCCATTTGGCCTGTGTTGTTCAAGATGTTAGTTGCGTCACAGTGGAAATATTAGAATAGCAGCCTCTTGTAACCAACAATAGCAGATAGTAGCCTACTGTAAATTAGACAGCCTACAACAAACAGGCCTAGCCCAAAATAGGGCGTTATGTTTGTCTATTCCTACGACAACTAAAATGATGTGGATCAGCGCAGGCCTACATCCAAACCTACTGTAAATTAAAATGTTCATGACATCATAATTAAATCAAGACTCAATAAATCCCCTCAGCCTTAAAGTTAATCAAAGGCAGTGTATTAGGCTACGGCAAGCAAACAGCAGCATTTTCAAATATCTCCATGTTCCCCCGGTCCATCACTGATACAAGAGTAGGGTTGATTCACGTGTTAAGTAGCCCAGAGTAAAAAGCATGTAAAAAAAAATGATTACATGAAACCAGCTGCGCGCGGACAGAACACATGGGTTAGGGCAGCATGGGATTACTAGGCAAAGCTCTTATGGGGGCTGTTACGTAAGACCTGTTTAACCTTTGAGACGAGAATATGGGAATTAAAACCAGGTTGTTTCTCTTCAAAAGAAAGTGAACGTGGCACATCCACAATTTGTCTCACAAGATTAATAAACAAAGATTAAGTCAGAGATCAACCTTTTTTGCTATTTGAACATGGACATGCTATCTGAAAGAAATGTGTAGGCCTACTGTTTGTTGAAATGTAGATTCTGGGGAGATGCAGGTTTTTCTTGAATTGCTACATAATCTCCGAACGAAAAAGAAAACCGTAGAAAAGGTTCAGAGTGGCACCTAAATTATCCCAAGCATTTTAGTATTAGGGGGCTAAATTAACTATGCACAATCTGATTTTGAAAGAAGCGGATTAAAAGTTGCAAGCCTGCCTATTGCGGAAAACGTTATGTAGCATAATTTCATAACCTTACATTTCTGCATCGTTGACTGCATATAGCATTTCACCCCCATCAGTCCCATTTTAGAGACCACGAAACATTGGCATCATGCATAGGAACTGTACCTGCATCATTTGCAAGTTACAACGTGGTCTCTCTCTTTCTCTCTCTCCCTCTCGCCGTCTTTCTCCTTCTTGTACACACACGTACACACACACACACACACACACACACACACACACACACACACACACACACACCACACACACACACACACACCACACACCACACACCACACCACACACACCACACACACCACACACACACACACACACACTATAGTCTCTCAGGCGCACACACAAGTGGATGGGTTAAGTCATGCACGAGGAGTTGCGTATATGGGCTCAGCAGTTGTAACTCTATAGCCACCTATCGCTCCGATGTCTAAATCCCATAGGCCTATGTGCAGTTGTGTCTATAGCATACGCTAGATTTGAAACCTATTTGAAGAATCTTCTTCAGAAGTGTCAGAGTGTTTCAGAACGTCGAGACATAACTGAAGTGAAAAGCAAGTGAAGAAGCAACGGCGTCGTACAGATAAACATTTATATAAGCATTTATTTTACTCAATTCCTCTAAATGACAGGGGAGACGAAGTAGGACATGGAAGGAGTGAATCAAAAATAATAAAATATGCCCTGAAGGTTCATGCAGGTTCACACCTGAGAATCCAAGTGATTTTTTTTCTGTAACGTATATCTCACATTTCTGTAGGGTCGTCAAATCCTCACCTGTGGCTTAATAATACACATTTCTTATTCTCATCTTGTAAATATTTGTAAGTCTTTAAAAACAAAGAGAATACAATTAAGCGCAAAAATGAAAACGAATCGAAATCATTACTGACACTACTGTACACAATCATCAAAGCTGAATGGGTTTACGATCGCTTCACAATATAGGCTATACATACATCCATGCCCATATAGAAGAATGATTAAAATGGGAAAATATAAACCGTATACTGTGAAAAAGACACAGTAAAAACAGGGTTGAAGTTATATGGATTATAAGTGTCTTCCTTTTCATGATTTACCTCATTTATTCAATTAGAAAATATACTGTCCACAATTGCAATCCCAATTGTCCCGTTTGTATTGATTCAAATGTAAATGTTATTGGAGTTATGGAACAAAATTAGGTATATAGCATTGACTTTCATATGGTAGGCCTACATCAACAGTATATTTTGTCATTTTGATCAGGGGCACATCCTTTTATAGGCTTGTTTTACTAATAATAGCCTGCTTTATCCACTATTAATAATAATCATCATACTAAAGTAAAATACAGTACAAATGTAATAATTAATTGTTCTTGTAGTAGTATGATAATTGTATTATCCTCATATTTTAGAAATATTTAGTTTGACAAATACAGCACAATTCATTAAAGACAAAAGCCTACACAATTAAAATTAGAAGACTATTACACTCATTTAAAGCAATAAGTAAGCTATGTTAATTAGCTAATAAATCAATATATCATTATAAAAAATAATTGCTAAGTTAATTTGAATGGGTGTGTGTTTGTGTGTGTGGTTTTCAAGGCTCCTTAGTCCAGTCCTCGGTTACTGCCATGACTTGTCACACTTTCATAACAGTGCATCATTTGTGTTTCCGACGCACTTTTTTGAAAATAAAGAATTTGAAGAACACAACGATGTCACCACGATGTTTCCTTTTAACTGACATTTTGGGGGATATGGTTCTATTTATTCTAATTTAAGACATTCCCCGTTGTTTTATGGTGTATAGTGATTAGTGATAGTGAACATTTTTCAGGTCAGTTCAGTTTCACGGAAATAAACTGTTGCGGTGCTGATTTGAAACATATTCCTTGCTTGGTGATGCAAATTTAGACCAGGTTACAGTGAACAGTCGACCACAAAAATTCACTATTACTTAAACACAACAACATTAGTTATTATTTGCTATTGTCTCAGTCAATGATTAGTGTCTAGATTGCATTCTTTTTGTTCTCTGTTTACAGGTGTGTGAGGTGCTTTGGAGTTTCCAGCTTGACTTACCGCTGAAGAGGGCACTGTGCAGGCCTGAGGGGTTGGCTGTTATCTTTGGTTATCTAGCTGTATGAGTGTTGCACATTCTTCATAAAGCTAGATAACCGAAAGTAACAAGAATCCCATTACGCTCCTGCAAGGCCTTTCAACTTCCTGACCCAAGAAAAATCTGGCTGATGGCAAGAGCAGGCGTCTAGATGGATTACTCAAAAGGTACAGTTCTTTCACAAAGTTCATATTTTGGGAATTTCATTTGATTTAATACTTTCTTGTTGATTTAAATCCTATATAATTGTATGGAATCTTGATCATATTAGCAGGATGAATTGACTGTTTAAACAGGTGTATCAGTGTGCGTGATGTTAGTTTTGTAGTGGGAGTGAGACTTTGAATGAACAGGGTATCATGAACATGGAGCCATGTGACACAGACAGGTGAAGAGGTGTGAGAAAGGTTGAGCTTTTTCTGGAATTTAAGTATCTAAAACACAATTTATTTAAAAAAAAGGACTACTTCATCGGTCTTTCCTTAGATTGTGAGCAAGAGAGAGACGCCTTCACTGGCCAAGCTGGTTGACTTAATGGCTCAAGTAAAAACATATATTTTGCCTGACTCTTTACCACACAAAGGCCCTGGCACAGGCAGAGACTGGAACAAAGATGCACACAGACACACACAGACACACACACACACTTGTCCAACTGTCAATGGAAGGGGCTCACTTGTCACAAGGAGACAATGGGGCTCCTGCTGCACATAATTTGGCCAGAACTTTGCCTCCCCGACAGACTTGATTTGTTAAGAGCCCCACTGCGATTTCTGGCTACAACTCTCTCTGTCTTGTCTGTCTGTCTGTCTGTCTGTCTGTCTGTCTGTCTGTCTGTCTGTCTGTCTGTCTGTCTGTCTGTCTGTCTGTCTGTCTGTCTGTCTGTCTGTCTGTCTGTCTGTCTGTCTGTCTGTCTGTCTGTCTATACATACGTCTATCTCCACCTTTATCTTTGTGTTCCCCATGTGACTTAACTAGGACGCCATTAACACCATACAAGTGGCATGTGGGAAGAGCAGATATTACTTTCTATTAAACTTTGTCCCATGTGGATACATAAGTTCATAAAATGGCAGGCAACATTGTTCTACACAGACAAAACACAATTCACATTGACAAACACACTGTAAAGCTCACACTGAGAAAACATTCTACTCAAGCACCTTAGTCTTGACTTGTGATACTAAGATCAGAGTTTACAGAGGGGCTCGAAGGACCTCCAGTAGGCCCCAACTAAATGTTGGTGTTGGGAGAGTAAAAGACAATACTTCAAGTGTAAATTAGTGATACTTTGCCTCAATTCAAGTCAAAGAACACACCACACCTGGATACAAATATATTCCTAGAATTCTACAGTTTTTCCTTACAAAAATGGACTGCTAGCCCCATCAACAACTCAAAGCTTTTGTTGAAATTGTTAAGTTTTCCTTTTGGCCTTTCCTCTGACAATATGTGCTGCATTATTCAGTTCAGAGATATTTGGTGCCTCTACAGCGTCTCTGTGTGCAGCTGGACAGTCTACAGCAGGGCTTACCCATCTACAGAAGAGTGTATTTGAAAAATAAATAGCTGTTTGTGAAGTATGTTCTTCCAACATGTAAATAGTAGTTGGAGGTAGCCATTTTCATTCAGCATATTTTCAGCTCTAGTCCCATAAGGCTAGTGTGGGCAACCATACTTTCTTCATGCACACTGCCACCCACAGTAAAAAGGATTTCCCCCCACATTTCTCTTTTCTTTTTTCCGCTCTCTCATTCATTTCCTTTTATTCTCTTCGTTTTTTCCCAGCCTGGATTCTCAGATGGTTGGTTCTGATTTGCATGCATTTGCATAATGAATGTCATTTGCATGCTTAGGGGCAGACCATACCATGAGAACGAGCATGTTGGTTGTTTGCGACGTGTGTGTGTGTGTGTGTGTGTGTGTGAGAGTATATGAATGTAGGCTTATGTGCATATTTGCCATACATGTGAACTGAGTTCAGCAGAGTATTTAACAGCAGTGCAATCAGTTCTCTTTGTCTTGTACAAATTAGTGTCTGTTTTATATTAGTGTTTTGAAGTTGTTTTGGTGTTGTGCATGCTTTTCTACCCACGCAGTCCTGCGTAAACGTAAGTTGTTTACGTAAGCGTTCATTTGATAGTTCCAGTATGTATGTCTGTATGTGGGTGTGTCCGCGCACATGTGTGTCTTTGTGTGTATGCAAGTAAAAGATAGGGAAAATGCACACTTTATGTGTAACCTTCTGTTGGGCTGTAAACTGACAACAATGTCTCCCTCCCTTCGTCCATTTACTGTTCTGCTAATTCAAAAGTACAATGACTGAAAAAGAGGAAGAGACTCACTCCTCCTCTATCCCAGCATCCACTGCTCCCTCCACCCCCCCCCACACCCACCCAGCCCTACCCCTACTCTGTCCTCTTCTCATGCACAGTAAGTCACAGCCCTGCCACCATCTTAGGAGGAGGACTGGCACAAAATGGCAGCTGTAGAGAAACAGAGGTAGTTTTCGCCCCCTGTGCCCAGCCCATACCCCTACCCCCCCATTCCTCGTTGGCCCCTCTTCTTCCTGCGCCATTGGTTGCCTCGAGACGGTGTTAATTACTGGCAGTGTGTTAATTGCGTAGATCGCGCCAAGAGACATGGGGGAGGGGGCGTGATTTGAGGGAATCATGCGCCCAGTAGCTTTTAATGTCTTTAAGCTGGCATTTTGAGGGGCAGCTGTGGTCCTCTCGCTGCGTTCGTTGTGCCTCTTCTTACGTTTAGACTGAAAATGGCGACGAGCAGCCATTTTGTGGATTTCGAATAGCTTCGAGAAGAGATCCTTTTTCCTTGACGGATTTAGGTAACAGGAATTCAATCATTTTTAGGCGTTTTAATTACGACCGCATATTAATTACTTAACACTGGGTGTATTTGCATATCGTGCATGAAACATGATATATTCATGAAGCATGTAGACAAGGAAGGTCTCATTAGACCATCCTCACACATACACGCATAGTGTACGCAGGAAACATGCACACACATCCAATACTCACACATCCGTGTACAAACATACACCACATACACCACACCACACCACACACACACACACACACACACTTTCACACCCTATAACATACAGTATGCTCACAATCATTACCCCTGTACTAAAACTTAAATGTACGATAACTTAAAATATCTTAAAATAACTTAGTACTTCGGTAGTTTGCATGGATAACTGTTCATAAAAGTTTAACTGTTCATCTTTATGGACACTTGCACCTACAGATAAAACATGATTTTTTTGCAAAACACCTGCCTGTAGTATACAGCTCTGGAAAGAAAATTGACCACTGCACCTTTTTCATTCATAAAAAAAAAGTTGAGAAGGACAATTTTGAGTGAGGAACAGAAGGGTAACATTTGCAGTGACCTCCTAAATTTTACCCTTCTGTTCTTCACTCAAAATGTGTTTGTTTTCCCCCCCAGAGCTGTATGTCAGTCATTCATCTTCTATCAAAATCTAAGGGATGTCCATCCTAGGAGAAGTCGAGTAGACAGAGAAAGTAAGGAGGACGAGGTACAGTCGTTGGGGAAGAGTGAAGTGAATGAGTGAGGGAGTGAATGAGTGAAGGAGTGAATGAGTGAGGGAGGGATGGATAATGTACAGGAGGAGAGACAAGTGAGGAGGGGGAGGCTTGCGACAGTGAGATCTCAATAGTTAGAGGCATTCTTTGTGCTTCCGTGTGAGGTTTATTTTAGTGGGGGGAGTGAATATGTGTGTGTGGTGGTGGGGGGGGGGTGTATTAAGGAGAGGGAGAAAGGGGGGTGGCCGTACCCAGCGCTCAGACAAGCAGCACATTGTCCCCCCTTGTGTGGCGGCACTTGTGGCGTAACGTCATTATTTAGGCCAGTGGAGGGAGAGGGGTCTAGAGACCAGCTTAACCAAAACGCCAATTAGAGCCGGATCGCCCTGATTAATGGTGGGGGGGATTGGTAAACAGTGCTAGCCATTGTCACCGTAACCCCCCTCTTTCTCTTGCACCCCCCGCCCCCCTCCCCCACACCGAGAACCCCCCCTTTGTTTGCCATAGCAGAGCTTAAAAGCCTTAGATTAACATGTGCTCTTGTGCAGTTAGTTCGACCCTCCCCATCCTATAAAGCCTACATGAGGAACTGAAGTTGTGCGCAAAGTTTCCTTGCCGTCAAGTTGGTTGCGGTAAAGAAATTAATTATCAAATGCAAATTTGCTTTATCGGTAATGCAAATATGATCTTAAATGTTTATCTGAAGTGTCCTTAGTAAAATATTTGGACTTCAGTAGGGCAGGCAAAGTAGGCCATTACAATTGAAACACAAGTCTTCTTTTAAATGTTTCATTGGCATTCAGCTATAATGTTAATCACTGACAGTCTAATACTTGGGTCTGTATTTCCATACGTCCTACTTAATTGCTTATTTAAAGCGTATGCACTGAATAATTAGCTCACTACGTTCTCCAATCAGGGGCATGCCAACATGAGTTGCCATGGCGACCCCATCAGGGCCCCCTGCCAGCCACAAACAGGACGGAGACAAATAAAGCGTGGGAAAAAAACTCAGGCACTTAGACAATGATGGGGGTGAGGAGACTGGGTTGGGAAGGGAAGGAGGGGGTCTGGGGAGGGAAAGGGGGAGAGGGCGGGGGGCAACTTGCTGAGTCTGTTTGTTAAGATAGGGTGGTAGGGCCAGCTTGTGTCTGGACTGTAGACTGTAGACATGGAAGTCTCCTGGGGGGCTGTGCCATATTACAGACCTGTCTGTCTGGATTGGCCCGGCCTAGATCTATGTGTGTGTGTGTTTTGTATAAATAAGTGTGTGTACGAGTGTGTGTGTGTGTGTGTGATACATGTGTGACCTGTAGCAATAGACCATATGGCTGGACAAATCTATGAGATCTCTTGAATTCAGTCCAATGTATTGTGCTAGAGTTAAGGTTCATACAGTACACATAAATGACTGCATGAAGACTGAGAATTCACCTCTTTGGAAAAGGAGCTGTAGCTTAGTGAGGCTCTAAATGAATTACGGTAATCTCACAATCTGTCTTGTGTTTGAGTTTCTTCACATGATCCATTACAACAGTGCTGTGGAAGACTGGAGCTATTCCACTCCATTTTTAAAGATTGTTGTACACACTGTTAGCAATCTGAAACTTTCTAAACACATTATAAGACATTATATCAAAATACAGAATTTGATAGGTTCTTACCATATAAGTAAACCTTTTCCTCCCAGTTAAGAGTCAGAGGATCTTGAATTTGAGTTATTTTTAAACTAATTGTTCTTATTTTCTTCCTCTAGATTACATGCGACTTGAGAAATTACGTCACTGGCCACCCCAGCCGATTAACCGAGCTTATACCATGGCCTGGGTGAATACTCGATGCAGATTGGCTGCAGGGGGTATCCATTATCCGGTGATAATGTACACCTCGTCGGGCATCATCCCTTACTTGATCTACAAGACGCCCACTCCCCTACACAACAGACCCTGCCAGGCCTGCATGCAGCAGATGACTTCCTCTCCTTTCTCTGCCCCGATGTTTAAAGCTGGAAGCACTTTGTGGACATGGAAGGATCCCCAGGTTGGTGGTAACGTTCATCCTATGAACGTGACCCGTGATGAGCCAGATGAACATGGACACAATTCTGCCCACAAAGGGCCTGACCGAAAGGTGCCCCAGGCCGTCGACTGCTTGAACTTATCTTCAATGTTGGATTTACTGAAGATAGTAAAGAAGTGCACAGACCAAGAGCGTCTGAGAGGACCTCAGTCTCTTCTCCACAATCTAGCGGACGTAGACTTAACGATCAAATTCTGTTCACTATGGGAAACCATGATGGCCTGTTTACAAAAGGATGTTTTAATACTATGTGCCAACATTATTGTGTATTAACAAATACTTATTAATTACGTTGTATTTTCAATCCTGGAAGAGACAGTGAATATGAATTCTCCACGTGGAGTCCTGTGGAGTGTGATGGGACACTGTGTTCTATAAGCTGCTTTGTTCAGTTGCAACTGACACATCTGCAGTAAATTTTGTGTTCTCAGAAGAGTCTGTGTTTGTTTTGGGCTTTGACACAAATACAGCATCCCTCTCCTGTGACATGCATACACATACGTACCTTCTATCTATTGGCAGCAGGGCCATAATCATAATACATATTGGGGGTACACATCCCCCCCCCTCAATATTCAGCAGATTTCGTCCCCCCCCAATGTTGACTCCATGGCTACGGCCTTCATTGGCAGTCACTAAGAGTGTTGTTAATACATTACTTATTCTATCTTCGAGAAGTAGAAATTGTGTAAAAAAGTCAAACCTCACAGAATCGGACCATATGTTTACTTGATTATCTGATTTAAGATAATCTTGTCTAAATGCTGATACATTATATTTTATTGTTCCTTGTTAATGCAATCATAAAACTATGCATTTTTTTATATATGCAAATGTATATTCCCTCACTGAACTTTGTTGTACTATTACTGACTATCAGAATTTATGCAATGTATCTGGTTTTACATGACTTCATTCAATGTATTTTATTTATTTATTTTAATATTTTTTTGTATTTTTTATCAGAAAATCTATGCAATTAATCTGTTTTCTGTATTTGAAGTATTTGATGCACCATAAACAGCATGTATGCAATATTGTTGACTTTTATACTTTTGTCATATTGATGAGCAAGACTGCAATTCTTGAAATCTATGCACTTTATTTAATGTTTGCAATATACTATGTATAACGTGCACCGTTAACATATAAATCAATGTAATAGCTTAGAGACAATTAATGAGTGACTAATGAGGTCAGCATTTTTATAATCTTCTACAGATTTGCACATTACGTTTCAGTCTGCACTGTATAGTGTGAAAACTTGTACTATGGACTGTACAACAAGGAATCGGTTTACACAATCAATAAATGTTTACACTGAAAAAAACACCTGATGTATCCATTTTCTCACTATTTTATATTTATAGTAATTAGTACTGTAAGGGGCTGCCAAAACAGCCCTACAGTACTATAAAAATACTCTTAAGCAATTGGTATTACAGTAAGTCAAAACTGACTTGATTCCATTTGCAATACATAATACATCTCTAAATAGAGATAGTTATAAATGTTTTAATTCTATATGAAAAAAGGCTATTGCAGGATTGTCCATACCAGCTGTCTTATTGATAGCTAAATAGAATATGTTGTTGTGCTGCATTAAAAAAACTGAACTTACTCCTAACGTACTGCAGTTCTATGGAGAACTATGGGGAAAAACAAGTTTATTATAGTTTTTGGACAATAATTCATTAGTATATGCCCTGCTAAAAAACCCTTTTTATGTAACCATGGTACTACATTTAAACCCAGTAACTCTACTGGTAATGTACCAATGACATCTCTCGGTTATTGAAGGCAGGTGATGAGATTTGATTTTAGTATCAACCATGAAGTTATGCTTAGGATAGAAGAAAACACAAACGATCAATGTTTACACGCACTGTACATTTCAGACGAGCGGAGGGACACATCTGGTTAATATGTGGGACACAACAATACTTCCATTTGTGAGGAGGTCACAGGCCACTACAGCAGCTGTTAGAGTGTGTGTGTGTGTGAGTGTGTATGCAGGTGTGTATATGTGTTTATGCTGTATGTGTATGTAAGTGTACTGTTCACAGATTATGTTCTTATCAGGTCCCACATCCCCATGACTAGAACTTCAAACAAGGACACTTTCCCTCCATGAGCATAAAAACACAAGCAACAGGAGCAAGTAATCTTTTCAGATTGAGCTCATGAGCTTGGGATCTCCGTAAATGGTTCTAATGGAATCAGTCTCGGGGGTTCAGGTTGAATTTAAGGCGGCAAAAAGTCAGGGATAACATCAGATTTTTAAGAGAATCACAAACAAAAGGACGTGTCTGGTTGCCAAGTCGTGGGAAATGCCATCCACGGGCCTGATTAACATTCTGAAAAGCATTTCTCTGCGGGCTGTCTACAGAAAACCCCCCAGGACTGAAATATGGGGTGGAATGGAAGAGGAAGGAGGGTACAAGACAGGGTCTGCTGGGAGCTGGAGGTGACAGCTCCACAAAGGGAGTAGAGGGTAAGAGAAAGTGAGGGCAAAGCCATGAAATCCGATGGTCTAGGGAAATGTGACCAGATTCACTTTTATAACCAAATCTCTGTCTGCATTTTGTGGTTGTTCACCCCCAAAACCCTGAAAGGTCAAATTCAAAATCCATGTTGTTGTTTTTCGATTGTAAAGTCTCATTAGCTCCATATAGTTCAATCTGGGATAATCATCTCATAAAGATGCATGTACAAAGATGACCCAAACACACAATGAAAAGCTTCCCATTTAAAGTGAACTTCTCAAAACTTTTTCCAAACAGACCTAGTTATGTCAAGTGTATTGTTGTCACAACAAGAACATTTCCTGCTGTATGGAGACCTCCAACATGCCCAAAAGATCAATCAAAAACTCTAACGGGCTCTTTATCACATCAAAGGAACAGGACAGGGTGACCTCAGGGGTCAGTAACACAATGCTCACTTCCTCCACAGTTTGACCCCTGAAAAGCCAACAGACGGTTTAGGTCAGTGTGTGTTGTGTGTGTGTGTGTATAGGTAGGAGAAGTTGCTCCTCATTTCCCTCTGGTACATTCAGTTAGGAGGTGTGTAACTTTTGTCCCTCTATAATTGCTGGTGGGGTTTTTGATGGGCTTCTGGGGATTACCACACAGGACACCTGTGGTGCCCTCTTGAGCTCCATGGAGAGCTTGGGGCGGCAGTTATAACCTCCTGGTCTAAAAGGTAAGGTCCTGGGGCAACCGAACGGGGAAATAGAGGCATGGGGTATACTAGGGGATTTAAATGGTGTATACAAATAGGCAAGTTTGAATATGAGAGCATAGAAAATACATACATTAAAATAGCAGTTTTTGACATAAAGGTATGTGTTTCATAAAATTATTCTTGCATAACAAGTGCACAGTATAGTCTTTAAAATACTCTTAACACGCGTGGAGTAGGGCTAAAAGATTGCACCAATCCTCCTCCTGATCAGTTCTATGATGACAGGGAGGGTCAAGGTCAAACAAAATGGTTCTTGACCTCATGGATGAGGGATCATGAGGGCTGTTTGATGTGGTAAACCTCACAACCGCCCTTGTGCCAGAGCACACGCACAGAGGAGTGTCAAAGGTCAGTCCCTTAGGGACAGTTAGGAATTTGATGACCGGATCATCCTAGCTATCCACTCACACAGAAACACATACTGGTACATGTCTGACACGCATACTAATACACACACATGCATGTATGTATCAACACCTGCATAACTACACATACAAACACACACACACACATAAAGTGACCACAAATAGTACACATTCATGCCACACAGCTACTATATGTATAAAAGCAGGCGCAACAACATTCCATAGTTACTACCAAGCAATTAATGACAAAGTAATTGTTGACCCTAACCCAAATAAAATAAACATGTCAAGTGTAATAACTATGCATGCAGGTGCTTTGAGGATTCATCTATACACCCGCAAATGGCTGAGAAAATAAAATGTCTTTCAAATTGCTCAAGTCAGACACATTCACTAGCATGTTTCCCACAAAGTAAGTCTGGACTGAGGCTTTATCTAAAATTGCTTAAGTGAAGCAACTCTTGACTTGACTAGACAATGATAGGGGGGCCTGAGTAGGTGAGAAAACAACTTCACATAAATTGGAATATAATACTCTTCATCCAGACTCAGACACATGCACAAAACATGGGAAGAAATCAGCCATGAGTGTGTCATGGCACCTTTGAGGGTTTGAGCACTTAATTACACATATGAAAAGGCTGGGTCAGACAGAGCAGACAGCCAAAGAAAGGCAGGCTAGATGAGGCCCTTCAGACTGTCTGTGTCAGACTGTGTGTATGCGTGGAGAGAAAGCAAGAGAGAAAGAGAGACAGAGAGAGTGAGTGAGAAAGAGAGACAGAGGAGAAAGAGAGATTGGAAGAGAGAAAGAGAGAGATAGGGAAAGATTCCTTGATTAGATGTGTATGAACAAACCCACTATGATCCAGTCTTACCTCCAGGGTGGGTGTGGCAGGGTGGGTGGGGGGGCCTGTCTGGCATTTGGGCAGAGGGGAGGAGTGAAACCACCGGGTGGGGTGGGAACTAAATGGGCGGGGCCCTCCATCATCACTGCAGATATTTGCTGTCTGAGAGGAATAAATGGGAGGGGTCAGAGGGCAAATAAGTTCACAAGAAGTAAGGGCTTTCATATGCAAACAAGCTGAGGGAAACCCCAGCCACCAGGATGAGGCCAGGGAGGCTGATGGACTCCAGACTAGCATGGAGAGGCTGGCAAGAACATGGCAGTGAGGCTGGCAGGGGCACCCCTAGGTGTGTTGTCTGTTTGTGTATCTAAGACTGATGACCAGTTCAAGACATTGAAGCCTTTCTTGTATTAGAAATGAAAGAATGTAAACCTATTCCCAGGACAGATCTATGTTCTAAAATATTGGCCCACCTAATAGCAGCAATGACAACCAATAGGGCACATTTGTCCTAAACAGATGTTATCGTACTGTTTTGTAAATAATACACACTTCTGGTGATTTTGGCCCAGCTATGTACTTCAGTGTGGACTTTGTGTAATATTGCAACTGTAAGTGTGTGTGTGTGTGTGTGTGAGTGTGTGTGTGTGACTGTGTACGTGTGTGTGTGGTGAACATTGTGCAGGTAGTGGTGGGAGAGTCGATTAGTTCCAGACAGAAGGGAGCTGGCAGTCTGGTCTGGTCTGGTCTGCCTTTCTCAACATCACATTGTGAGAGTCAGACAAGCACACAAGCATTTCATCACAGTCTGCATGCAAGTGCATGCCTATCAGCATGCTAAAGACTATGGTCTGTCCTTTGCCGATTACTGTCATGTACATTCAAATAATGTGTTAAAATGTCACTAACATCGAATAGTTAAAAATATACAGATGTTGGAATGGACTAGATAAGTATGTATTCTAAAAGACTATTTCTCAATTGGTGTACTTCTTCAAATGCTTTAAACTGATGAATGGCTATGAAAACAAATATAATCTCCTTATCAGATGTAGGCTATTGTAAATCCAGGAAATAAATGCGGATAATTCAATAACCTACTCCATGTCCAATGACATTTTAAGAAGCAAGGCTAATCTACCACTAAATTGTATCGATTTACGATGTCCACTAGAAAGCTTACCTGTTGGAGTTGACTTTTTCTGAAGAGAACAGTGTTATTTCTGGTTGAGACCGAACTTCCTTTTTTCAGTTTTCAGCAATAATTCCTGACGTCGTCTATGCCAAAATGACATGATCGTGTTGCTTTTTAAATCTATATGCTATATGAATACGAATGTTCACTGGAATAATATTTCAAAATATTACAGAAAAATACTCTACCAATTATATTTTGTTAAATACTATCTATTAAATAAAAAACCGTTTAAGTGAAACTGTACCGATTTGAAAAACAATTGGGACGACTATCTCATAAACACTTGCAAACACCAGAGGTTCCGAAATTGACATAACCTATTGACAGATGTCATCTGTCATCAACTAACACCCCCAACCACCACCACCCCCTTGTAAACATACACAGCCTACCGGTGGTAGGCTAATTGGCCCGGTGTGAAGAAATATCTGATTTGGACGTTTCTGCAGTCGTCATTAGATCAGAGGAATTGATCTTATCCCCCACCTGCCTTGACAAAGCGAGTTCCGACCGCGAGATCCGCCTCCTACTTAGCTGTTAATTGTTTGGTAATAATATTTCTCATTTTAGCACGACATGCTTCTTACACGTAGGCCTAGCCTACGTCTCGATATATATCTTAATCTGAAATTCTGAATGAAAACTCATAAACGGCGCTATTGCCTAAGGAATACATCAAAATGTGCATTTGTCTATTAGGGCCATTCTTTAGTTTTTTATAATTGGGCTGTATCAGAAATAAAAAATGTCAATGTAACGTCCATAATAGGCTACATTACAGTACATTTTCATTGTGCTAATGATTTATTTTCGTACTGAACAGAGAAAAGAAAAAGATTAGAACCAATGCTGTACTTACAGTATGTGTCAATAACGCATAGGCCTACCTCAAGAGAGAAATGTTGTAACCTTATGGGTGAAATGTTAAACCCCCCCCCCTCCCCCAACTGCTGGGTTTGGTACAGGACAGTGTGTTGAAACTGTTCACTGTGACATGTAACTTAGAGCTGCTTAAAAACTGGCACTATCCATAGATTTAAACACCGGTAAAAAGGAGAGCCATCTCCCTTCTGATCACATTGTGTGTATGTGCTTGTGTGTGCGTGTGGCCGTGCAGAAATGTATACGTGGCGCAATTCATTGTAAAGATTTCCGTTGATTATTTAATGTGTGTTAATTGGAATGCATGGGAGAGGAGTGCGCACAAAGGTTGTTTGTAATTTGGCCAGGATGCAGTGGCAGGGGTTAGGCTGAGGGACTGTGGGTAGAGCACATCGACAGGATTCCCAGCCAACTTGGCATGCCTCTTCTCACTTTTCCCCTTTTGTCTCTCCAATTATTCAGTTTTTTCCCTTTTATGTTGCAGATGATGCCTTCCTATGACGTCGCTTGTTGTTACACATTCTGCCGCCATTAGTGGCTCATTCAAGAAAAAATCCCCTTTTTCTTCTTCTGTTGGTTACTCCCCCACACCCTCCCTTTTGATATTTTAAGTTTGTCTGGTGTTTCCATACATTTATCAACAGACATCGTTAGTCATGTTAGCAAGAAATATCATGTTAAAGTCTACTTCTATGTATGAAATGCTGTGAGTCCTTATGTACTTAGAATAGCACAATGGCAATGATAGGAAATTCATATGTACGTATATAGCAACCTGACCTGACACACACATATAAAGAAGGCACCTTCCAATCCTCACACTTTCTCCCCCCTCACCTCTAAATAAGGGTGGGGTAGCCGGTTATTATCGGCTGTCAACAGCTTCACTCTTGGGGAAAGGGGAGTGGGGGCCGAGGGCACATCTTTTGACCAGGTCTCAATTAGCACTGGCCATCCTTCTTTAGCCACGCGTCTTTGGAAAAAAAGAGGAACTCCATAAAGACTTCATAAGCGCTGGGCTCTGTTCTCCCCGACCTGACCTTTGATCCTGTGGCTATGGCCCACAATGCAGCCCCATCTGGAGCCGTGTATTGGTCCTATGGTGGAGGGAAGGGCACCAGCCCACTCCATTCATGTCCAGCCGTGTCACCCTATTAAACGCCTGAGAACCATGCTCATTGTTTGATCTAACATTCATTTCCGATTTTCTTTTTGCTCAGATTTGCTGAAGTGACGTGAATTGATGAATGCATTTTAAATTAATTGCATGAATCATAGCTGTGGTCAAAGCCTTACATTCTCATGGGAGAGTGATAATGATGTAAACAAATGGTTCAACGTATATATTTCTCTCTGACACACACACACACACACACTGCTCAAATACTGATAACACTATATTCTAAGTTGCTGACAGTGAAAAGATTACCTTGGTAAAGATTTCTGCAATTTACATATGATCCTGCTCTGGAGCGGCATTATTATCATAATCACGATTAGTGGCACTTTCTTGCATTTATAATTAGAGATTTACAATGTAATTAAACATTTCTTAATTACTGTCCGTTCATTAATGCAAAATAGCACCTGGCTTTGCTCATGGGAAAGCCTGGACGCGCTGGTTCACGTGGTAACAGTGCTGTAGGCTGCTGATGCCCACTCTGCTCCATCACCACACACACACACGCATCATCCCCGAGGCCTGGCTTAACATGCCGCATCAAACAACAAGCATGGCTGCCTAGCCTTGACTTCAGTCATTTGATCCTTTCATAACTGAAACTGTATTAATTAAGCCAAAGAGAAATGCCATCTGGATGCCAACAGTATCTCCCTTCTGCACTGATATGGAGGCTTGCATACAGAATTCATGAGGATTAGCTACTTACCCTCCCCTCCATCCACCCACCCACACTGCCTGACACAAATAACCCCTCAAACTCATCTGGTTTCACTCTCAAATCTGTACATTTGTTTAAGAATTTGAGTATGCTCGCATGCGTAATCACGATTGATTATTACTCCACATTTGTTAGAGGAAGCCAGTCCTTGCGAACGGTCCCCATAATGAACACTTTGTAATTGACAGAAGTGAGTGGCTGGAGCTCAGACATTGGCTACAGCAAGTATAGAAAGTGACAATCTAAAGTAAGTACACCAGGAAAGCGAGAAAAGGTTGTTCAACATGTTCTCTGTCTTTGTTTGCCTTTTTATACAGGCCTCACACATGAATAACATGCGCTATATCTTTCGTTCAATAATGCCATCTAGTGACAAACTATGAGAATATTATTCTCCATATGCTGGTCTCATTGAAAAGGCCGCAAAAATATATTAACAATTTGGATTATAGTTTTATAATAACTAAATGTGCACTACATTTTCATCCATGCTGTTTTTTGACACCGCTGATATTGATAACTGATATAGCTGCTTGTATAGCTCACAGAAACACACTCAAAGACATTTCTTGACTTGGGTATTAGTCTGTTTATGAAAGAATGTATTACTGTAAAAGATGCATAAATCATTTTTGAAATTAAGGACATACAATTTCAGATTGATGCTGTGCTATATGTTGTCGATTATTTCTTGATTCTATTAAACTTTATTAAAACATAAAGCTTTTGAATAGAACTGTGTCATAAAAATCAAGGATGCAGTGAAGAAGCAGTAAGCAGTCTATGCTCCCAACCTTAAAAAATAAAGACAGATTTATTAGGTTGGATTTGTTGATTTAGCACCATATTGTATGCTACTGCTTGACAAACCTTTCACTCAAATTGCTTACATCATCAGTGAATCATTAAACTGTGTTTTATTGATTTATTTGTAAAATGTTTACACTACCTTCTATTTGTGCTCACCAAAATATTGAATGGAATTTCAGCACCAGGATTTATAAAAATGGGATTGGACAACGTGGACATGAGAGTGTGATTGGGTGGGTTGCAACGAGTGAAAATATGAACAGTCCTGATTGGTCCTGATTATAAACATGTGATAAACAATGTGTCCTCTGTCTTGTGCATCTGATTGACTTTTGTCATGAATACAACAAATCTAACCAGAACTGATTTTGGAAAACATACTTGTTGATTTCTCCATTACTGTAAATGAGTCAACATAACTAATCTCTTATAGAGAATTAGAGCATAACATGAAGTGATGGATGCAAACATGATCATACCTCCCTTTGAAAACAGACCAGCTGTTGCTAACAATTTGAATAATGAGTTTCAAAAGTCAATTCTATGACAGGATTCAAATAAAATGTAGATATTTGTGTTATGCAGTTGTTAAACCAGAACAGACCTTTCAGAACAAACGGTACAGATCTATGTTTTTTTGGATGCAAATGCAGAAAGAGGGAAAAAGGGTTAATAAATAGGGCCTTGATATCCTGTAAAGTGAACAACCTATAGAAAGTTCCTCCTCCTTTTGTCACCAAAAAGGTAAAATAAGAGAGGAGTTGAATAAAATAACTTGATATGTTTCTGTCCTATCACTTTCTCCTGAAGTCATTAAACATCAAAACACAAACAAATAATAAAAAAATGTATTGAGGATACATAATATTGCATATGATTGAGAAATTGGGATTTAAAACTTGATGTCCCAGTATTGTGGTGATTCCTTTGTTTGAGATTCTTCTTCACCAAGACCCAGATTTTCTGAGGTAGGCGATGAGACTCCTCCTATCTGTGTTGTGCTGCGTGGCCCTAAAAAAAGTAAACATTTTCTCCTGAATATTTAACATTTAAAGTCCCTTCCAGTACTCCCATATCATTAAACAAGTCTGTTTACAGTTTAATGATTTGATTCGAATGAGCTGTGAACTTCAGATGAGCTTACCTGGGATGCAACGGATCTGTGGCTCCTCCCATTTGCCACCTGCCAAACATCTGACCAGAGGGTTTTGTCTCTGTTGGAAACCCTGGGCACAGTAGTAGCGCACGACGGCATCAGTCTCGTAGCGCGGGCGAGCTTTGCCAAACATTGACGCATTGGGGACCTTGGGAGGTGGCCCACACAAGGCTGTGGAAAGAGTTGAGAAACATTTTCATAGTGTTTTATCCACTTTACATATAAAATGAATAAATAGATAGTTGAATAATTTATAAAGGTGTGCATTGAAGATAGATGAAGTAATTCATGACCCACATGTGCCTTTCTTGCAGGTATAAGCCAGGTGGTAGTTACAGGGCACGTCACTCCAGCGTCCAGAGTCATGCCACACCATCACCACACAGTCCTCTCCGGACAGGAAGTAGCTATCAGGCTGACCTTGGTACCAATTCTCATAGAGCTAAACACAGATGCCAAGGTATGAATACATTAGGTTCTATGTTTAGGTCTTGTGTATCAGGTAAGGATGTAAAGTAATCTGAAACTATCCAAACAGTATACGTGTATAATCTTTTTCTTGCTATTATATTGTTGTGCATGCATGGCTACATTTTAATCTTTGTTTTTCAATTTTCTTTTTTAATAAGTGAATTTCTTCGGCGTGCACATCGTTCCAATGTGTCAATGGTTTTAGATATGTCTAAGCACAGTATGACACCTTGTGGCCAAATGTGAAATTTCACCAGGTTAAAAATTCAACTCACTAATGGGTTTCCGTTGGACCAGTGGAAATCTCCTTCAATGGTTTTGTCATTCAGTCCAGTCCACTGGTACTCTTTATAATTGGCTGAGGAGATAGATGACACAATATTACATGTTACCTAGCCTCAGCAGGTCATACCTTTTATTGAGGCCATGTCAAACTTGGCAATTAAGTATTCTGAATATTAGTGTTACTGTAATACTGTTGATGATGCAGCATAATTACAATGGGTAAGGGGGTGCAGATGAGACATTTACAGGTCAAAGGTCAACCGCATGTTGACTTGGTGTTGACCAAGTGTCCTGTTCTGGGCTCCCCATGCAGTATGGGGTTTGTTGTGTCTCCCTCTTAACCTACTGTTGATGAAGTCTTGTTCCTCAGGGCTCATGATGGAGACAAGATGGCCGCCGGTCATACGACAGTGCTGCTCAGCCACTTCCCAGCTCAGTCGCTGATTGAAGTGTTTGTAGCAGAAGCCCTGGAACTTTTCCCAGCCAGCATCACATTGTTCCACGTCTGAAGGAGGTGAAGATAGAGAGACAGAGAAAGAGAGGGAGACAGTGTGAAAGAGAGGGAGAGAGACAGAGAGAGAGAGAAAAAAAACTGTGTGAAAGAGAGAAACAGAGGGAGATAGAAACACATATATATATAGAGGGTGCGAGGGAGAGAGACTGAGTCTAAACTTAAAATATGAGTTAGACAGAGGGAGCGACCTGTCTGACAGAAGTCTCCTCCGTAACTCGGCAAACAGAGACACTTGGTGTGTCCGTCCTCCTCAACGCAGGTGCCTCCATTGACACAAGAGTCCTCCAAACAAGCTTCTGTAACAGAAAAGAAGTCCAGCCATGATACTGCCCAAAATACGAGCCTGATGATTACAAGGACAACTTGATGCAATATAACAGGCTTTATGTATATATATTGTACTATAACTGAGGCATTAAAAGCGACTTGAGAAAGGGTTGAGGCAAAATAGAAATAAGTCGAAAATGATACATATGGTAATCCATATGGCAATGTTAGATTGGTAAGTAAAGGATAATGAAGAGTTGAAGTGGTTTGTTGGATGTGCTGAAACGTGCATGGTGGTATCACAACGTCACAATAAGTTTGAGTAGATAATGGGAAAAGGAAAGGAAACAGTGTATGAGTTAACATCTACAGACGTATAAAGTTGCTAATATTCTTAATTTGATACAGAACTGGTTGTGATAGATTTGTTTACCGCTTCAAAGGCTTCAAAATAATGGATTCACTTACACAAAGCAGAACCCTCTGTCATAGCCTGCTTCACTTTGTGTTGTCCTGTGAGAAGAAACCACTAGGTGGCGCTATAGTATATATATAACTATTGTGCTGAGACGATGTCCAGACTAGAGCTAACTAGAGTCTGAAATTAAGTTTGCATTGAATGTGAAAGTTGGAATGGAAAAAAAATATGAATCCTCTGTTAGTTTCACATCACCTCAGTACCCAGACAGGCAGCAATAAGTATATTAAAAAATTGAGAGCTAAACATTCAAAAGCCAGGCCTCAACATTTTAGTCAACCTTTAATTGGTTTATCCTTGTGAAAAAAACATATATGAAAATGTAATTTTACCACTACAAGATTTAGGATTTAACGTGTCTTGGCCAGATGTTGCAGGTGATTTAAGACCAGAAATGAATGTTAATTACTGTCTTTGATGATTTCTTAAAGTGTGACATTTCAACTGTTTTCATATACAGTCAAGTCAGTGTGAAATTCATGTAAATTTGTAGGAGCATTGGTATGTAAATAAGTATATACTCAACAAAACGACAGACATTAAAGAGGCTATACATGTGCTGTCAACATCCATGATCATAAGGCAGTGAACCAGCCTCAATTGTTGCCATTTATCGTTTAGCTGATTTGACACATTACAGATACTGATCAATCTTAAGCAATAACTTGGGCTTTTATCTCAAATGTTATTTACACACAATGATGGTATTGCTGGAAATCATTTTAGAAAATATTATTCTGTGTATTATCTAATCTATCAAAACCAATGGACTCTTCATTATTGTGCTTACGATTGCTGTGCTTTACAATATTGTGTGCCATAAAATATATTGAAATCTAGTGATGCCCATCAAGATATCTAGTTCAGTATAGCGCAAACATGTATTGATAACAAACAACAAAATAGAGTGATACATGTACCCTCTGCTCAACCAATCAAATGCTCTAAAAATGCTTCATAGGGTTTTACATTAGTCGGTGTTGTTACATGAAACATTGGAGGTGTTACATTCAAGTGAAGTGACTTTCTATCCAAGTCCAGTGACACTATATCTACGACTCCTGAAGGTAAAGAGTAAGGAAGATCAACAAGCATTGGATACATCTCTTTCACAGAAATTGGACGTCCGAGCAATACTTCACAGAAGTCAATCTTTGAGAATCAAAAAAATCATGCACAACAAGGTCGTCTTGACAACAGCGCTGGATTCTTGGGCTCACAGGAAGCTGAGGGGTCTTTACAGGGTCTGGGATCAGGGAGGTGGGAGGGGTGAGTCGGTTGCTGAAGTAAGACAGACGCAGAAGGGGGGAGTTGTTGGGTAGGTGGTGGTTTGCAGAAAGATGGAGCAAGGCAGGTTGAGTAGTAAGGGGGGAGGGAGGGGGGGTGCCAGGAGTTTAGAGCATCGTTGCTTCGAGCAGGAAGAGAAGGGTGGTTAGGCTGGTTAGGGCGGCTGGAGCGTTACCTGAAAGTTTCTCGGCTCTGCCCACGACAGCCCTCCCATTGGGCAACATACGCAAGGTGGGTGGTTTGGTAAGACCATATTCCAGCTCCACCTGACTTTGATCCACGGGTGGGATGAGAGCCGTCACCATTTTTGGGTCTGTCGGTTCAGGAACATTTTGTGAGGTGGTTGCGGACGGGCTCCAGGTTTGCGTGAACACTTGTGTTGAGGCTGACACGGTAGCAGCAGGTGGTTCTATAGTGGAAGAGGAGTTGGATTCAGATCCAAACTCAACCGTCTCGTTTGAGGAAGCTGAATGGTCTGTTGGTGACATGAACATGGGTCCGCTGCTGCTGTACGCCAGGTTGTCCCTGGATTCCTGGGGTGCAGAGGTGGTGTGGTGCAGATCCCAACTGGATGTCAGGGTCTCAACAGAGAAGACCTCTTGCGCCAGGTGTGATGCATTTGTGCCTGTTTCATACCCACTTCCCTCATCCTCTGCTGTGGGGTCGGACATTTTGGAAGCTGACATCCTCTGATACCCAACAGTAGTGAGTTGAACAGGCCTCTTGTTGGTGACAGCCAAATCTGGAGACTCAGTGGTGGCCATTTCGTCACCAGATCCAACATGATCATCATCTTGTTCCAGTGGTTGCAGTTCTAATTCTTCTGAGGCGTCCAATCTTTCAGGAAAGCCTGTTCTTTCCACATTAGTTGTTGAGGTTCCAGAAGGATGTGCAACGACTGTGGAATATAAATCCTGCCCCGACTCTTCAGAATGATCCAAAAACAAATGTCTAGAAATGTCAGTGGTTCCTGGAGAGGTGGACTTCTGAGTGTTGAGGTCAGAAGTGGGGGAAACTGAGGTGGTGTGGACACTGAGCATTTTGATTTCCTGGTGGATGATTGGATCAGTCTCTGTAAAGGAAGAAACACAATGTCAAAAAATGACCACATTTTGATGATCTGAATTCATTCACACAGTGACAGTCACAGAGTGTTAGGTGTGACACAAGCTTGAAGAAGTACCTTGGGAAATGTCTCCAGAGCCATCCTCAGGAGACCATACTGATGTGACCTCTGTGAGGGGGGAGAAGGTTGACTGTCCTGGATGGTGACTGATTCGTTCTTGGTACCCAGTTGAGGTAGATGCCTGCTCATGCTCCCCTACTATGGCCTCTTCATGCCCGCTCTCTGCTGTTGGGTCTTGTTTCTCATGTTGCTCTGTAACTTCTCCGGTAGAGTTGAAAGTCGTTGATGTCATGGTAGTCATGATTTGATAACTATGGTTACCCATCGTTGAGCTTTTATTAGAATCTACAACATCTAGGTTGGTCTCAGGCATGGGCTGGAAGTGCTTGGAACCACTGGCCTGAGGGTTCTCCAGCTCATCCAAGTTTGTTTCTGGCATCGGCTGGTAATGCCTGTGAGGCTCAAAAGAAGGCTCTGGAAACTCTGGGGTGGTTCCTGGTTCAGGCTGGTCTGGTGTACTGGAGTTATGGATGGGGAGTGACAATGTGGGTGACAATATGGGTTGCTGAGAGTCATGGTCAACCTCTACAGGAAGTAGAGTCTCATCAAAGGGCTGAAGGAGGTTCGGTGAAGATGTGGTGGGGCTGAAGGGGGAGTCCATATCTGAGATGGGTGTAGGGGGCGTGTCTTGCAGGTCTTCCCCAATGGGAGTGTTTTGGAATGCAGGGAGGGAGTCTAAGGCACTCTGGGCCTCTCGCTCCACCTGATCTGGATCCTGGCTCAGCTGCAGCTCCTCGGCTGACTGCATGAGGAGGATCACGTCCTGTCCCATGTCTTCAGGCTCTGTGGCCATGTAGTCCATGGGTGCATCGGTGTGAGGATTCCCATGGCCTGAGAAAAGAAAGTGGACGGAAAACCTTATATTGACTGGACAAAGTTAATTCTATTCTTATCATATTCAGCTTCTGTTTTTATGCTGTTTCAGACGTGTCTCATGTGAAAACATAAATATTGGTATACCAAAAACCTCCATTGAGATAGTGCTGTAGCAGACCTTTGAAACAGTAGACGTCATGGCGACTAGAAGGTTCAAGGAAGCCCGTCTGATTGCTGAAGAGGTACAGAGTTTTGACTTCCGCCAGAGGCCCACCACAGCGCTCTCTAGGGGTCACAATGGGGTAGCGTACGCTGCCATCAGCCAACCAGCCAGGGCTGCACCAGTCCAGACCCTCACTCCATGCCATGTACAGCTGCCCTGTGGTGGCCAGCTCTGCCCCAGCTCTCTCGCAGTAGGTCTGCGCTTCGTCCAATGACAGCAACTGAGGGATAGGATCATGGAAAACCTCTCCTGTGGACACATGAGCGCATATTGAATACAGTCGTATGCAAAAGTTTAGGCACCCCTCTGAGGCTGCATGATAATTTCCTGTCTTCACCAAAAAAGATCAATATAATATTGTAATATTACTTTTCTAGTTAACACTGAGTGCTGGGGTGTTTTCCAGACAAAGATATTTGGTGTAGCAGTATTTAGTTGTGTGAAATTAAATCAAATGTGAAAAAAAGGCTGTGCAAAAGTTTGGGCACCCTTATCATTTATTTGATTTGAATACCTCTGCCTACTAAATGCTGATTAACTGCAACACATAGTTAGTCTGATTAACTCGTTAAGCCTTCAATTACATAAAAAGGTGCATTCAATCATTAGAAAGGGTATTTAAGTTAGCCAATTGCAAGTTTTGCTTCTCTTTGATTCTCCTCTGAACAGTGGCAAAATGGGGGCATCAAAACAGCTATCAAATGATCTAAAAACAAAGATTGTTCAGCAGTATGGTTTAGGGGAAGGCTACAAAAAGTTATCCCGGAGGTTTCAGCTATCAGTTTCCACTGTGAGGAATGTCATTAGGAAATGGAAGGCAACAGGCACAGTTCTTGTTAAGGCCAGAAGTGGCAGGCCAGGAAAAATAACAAAGAGGCAAAGGCGAAGAATGGTCAGAATGGTCAAGGACAACCCTCAGACCACCTCCAAAGAGCTGCAAGGTCATCTTGCTGCAGATGGTGTCACTGTGCATTGCTCGACCATTCAGCGCACATTGCACAGAGAACAGCTGTATGGGAGAGTGATGCGGAAGAAGCCTTTTCTGCACACGCGCCACAAAAAGGCTTGCTTGAGGTTTGCCAAACTACATTTGAACAAGCCAGGCTCATTTTGGAACAAAGTGCTGTGGACTGATGAGACAAAGATGGAGTTATTCGGTCACAACAAGAGGCATTACGCATGGAGGCAAAAGAACACAGCATTCCTAGAAAAACACTTGCTGCCCACAGTAAAATTTGGTGGGGGGTCCGTCATGCTGTGGGGCTGTGTGGCTAGTGCAGGAACTGGGAATCTAGTTAAAGTTGAAGGTCGTATGGATTCAACTCAGTACCAGCAAATTCTGGACAATAATGTTCAAGAATCTGTAACAAAGCTGAAGTTACGGCGCAGTTGGGTGTTCCAGCAGGACAACGACCCGAAACATTGCTCCAAATCCACTAAGGCATTTATGCAGAGGAACAACTACAATGTTTTGGAATGGCCATCCCAGTCCCCAGACTTGAATATAATTGAAAATCTATGGGGTGACTTGAAGCGGGCTGTCCACGCTAGGCACCCATCAAACCATACTGAACTGGAGATGTATTGTAAGGAAGAATGGTCCAAATTACCTCAATCCAGAATCCAGACACTCATCAGAGGATATAAAAAGCGTCTAGAAGCTGTTATTTTTGCAAAAGGAGGCTCTACTAAATATGAATGTGATTTTTCTGTTGGGGTGCCCAAATTTATGCAAGTGTCTAATTCTCTTATGATGCGTATGGCATATTTTCTGTTTATCAAATAAACCTTATTTCACGGCTAAAATATCACTGTCCATGACGTATGTGTATATATATGACAAAGACGTTCCTCATCCAAACGCCCAACATTTTATAGATGAAAGTAATGGAGATTATCAGGGGTGCCCAAACTTTTGCATACGACTGTATGTTAAGATGGGCAAAGATCACGCATTTCCACATTGACATTCATTTGTGAGAGGGGAGAGTCCTTGGGCTGGTTTAAACATGAGATTCTCTAGGACGTGTGTTAATTTTAACAGGTTAATATGTGACATTTGCATTTTGTCCTCACTCAATGTTACCCACACGCAATACGTGTACTGATTATCCTAGCTAATCTGATTAGCGCCCCACTGTATATATTTTGTTAAAATGTCGCTATGTCTGATACTCTGCGTGACTGCTACATATTTTAAAGAATGTCCTTCAAACATGACAAGTCTTGATGACACAGCATGTGTACTTGGCAGACTGACGCAAATAAGGTAATTCAATTGACTGATATGAGGATGTTATCTAACAAACTGTATTCAAGGTTTCTGATTTACCATCTATTTGCTCAACATAACAGTAGACATCAAACAGCTCCGTTGGTTCCAGTGTCCCATAATTTCTCACTCCAGCCTGCCCGTTCATGTCCCCATAGCAACCCTCACGGGGGACCTGGATCGGGTACCTGCAGAATAAGTACAAATAGTTGAATTATTTACACGTTCAGCACATTAGACTAGTCACTGTGATACTAAGGTCCAGTGTGTAACACTGTCAGGACTGTTTGGTATCTAAAGACACTATCTAAGTTTCTAGTTAAGAAAGGTAGCTACCATATTGTACCACATTGGGATGCAACTGTCAAACTGCTAAAACTGCCCTTACTTTGAAGTCCTGGATTACAACCTCTTATTTCCACAACCTGTGTCACCTCTATCCTTTATTCCTCATAGTCCATCATAGTGTCCGAACAAAGAGAAGAAATTAGCTTTCTAAAAACAGGAAGATAACGACAATGACATTGCAGCTTTTGTGTCAGCACTTCAGTAAACAAGAACACTGGGATCACCCAACCTTTAAGGTCATTACACAATCAAGCACAGGGGACAAGTGCTGGTGCATGAAATAGAACGGTGGTCCTCACAGTTAGGGCCTGATTTGGAACCCATTGACCTGAGCTCATTGGAGAGAGCCCTTACATTTGTCACCCAGTTGTCATGTTCTGCTCTTTAGCTCTCTGACCTGTGTCCAAAACATGATTATGTATCAAAAGAAGATCAGGTTCTCAGACTCTACCAGATTTACATTAATAGGGCTGAAACTTCTTCAAAACTATATAAAACCAGAACAGCGAACTGGTTTGTCATATTTGTGGAAATAAACGTTGCATCCTGAAAGCAGTAAAAT
Organism: Mallotus villosus; assembly: GCA_903064625.1. Lineage (NCBI taxonomy): Eukaryota > Metazoa > Chordata > Actinopteri > Osmeriformes > Salangidae > Mallotus > Mallotus villosus. The sequence goes on from CAEFZP010003257.1 coordinate 69,947, forward strand.
GAAATCAATCGATATCTGTGTTCAGGCCGAATGCAATGATTGGATAGGCTACTTGTCTGTTTACCTACCTACCTCCCGGCAGTAGTCAGGCAGTGCGTTCATGTGTTTTGGAGGAGTGGCTTTGAAGGAAGGGGGTGGGACAAGGTAGGTACTTACCTACCTTGCCTTAAGATAAATGTGGTCTGGCAGAACAAACAAAAAAATGTTTAGGAAAGCTGAAGACATACCTTACAGATTGGTCTGCAAGCCAGCCAGCATCACACTGCTCATAGCCATCATGATAGGCTGCCAAGAGCTGGTCGGGCGTGGCGATTTGGGCACCGATGCTGTCGCAGGCGTTCTGAGCCTCGGGAAATGAGAAGGCATAGCGACCAGAGGCGTGTCGGTAGTGGAACACCACACCTACACAAACAAACAGAAACATAACTATGCAGACAGACAGGCAGAAAAGCAGACAACCCCCCACACACACATGTTGTAAACACACACAAAGAATTATCAGCACTATTTATACAGTGCAGTTACATTTAGGAAAAACCCAGCAACCTTCGGATTACTAGCCCGATTTCCTAACCGCTCAACCACCTGACTCCCCTTGTTACCTTTGACAGTCAGCTGCACAAGGTCGTTGGCATCCTCCAGACCCTGCTGCACCTCACAGCGGTAGTGTCCCGAGTCACCTGACCGCAGCTCCCCCAGCCATAGGCTGAGATCCTCAGGGGATGCAGCGTAATTAACCAGGGAGGCTCTCTCCCGGTATGCCTCGTTGACCTTCACCCTATGACCCCTGGCCACCAGGATCTCCGTCTCCTGCCCGCCAGACACCACGCTCCACTTGACCCGAGGAGGAATTGGAGTTGAGGTGGACGAGGGGAGGGAGAGGGACACCAGGCAGGGGATGGTGACAGAGTCTCCCAGTGGGGCGGAGATGGGCGAAGGAGAGAGGATGGAGACCTGGAGGTGTCCTAGATCATCTATGGTAATAGGAGGATATAAATTATAGCAGGTTAGAGATTGTATAGAATTTCCATGTATCGAAACAAATGCCAAGTGTGGTCAAATTAATTATTTGTACCTTCTGAGTGTCCAGTCAGTGCAGGGAAGGCCAGAGATATGTGGCACATTGCACACAGAAGAGGAATGAGTGTTTCTGGTCTGAGAGACAAGAACAAAAATAGAGGAAATCATGGAATATGATAAGAATATACAATCACACTCAAAGAATTCTCCACTCTTGTCCATACTTTTCCAAAGTGGAACAAAGTACAACCGGAGTAAGTAGGACAACTGTTCAAGATGGCTAGAGAGGATATGAACAGGAAATAAATTGAGGTTTTGTATCAGTGTAAACTTCCAAAACGTGTTACAGTCAACTAATACGAAGAAAGCCTGTTGCTGCCTGACACAGACATATGGACAAGAGCAGCCTCATTGCTCTCCAAAAAGGAACCCGCTGACCCATTCATGTCTGACCGCAGCCAATTCATCACCTCCGCAAGCAAATGACACGTCTGCATGCTTCGGGGCTGCCAGCTAGGACTTGTACTCCAGTCTGGGTCTGTTATTAGCCTAGAAGGCAGCGGGCATGGTAGACTGCTCTGACTGACCTCACAAAACCTTCCACTCAGGCAGACATGATGAAACAGGGAAGTCACATTCAGCTTCTACTGTGCACAAATGAAGGCAGTATTGTTTTAAAAAGAATTGTTTTTGAGGTGTTTTATGACGTAAAATATGATATAAGTATGTTTCTGGAAAGTGAACCTTAAAGGTTTTTTATATTATTTAACATAAAGCGGAAAGCTAAACATGCTGTCAGTCATTGCCGGACATCTTCAGATTATTTTATTTTACTGAATGGACACAATAAAGGTGCCTGGTCCTTTTGATATGAATTGCTGGGTCAAAGGAAAGTCCAAACTCTCAGCTGGTTTAACACACAATGCTCCTCATAGACATGCCATGAAGAAGCCCTGTTAAATCAATAAATCAATGCTGTATGTGTGTGTGTGTTTGTGTGTATTTGCATGTGTTTGTGTGTGTCTATGCATGCATGTGTGTGTGTCTGTGTGTAGGGAGTGTGCACGGAGTCACACCCATATTCAGCCTGTTAGACTTTTCACCATGTGAATGTAAGTGAAATAAAGATGAACAGGCACCAGATGCACCGGCCACAAATCAACCACCAACCACAAACACTGCTGTCTCCCAACAGGACCTCATTCATTGACTCAGACACAGAGAAACACACAGATCTATGTAACTACACTCCACTTTTCAGGGACCTGAAATAATAATAAAGTCTTAATGATGATGTTAAAATAAACCGTAACAAGGATTATCGATTATTTGCAATCCACAACTGCACCCTCTTATGGGGTTTGTAGTATTATGTGTACAGTATGAATCAATAAATGTGTACAGAGGCTATTCATTTCCTGATGAGTTGACAAAAATATAATACCAGCATCAGCGCTACATAGCTAATAGTAAACTGCCCTCATCTACAATATTCTCACTGCCATTCTCAATGAAATATCACTCTATCCCGGCTTGAGAGTCCAAGCAAACACAGCACCGACACAGAAACCAAAGTATCGTATAAAAAGCCCTGTTTAGTGGTCAAATAAATGTTGTCTGTTTTGATGCCAGCTGGGTGGACTCCACAGACAGGCAACCATTAGTATTCCTGACTGGAGAACATCTCACAAAAGGCAGCGTCGGGCTAGGAAGCGACAGCTGCACTCTGTGTTTTCACTTTTGACAGTCTCTCTTACAAACGTCCTCAAGGGGAAAATTACAGGACAAGGCACTGGCACACTTTTAGGTTCTCTCTCTATCCTTTTTTCTTGCTTCTCATTATGGAAAAGGAAACCAAAAGCTTGTAATTAAACAGACTTGGTGCAAAGCTACAACCCTAAAACATGGACCAGGGACAAACTCTACTGTCATTGTTACAGAAGTGTGCTTTATCACAGACTGACGGTATATGCATCTTAGATGTGGCATGATGGTGCAGGAACCCTACCCCTGACCGGAGGGTGATTGGTTATTCAGTGCCCCTTTAGAGACATGGTTAGTACATGGTTTTTGGCCTGACAGTCTTCATGACACAGGCTTTTTTAGCATTTTGTCATTAGAAAACAGAGAATACAGTTGAACAAAGCATAGTGACGCCAACACCAGCAGTTCTGGGTTCTAAACGACTTTCAGTTAACGACCCAGTCTTACAGAGCCACATTGTAAAACATCAATCTCTGGAAGCAGAGGGACTAGCGTGCACATCTCTGTGTGGCATTCAGCATGACTGGCTAAGCTATCGCAAATGGTGAGTGATATTCACACTGGACGCGGTTTATTGTCAATTTTCACAAACCACTGCCCACTGACCTGCTTAACCCAGTGTGGTTAGATATTCCTTAAAGGCCATTTCAAGGATGGTGGGTACTTAATGTAGGGTGTAGCTATAACCCTGCTCCACCCCCTCACTTACAGCATTACCTGCAATATTAGTTTATGTGATCGCTTCCATGATGAAAGGCTGGGAGGGGGTAGGGCTCTACCATAAAATGTAGTGGGCAGGGACATTTGAAAGTGTTTAAGCACATCAAACACGGATTAACAGCAGAATAATACCTTCTAATATTGTACTCTCACATAGGACACTTCGACTCACTTCGACTGTCTTCCCCCACTTACTGCCCTCCTTAAATAATCCTTGGTCCAGTATTCTCTCCTCTTCCGCCTCCCTTCCTCCCTCTTAACCTGCTAGTATCTTTTACAAAAGGCGCCCACAGGGCCCAAGGCAGATGAGAGCCAGAGAAACATAAAGCACTCTGGGAGACACAGTGCCTCCTCTAGTCTCCTGCAGCGAGGGAAGAAAAGACGAAGGTATCTTGCTGTCCCGGTTTCCTGGACAAGAAGACTGAGTCACGGAAAGTGGGAGAACATTCTCTGTTAACATTCTCTGCACGGCACAGAATGGAAAAAAAGTATTTCCCTCCTCTCCCACCCAGATTTATAAAGAAAGGTTCTGACCCAAATAAACAGAGAATGGTCAGTCATGGGTGTGGGCAAGGTATGATGCTGTCTCTGAAACCCACATCAACTTGGAAAACATGCCAAGTAGAACCAACCACGTAGGAGAACCTGTGAAAAAGTCATATAGAACACGAGTGATCCCAGCACACGTTTTGGTTGAAAGTGCAAATCTCACGTATTACTAAAATCACTCTTTAACTACAACAACCCCACTTTACCTATACTGCCATTCTGTGTTTGCTCATTTGATGCCCCTTGACAAAAGTCGGTTGCCATTATCCAACAGCTAGAGGAATGCACTATGTGAGCAGGTTGTAACATAGATCGATAAGGAAACTGGGAAACTGACATTTTTACTTTTTAGTGATGACTCTTGATGACTCTCATTGACACATGCATTTATATTTTCAACCAGTGATGGCAGTATTATTTCTTTGTCAGACTACTTCAGCAAACATATCTTCTGCAAACATTTAGTTCGATCTGTTGTGGGTAATAACATATTTTTGACAGCAAAACACACAACAAAGCAATACCACCAAGCCATAGACACACACCTGCTCCACCATCAGTAATGTGACAAAATGTCTCTTGCAAAAGTAAAAAATAAATAAAATCACAGTCAAGTATTGGTATGATTAGTGACCTTGAGTCATGAGCTGTGACATTGGTGCATTTCAGAGTGAAGCATCAGTGCAACTTGCAATGTCATTGGGTTGTAAACCAACAATATCAACAAAAACTTAAATAAAGGTCCCCATCACATGGGTTGTCTGTGCTTGTAGTGTGGTACCCCTAATTGATGCTCGTACATTTCCAAAAACAAAACTTGTGATTAAAAACCGGCTGATAAGTAGGGAAAATCTTTACAGAAAAACCATGATCTGAAATAACCTTTTAGTTATGATTTGCCAAAGGCATTTTCCAATGACAAGTGAATGTGCATTAGGTTGAGAGAGAGAGAGAGAGAGAGAGAGAGAGAGAGCGAGAGAGAGAGAGAGAGAGAGAGAGAGAGAGAGAGAGAGAGAGAGAGAGAGATGAGAGAGAGAGAGAGAGAGAGAGCAAAGTGTGTGTGTGTGTGTGTGTGTGTATGAATGGGAGAAAGAGAGAGAGTGAGATGAGTATGTCATTTTTGTCTACTGGGAAATTACAGTACACAAGATAAGGAGGAGGGACAGCTCTTGGTCTGATGGAGAAAGTAATGATTTTAAAGACACAGTTAGGTAGAATTATAAAAAAAATATATAAGGAGTTAAGATAGACCTATTGTTCGGAAAATTCAGAAATGCAACCTATCTATATTAGCCTACTTAATTAAACTTCATTATATTTTCGGTTAAAAAAAAGTTACATTCATGCACAATAATTTGAAGACATAGTAGGGATATCTGTTTTAGGTAGGTTATAATATCTATTCAAATATTGAATATTTAGCACAAAATTGCCTAGACCTAATTAGAACTTTAATGAACGCGTAGAAGCTGGAGCTTGCAATTAGGCTAATCCTCATGTCTCCGGAAATATAAAAGACATGCTTAGCTTAATGTCATATAGGCTACAGTGCGTCAGGTAGGGTAAGCTACACAAAAGAGCAATAATTGATCTTCAACACTAAACTTTAAGTCCCCATAAACGAGTACAACCATGTCGACTTATATTTTATGAAATTAGAACGTGATGACCTACCGCATTCTTCCGAAAATCTTTAAAAAAAATGTTAACAGGCAATTGCGTAAAAGTGAGAAACTATTTGTAGTGAAATTTGGTCTTTCAGGTTTCGGCTTCCCCTCACTTGGTGCAGTGCGTGCGGGGCACTGCGACGTTCAATACGGGTGCTCTGCGCAGGTATAGCGATTGGCGCGTCCGACCGAACGGGGCACTAGAAGAAAAGAAGGAGTTGGAGAAAGTGAGGGCAAATATGAAATCTTGAACAGCCCACTTTTTAATTCAGAGAGGATGGGGAGAGTAGGCTGACAAAGGGGATAGGGTCAGAGAGTGGGATGGGATGCTACGTGGCGAGTGCACATTAGTGTCCCAGTGACAACCCGCCATAACTCTGGTGGTGAAGGCACATGAACACTAATGCATCTCAATTGAAAATATCAAACATTAAAGGGGGAAAACGAGAAGAGAAACGTGGCTTGGGGAGACTGGGGGTAGACTTTCTGAGCGGGGATGCTGCATCAGTGCAGCAGTAGACAAGTTGCTGATGCTGCGGCACGCGCGCCCCTCAAAGAGATAATTTGAATGTCGGCAGGCAGCTTTAGGTCACAGTATGAGGCAGAGAAAGAAGAAATAGCATAGCCTAAACCCCCCTGATGCCTACTGAATACAGTTTGGTCTCAGTCTTAACTCTTGACATTTTGAAAAAGGGCCAATCCTTGCATGTATTAGCCTACTGCAGGTATAAGCACACAAAACGACTTAAAGGGTGTATTCAGACTGCACATTCTGATATTAGATATAATATCCATGGTATATAATATATTTAGTATTACATTATAAATTGTCAAATTGGTGTCAATTATTAGCAGTTTTGCTGCCAAGGGATGAATTCCATGGTGGCACCTGTGCTCACAAGAGTGAATGGCGCATTGTAAATCCCTCTTCCATGTTGGCATACTGTCCTGAGGTGACGGACACTGGAGGAATGTAACACTGAGACATGACACCTCTGGGCGGCAAACTCCAAAGCAGAAAGGCCGATTGATGTCTACAGGTGTTACTGTACTTAAGTGTACATTTGGAGTCATGATAAGGCTTTGTGTCATAAGACTGCCAAGCTGAAGACTAGACATCTGCATGACTGGCTTAGATGGGGGCTGGTTATCATTAGAGGTCTATAATGTAGCTAGTCTGAATCACAGGTTTTATTGGGTATTATCATTCTTCATTAATCATGCAATGGAAAATACAAGCTGAGACATACCGTATTGTCAAGGTTTGTATATCTCCTTTCAGGCTCAAAGACTGACGTCTACAGTTCAGAAGGAGATAAAGCTAGAGTAAGCTAGCGGTGAAAGTGTGAAAGATTCCTCACAAACGTAAAACTGTGAGCAGTCTCTTCTGCTGACGCACTTTACCCATCTATGACCTAACTCTCCTATTCCCTAATGTCCTCTCAACTGGGAGAAAGAAAGCCAGCTATTGACTAATTTCTCCTTTCATTCCTCATTTCATGAAAACCCACAAGCACCACATTTTAGCTGACTCTTGGTTTAGTTCCTGGGGATGCATGTAGCCATGGCACACTGGGGAAGCGCGGCAGGCCAGGGCAAACAACAGTGTTCATCTCACTTACAGTAAGAGACGGCCACCCAGGCCAAACCTCTGGTTTGTTATGAGCTCACAACAATGGTATTCCATTGACCAACAGAGGATTTTACCAGAATGAGATCACAACGCATTTATATTACATCTGACACATCCTTTCTCTTGTGTCACCAACAGTGATTATAGTTTCTCCAGCCACTGGAAATCTGGGAGTACCTCTTCTCCTGGGAGGAACATAATGAAGTGAATATGATGTCAGTGGAGGTTTAGGAGTAACATTGGAGTGTACACAAATCAAGGTTACAGTATTGTCATTTTCTCTGGCATTCTCTACATAAATTTGCATATATGTGCGAGCTATCTGAAGTCACACACATCTACTGTGCTGACAGTTACAGTTTGAGATGCGTGTATCTGGTGTGTGCTATAATTTTTTTGCCTAATGTCTGATACAGGGCCTCACATTTATAGCAGCAAGGTTTCAGGACAGGCACACAGGCTCAGCTCCAGAATGAATCAGATGGGGGGGAGGGGGGCATTTTGTTTCCACAAGGGGGGAGTTTGTATATAGCTCTCTTATAGAAACGTATCGCTAAAATAATGCAGCATTCCCCCATCCCCCTTGGAGCCGACCCTGCAGGCACACCATAGTGAAGTCTGATGCAAAGAAACTATGGATGTGTGTGTGTGGTGTATTCCTCAGAATAAAAGAGGGGTTGGGGTGGGGTGCCTTGGAGAGTGGGTTGACAAGCTAGGCTCTGAATATAAGGACACAGTGAAAACGAACAAGTTAATGACTAAGAGCACAGACAAAGCCCCTTGAAAAAGAAGGGGTACAACGTGTACCATTGAATGAATGGGTAAGGAACTGTTGAGCAAGCGGAAGAGAAGATGAAGTCTGGAGATGCAGTAGATTATGTTTGGCAGAGACGATATGTTCACAGGAATCATCATTGTGCAGGTGCTGCCCAGATCAATAAATCTTAACTGAGTCTGGATTACTGAGAGTACATATATTAACTTGATCCATTCATATGACACTGAGAGTAATGTAGTACATTTTCAACATTATGGCCACATCCTTCATACAGAAATGGTGGCCATAAAAAGTGACAATAACAAATGCCAGTCAATGAATACATCTGTTTTTCTATGCTTGATTTATTATTGGCAGTAGTTTTGTAGTATTTTGTGAAACGTTCAATATCTGAAACCATACCTACAGTATAAGTTATACAGAACAATTTTTAAGTTTAGGGATGACAGCGTAATAGGAATGGAAACTCTTTAAAGCTAAAGTGAGATTTGCCAACGCCATCTTGTGGCAAATGTTTAAATAACTTCAAATATCCAGTTTCCAGTAAGTCAAATGAGGTGAGAAACCTCCCCAACTCCCTTCCCAGGGATTTACTTCTGGTGGATCCTGTACTTGGTTCTTAGCCTTGTTGGCAAGTTGGAAAGACCTACCCAGATCAGCTTACACTGGCAAGAAGGAGAACTCCCTGGCTTTCCGTCGTATAATAAATCTATTTTTACACAATGAATGACCATAGCTGGGAGCTTTTGCCATGAGTAATGGCTTATTCATTTCCTATTTTGCCTTCTTGATTCTTTGTGCAAGGCAAGCTGGAGGATTCGTTTTGTATTCCTTTGGCACAACATTTGCTGCATTGCACAATTAAAATCCATTGACGTCAGAAAGCTTTTCAAATTTTGAGCTCTATCTCTCAAAGCTGTCTCCCAAATTCAATGTTCCCCTTCACAGACTGTCATGAGTAGTGAATCACCATTTTGAAAGCTTCAATTAGTTGCTGACTGAACGGTTTCTCGACGAAGGAAAAGTCTTTGCAGCCTGAGGCTTTTTGAAAGATTTTATATGCTCAGAATGCCCTTAATAATCTACAGATAAAGGAAAATGTACAACCAAATAGTTATATAAATGACCAATTCAAACTCAAACGTTAGTTGTGTACTGCAGTCATACCATTTTATTCCCTATAATTGATATATAGAGATGATAGCTTTACCTCAGCCATTTCAGTGTTTTACCTCTCGTCTCAAACAACATTCCTAAACAGTGTATTCATTTCACACATTTATTTGTGATATAAAAAACAAGAAATTCTGAGACAAACTCAGCATATCTTATTATAAATAGCATCATAATCTGACTTGTATACCACATAGAATGCATCGAGGAGCGAGTTACTGAAAGGGAACACATTTCTGGCACATTTCCTTTTTTCTCTTGTTTCATATTGGTTCAATTTGAAAACACCAAGATAAAGATACAGGGTGGTCAGTACTAGCTCCTCTGTAGCAGTGACCACTCTGGATGTGAGTTTGGGAGAAGCATGGACGAGTACCATTCCCTACACAGCCGTGTGACCTTTGAACCAGACCTGTCTGCTCAGTACCAGTAGGACTTCCTGGGTCTCCTGTTATCCTGAATGTTCAGCTTCTCCATGACCTCCTCCTCCAGGGTCTTTAGCGAGGGTGTGTAGGTCTTCTCCAGACAGTCTTCTGGACTAGTGTCTTTTGGACAATCTGAAAAAGGGGTGATAACAGTGAGTTATAAAGGCAATTTAAAATAAATAAAAAACACACAAAAAACAAAACAAAAGTAAAAATAAGTAAAAATCATATTTTAAAAACAAGTTTAGATTTTTATATCTGGGTTGCAATACAAACTGGCATTACTTTCCTCCCTAGAAGCAACTTACCCTTCCATTGTTGTGTTATGATACCATCTTTGCGCTGGAACAATGGTCTGGGAATGATGCGTCCAGTTCTAAGGGACACACGCACCTTCTCCCCTTCCTCTGTAAACCTCCACTCCACCTCTGTGGGTTTCCTAGTTGGTGGTTAAAAGTGTCAGAATTCTAATAGGACTCACAGGTGGGGGAATCAGTTAACTTGCTCTAACTTGCTAATAGCCTTTTTAACATGCTTTGACCAACTACCTCTAAAACCTTCTGACGGTACCTGGGCTTACCTGTCATTGGGGTCGATGAGTTTGATGTCTTTGAGTAGGAGGGGAGCTTCACTGGCGATATAGGTACCCTCGGTAGTCCTCAGATTTACCAATGTACCTAAAATGCTAAAAAATACAACTGGGTTTTTATTTATGTTTGTAAATCTTCTTCTGAGCCAGGTACATTGATACAAATTGACAAAAGAATATTTCCATTTTAAGTAGGATTCATTTTTTTCAAAGTAGGATCCACTTAAAGTATTCCATTTTTTTTGCATATTCCTTCCCACCATTTAGGTTTCGTCTCTTACTGTATTCAGGCCGTCCAGGATGACCCAGTTTCCTGTGTCTGAAGACCTGGGTAACCTTTCCCTGTTTCCCTTTATCCTTCCCAGACAAAATTTCAACCTGGTAAGAACAGAAATTGTTTATCATGTAGTGCTACTCACAATGCATTATTCCACCTATTATTAAAAATATAGTCACAGACTTATACGATCAGACACACCAAAACTGCCTCTCAAAGCTTCTTCGCCATATCAGACCACTTACCGTGTCTCCTCTAAACACAGACCAGTCTTCGTTAGCTATGGGCTCTACGAAGACCTTTCTCCTCTTCTTGCCTGCTGGGTTCTGTCGCCTTGCAGATATAGTCCAAGGTCGATTTGTTGTGTGACGGTAGTCTTTGGGAAAAGTAGCCTTAGCGGCCATTGACAGTAACTTGGTCAAACGCATTCTTCTGGAAAGAGAATAGATAGGAAACACTTAATCATGGAACAATGACAGCTAGTCTAACGGTTATGTATTTGCTAGTCAGGTACTAGTAGCTTGCTAGCTATCAATGGACAGGGCCAGTTCGTGCAAGTGCTAATATCAGAATGAATCATGTTGTAATAACATACAGGGGTTTAAACTTGAATGGGAAAACACACAGTAATTATATGAGTAGCATGTTATAAGTAGCTAGCGTTAATGGTTATAGCAAACCTTGAACCAGTTTAGCTAGTCGTTATACAGTTAGCAACACTAGTATAGCTAGAGCTAATTAGCCTAGCAGCACAAAACAAGCAACATATTCTAAACAGACCTCCAAGAATGCAACAATGACAAGCTGAATGTGAATTTAAACGCCTTGCTCACACTACAGTAGTGGTGGATAAACTTAGGTTGCTCCTCTCTTGTTGTCAATGTCACAATGTGTTCAAGATTCAACTATGAACCTTTTTTCGGTGGCGCATACTTGCCGGTTGGCGCACTGCTGCCCCTCACTGGTCGGAGTATAACCAAACAGCTTAATAACGAGTACAATTTTATTATGAACAATTACAGAGAACGTTAGTTTAGCCGAACAAAAACCCGATGCAACGATGTACTTTTGGAAAATTAACAAGCTTGAGTCCTTTTATTATTTGTGTGACTATATTTCAAAACTCCATAATGAGTACATCTGTGTATAGGCCTGTTTTTCACAAGTCCTTGAGGGTGTTGTCTCCTGGAGTTTCGACCCAGTCTTGGGGCCAGGTAGCTTTAGCACTGGGTCTGTCCTTCATCAATTCATAGTACTGACCCAGCCTGGGGTATCGCTCAGCACTCAGCCCAGATCGGAAGAGGAAGGCAATGGTTGGAAAAACGACAACATCAGCCATTGACAAGGATTTTCCAGCCAGGTAGGATCCTGGCTCCATCTGGAAAACGTCAAACATTGTGTTATACAGTTAATTACTGACATAGTGGCATTTGAGCTGTGTGTACATGTATTTGTATGCATGTTTTACCTTCTGCAGGTAACCTTCCCACAGTTTGATTTCAGTGTTAAGCGCTGCCAGGTTTCTCTTCATTGTTATGTCCATTCTCTCAGCCTCAGGGATGTAATATTCATACCAGATGACATCTCCTGTCAAAGGTCACAAAAAGGTAAATGTACAAACCATTGAGTACGTATGTCTTTTCCACTGACTGTCTTCATTCTGTTCTGATTATGCACATACCTGTTCTCTGGTAGAGGGAAAGTCCTTCGAACATGCGCTGGAACACTAATCCCTGCTCTGCTGGTCCATCAGGAATCAACTTGGTCCCCTGGGACTTGAACTGACTCTAAAGTCAGTGCATTCAGAGTCAGGGCATTCAGAGTCAAGGCATTCAGGGTGAACACAATCTTCACATTACAGGCCAAAGAAGTTAGTCTAGTTTAATTCTTACCTCCAGATACATGCATGCTCCATAGGATTCATTCACTATGATGTCCCCATGTTTGAAAGTAGGTACCTGGAATAGAAAGTGTAAATAAGCATTTACGCCAGATGATTATGAGAGTGGGCTAGTAGCCTTTTCAAGCCTTATCTTGAATGGTATGAGTCAATAGAAAGGTGGCATGGTCTTGCCCTTCAATTCAAAGTAGATATAATCTTGACACACCAAAAAACATTAGCCGCGTGCTCATTTTATTTGATCTGCAAATGGTCCCCAAAGGCTGTCCATATAACTTCATATTGCATAGTTGGGTGTAAAAAAACTGATTGTGAAAAATCGCAGCAGGTGCAGCAAACCAAGAAGGCGAACATTTAATATGGACTCCTAGTAGCCCTTCTTGGGTTGAAGTCCTTAAGTACGCTGGGCGTGTTGCTTACCTGTCCTCTTGGGTTGAGATCCATAACTTCCTTGGACTTATGATCTCCTTTCTCGAAAGACAGCAGTTTCTGATTGTAGCCTTGCAGATTTTTCTCCTCCAGCGCGAGCATCACTCGCCAGCACGGAGGAGACCCATCGCACCACAGCAAAGTCATACTCTTGGCCATGATTATACGATCAACCGCTAAGGAACGGTACCATGGAGATAACTGTAGCTGTGTAAAGCTATTCTACCCAGACCGCAAACTCAGCGCGAATTCCACGCCCACTTTTAAGGAAACAACTATATATTTTTTAAATACACTTTGAACCTTTTTGAATCAGTGCTCTGATTAAAACCAAGTAGGATGTATGATTTTTTTTTAACCAATCACAAAGCTGTTTTTTTTTACCAATCAGATTTGTGTTTGTCTTTAGACTGCTTTTGCAAACCATGTAGCTAGCCTACTGACCATAGCTACTGACGTTTTCGGACGTGCTCGTACAAACAACTAATTAGTTTTCATTAAAAATACTTATGTTAATATGCATTTTATAACTCGGTTCTACTTGTAACATAAACTACAATTTAATCCATATCGGTCGTAGATATTGAGATAGATTATCACCGAATTAACATGTTTGGCACGTCAGGCTAAACTCTTATTCTGAAGGCCTATTCGCAAAACCGGAAATTCGATTGAGACCAAATGTAGTTTTTATTTTTCAGTAGCCTATGTGGCCTTAAACAGCTCTCTGTTGAAATAGCATCTAACTCGTAGCATATCATTAGAACAGCGCTTTTTGAATGGAAAAGTATGGTGTCAATGTCACATCGTTTTGGGGGACCAGAAGAGGAAAGCCAGTCAATGCAACCTGACTATTAATTTGTCAAGCCGGCGTAAAACGAATTAGAAATGAACACATTAAACGTATCACTGGATGTTTTTATTGCAGAATATGTGTACAGGGAGTTTCAAGTTAATTACACATTTCTTACTACTGACATGGAGGACGAGAAGCGTTGTTCAGCTACAGGCAGAAGAGTGGAACAGATATAATCGGCAAAGTGGGTTAAAAGTCCTTTCAAAGTAAATCATGACCACATGAAAAAAGCAAAACAAGAAGACAGGGTCAAGTGAGAACCCCTCCAATACAAAGCAACGTGTTCAGCGACCAATGCTGACCATGGATTGCCTTTAGGTATTTCTTTTTAAATTAGAATTCACAGAATAGCCTTACTTTATTTCTGTTTTCAGACTATAATACACTATTCTACAGAAACATTACAAAAATAATACAAAACATGAAACACAAAACACAAAATTATTGCGCAGCTAAGGGCATTTACAAATACTTTTTTTTAAAGAATCATCTGCATTTCCTTCAAAACTTTTTAATTTTTACAATTTAAACGTTCCCTTGTCTTCTTTTTACAGTTTATAAACAATTCCACATAAATGTGTTCCTTTTGTACTTTTTTCAATTGTTGAAAGTTTCAAGCTTTAGAGAATGTGAAAAGTAAGGTAAAAGTTAAGTGAAAGTGTGGTACATTTTCTTCATATTCGTTTTGTCATCGTTTTTGTCTTTGCAATAAATACACTATACAATTTTACCAAAATAAAGTTGTGTGCCCTAACCATGCCACAATAAACAATGACAGACTAGCTTTGTGATTGGCAAACTAGCTTTGTGATTGGCAAACGGAAGTGCAGTTGCTTTCTGTAACCATAGGTGGTGATGTCGCAGCGTGCTGAAAAAGGTTGATGACAAACATGGCAGGTACAGTACTACGCTGTCTCTTTAAAATGAAAGGCACACAACAGAAGGAAGGTGCTCTATCTTCATACTGAGCATAACCAAAAGATGTAAAAGGACCCAATTCTATGTTTAGAACTGAGACATGATCAGACATAGTACTACTTCCATGTGAAGCCTCTTGAGACTGTTGGTCTTGCTTCTGAAAGGAGACTGAGGTGTGAGATTGTAGCAATGGGCCAAGCTGGTGGATCCCCTTATACAGTACTTGTTTGGTTCACAGATCCAATCAGTAATAGTTAGCCTTTTTCTTCCATAATGACCCTCCACTGCTAGGCATCATGACAGGTCTTCCTACATTTGAGGTTATCATGACTGGAGAGACAGGTACGTAAAAAAAACACATCACAGCTTTTGTCAACAGAAAATATTTTTGCAATGTTTAACACATCCCCTCATCAAGCAGTGTCCCTTTTTGTATATTTGTATTTGATGGTAACATTCACTTTAAACAGAAACTAGAATAAATACTTTTTAAACAATCATCGAGGCAGTATATTTACGCGAACAAAGCTTTAGTTTAAACACAATTACAAATCCTGTTTCAGTTGTTTTGCCCCTTGGCCTTACAATTCAACTCTCCCTTTTCTCTCTAGATAATACCCTTCTTTCATTTACTTTGCCCAACCTCTTTTCCTGATGGGGTATTAACAATTGATGTAGCAACCCCTAACTTAAAAAAAACACCACAACAATGACAGCATCATCAACCAGACACAAGCACTCGTGTGATTTGCTATACCAGCAACACATGACTACTAGGAGGAGACTGATTGGCTGCCTTGGGTTCCAGGGAGGGAGATGAAGGCAGCAGTGTGACAAGGATGCCCCAGAGGGCTTGGATAGCTGTACTTCCACAACCATTCCTATGTTATGTCATGTTATGTCACACTTGCATCTCCGAGGCATCGGACAGTCCCAAAGCCAGGGCCTCCTCAGGAGTCAGACCGCTCTTCAGAGTCCTCCTCACTGCGAACACAATGGAATAGAACAGAGTAAGGTCATACATAACTTCAGTAAGAAAGCAGTGGATCTGGTGCTTAGACCTACGTGACTTGCGGTTGGCTCGTGACCTCCTCCTCTCCCGGGGCTGTGACCTCTGACCCGGGCCCTGAGTGGCTGATCTCACGATACGCTCCATGATCTCATCCGCCGCATCATCCCCGGTGATCTGAGAGTCCTCGGTGGGTGGGGGGGTCCACGCTTGCATCGTGCGACCTGAGGGGAAGGGAAAATGACTGGGAGATAAGACTGGGCACATGGTATGATCAAAAAAAAACTGACGCTTCATCTTAGTTCCTTAGATAATTAGCTACACTAACACTGTAAGTGGAAACTATACACGTGCGTGTGTGTGTGTTGTTCTATTCCCCCACCTCCCCGGCCAGGACGTGATCTGGTCCGTGTGCGTAGCCCCGACACGCCTGTGGCCTCACTATCCCCGCTCTGCAGGCTGGTCTTCAGTATTGCCTTCATGTTCTCATGCTCTGCTGCATCCTCAGCATGACCCAGACCTTGAGGTTGCTGGCTCTCCTGTCCACCACTGGGGGCACTACTGTTGCCACTGCCAGGGGCATACTTCCCACCACACTGGAGAGCAGAAGAAGAGAGAGAACCAGCCACAGTTTGAGTTAGTTTATATAATACAAAGACTTCTGAACAGTCCTCAGGCATAAATCCAAGTTTTAGAGTTTGAACAGTTTAACCATGTTTTAGGAACAAATATAAATGTGTATCAGCAAATGATCCATTAAAGTCAGGCAAATGTAGAGACCCAAAAGATTCAAAACTTGAGAGAAATGTTAGAGGAGTTTTTTTGGGGGGGGCATTGCAAAGGTTTCTCAAGCATACACACATGCTTGTGTACACACACATGCTTGAGCACACACAAACACACAGTGGTACCTCACTCTCCTCTTCATCATCAGACTATGAGAGAATAAAGAACAGATAAGTACAGAGAAGAAGAAAGTAAAAAAAGTGACAGAAAGAAGAAAAAGAAAGAATATAACTGAAAGAAAAGGAGGAAACGGTCAAATAAAGGGGGTAAAAAAACAAACTCACTGGAGCATTGACATCTATGATCATCTTGCCCCGGGTCTTGTTGCGTTCTCGATGGTCGGCCCGTTTCTGTTTCTGTTGCAAAACCCTGTCTCTAGTGGTCCGGTACTCCAGAGCAAACTCACTGAGAATCTTACTGAACTTGTGTACACTGATCTCTCTCACACCATAGGCCGGATGACCCAGGAATAAGAGGAACGCGTGAAACCTAGAACAAATGGGGGGGGAAAAGCAGGAGAAAGAAGGGGGTGTGAGAGAGACAAGAGAGCATAGACACCTGTCACCTGACAGACGTACTAGCGACACGTATTCCAATACGCTCATACAGTAACCCAGGTGTGTGAGGTAGCTCCACCTACTGTAGGGCTGTTTTGGCAGCCCCTTTGTCACTGGTCACCCAGACACTCGTCTGGGACAGTCATCGATTTACATGAATGCTAAAATGTCAATCACACCTGAATGACACACCTCTGGAGAGGTGGTCTCAACAGTGAAGAGGAAGATGAACAGAGGAAGACTCTGAAATTATCATTAAAAGTTGTGTTCTTGTAAATATAGTTCTAAACAGCTTTTAATGTCATGTTTGATATGATTTTGTTTCTTATTTTATGTATTACATTCTAGTACTAATGTTGATACTGTAACATGTACCTTTACAGGGTTTACAGAGTTTGTGCTTGCAGAAGACCAACATGTGTTTAACATATCCCCTTGTCTTGCAAGGGAACCACTTGGTCTGCTGCCGCCTTGATTAAGGATCCAATTTGAATTTGTATGCGTTAGAACACTTTTCTGTCATATGGCCGGTGTCCCAATTTCTAGCCAAGGTTGGGTGGATATAAGGAAACGTTTTTACCAATGCTTCGAGTTTTTTGTACTATACAAGCTCCGGTGCATTAGGCATCTAGTCTTCATTGTGAATACCTTTTGTTTAACCATTGCTCTGAAGGTATGTTTGTATTTGATGATATTCTATCATCATTGTATTGATTATCTTGCTATTTAGATAATAAACGATTATTGCACATTTAAACGTTGCTTGTTCTCCTTGAAACGTATCTATCACGCTACGGCGGTGTAAACCTTGATCTAGCCGGGTGGATACGGCTATTAACTACTTATAAACAGGGACTCTTGGTGTACGTTTTAAACTTAAGGACTCTGAGTCACTTTACAGTGTCGATTTACATGCTAGGTCCTTGGTTAAATTCCATATTATAGCAGAGATAAACGGCTGTTTAGTGAACACGCATACTTTAGGGTCGATGCTCTGATCCAGCAGACGATGTGTACCTACGTCAGAGTTTTATGTCATTAACTGTTTGGCGCTCGAGGTTACAGGTAACGTACTTGTGCACATTCTTAAAATTGGAGTCAGATATTAATAACGAGTCATTATCTCCCTGAACATTCAACCAGAATTACGGTGGTGTCTCCCGCGCCGTTGACGAACACACGCGTCTCCGGCCTGTACGATTCACCACCTACACTACCTGTTCATGATCCGGCGATGAACTATCTTCAGGATGATGATCCTCTCGGCACTGTCTTTGAGGAAGTCGGACATCTTCTGTTTGAGCGAGGGCTTCATCTCGTGCTTGGCGATGACTTTCAGATGATCCCAGGATGCTTTGCAGCGCCGTTCCATCTGTATCAGGTTCTCCTGGAGCTGATCAAAGTCCACCTGAGAGATGGAATTGGTCGTGATTAACCATTGTAGTGTGTGTGTGTGTGTGTGTGTGTCAGTGGGTGGTTGTTTTTACAACATACTTTAGCAGAGCGTGTGATAGCTCCTATCTCTGAGTACAGGTCTGTGCTCTGAGGGAAGTTCTCCACCACCACTGTGCAGGCGTGGTGCAGCAGAGACTGTTTATGGACCGTATCCTTCACCTCAGGAACCTTCTCCAGGTAGCTCAGCTCAAAGCCTTTGACCTAGATTGGATTTGATAAACACACACAGAGCATTTGTCCGAGCCCACACAGACACACGTACACACACGCACATGCACACAGATCAAATCATAATTAGAATTCATGAACCATCTGATGACATTGTTTTTACGTTCAAACTGTATTTCATACACCTGTGTGATGATGTGAAGACTGATCAAGAAGTGAGACAGAGTGAGGCAGAGAGAGAGAGAGAGAGACAGAGTGAGACAGAGAGAAAGAGAGAGAGAGAGGTGTGACTCACATTGGTTCCGTTGAGGAAGTTGCCCATAGCGAGCAGGGTGGAGAGGATGTAGCGAAGCGTCTTGTTCTTCTCCAGCTGCTCCATCCCCTCCTTCAGATCCTGGAGAGGCTCAGCCACTTCCTAGCAAACGCACACACACACACACACACACACACACACACACACACACACACACACACACACACACACAGACGTACACACACAAACACAACACTATTAACGACTTAATTCATGTCTTACAGGATGTGTTTCATTTAAGGTTTTGCTTTGTGGTTTAGCCCAAATTACAGCAGGTGCACTGAGCTCCCTGCTGTGGTTCATCTGCCCTTGTTTAGGTTTGTATAAAGGTTGTTTAAAGGTTTGTGTTCAGGTCAGCCGTTGGGAATGGCTACAGAACATGGTTTTGATTACCTGCTCTTTTGTTTTTTGGTACATTATGTTCCAGGCATGTGTGTATCTGTGTGTGTATCTCTCAGTCTTGTTGTTTCTGCACGCTATGTTCCCCACCATTAAAACTCCCGCTACTAAAACATCCCTTTTCAGAGTTAGGGAATGCCGCTCTACACAACCTGCGGTCAGGAATCCTGCCCCTCGGACAAGATGAAAGACGCAGCATCCTGTGGAAAAGCATAAAATTTACAGGACAGCTCGAAAGCCCCGGCATGTTTTCCATTGCCGGTTTTGGCTTTGAACCTTCTACCCCGGACGCATTCCTCGGTCGGATTGACATATGTCTGATTGTGCCAAAGACTGTGTTCTAATGAGGCTAGCTAGTATTAGGTCAGGAAGCTGTTGGTTTGGAGGATGTTGTTGTTTGGGCTCCATTATGCATGGACATGGATACACACACAGACACACACACACACACACACACTCACACACAGACACACACAGACACACACACAGACACACACACTTACACTCACACACAGAAACAGACACACACTCACACACACTCACACACAGACACACACAAACGCACCTTCTCCGTGACCTCATAGTCCATCTTGAAGGCCCAGAGCTGCAGGCGAGCGGAGAGCTCTGAGATGGAGGAGAGGACGAGGAGGAACTGCTCGGCCGAGCCCAGGGGAACGTCGGGGCTGGCGAGCTGGGCCTCCTGGATCTTCTGCTTCTCCTCTTCGGTGGGGATCATGGTGAGGATTTTCTACAGGAGGGGAGAGGCAGCAGAAGGGAAAGGAGAGGAGGGTCAGGGAGCGAATAAAGGAGAGAGAGAGAGAGAGAGAATAGCTATCCACCCCACCACTGTTATCTTCCTCGTGGTCGGCGCTCACCTCTAGGCCCTCCTTGGTGAGCGCGTACTCGTCAAAGTTGAGGATGGCCGTCTTGATGGTACGAGGTGGAGGAAGGACAGTCAGCCCGATGTTGATGGCGTTGCTCCTCTTCGAATCCAGCACTATGACTTCCTGACGCTTACCATCCGCAGCTGTTTTCTATGAGACACACACACACACACGTACACAGAGGTCAGAGAAGATTAAGGGTTCAAATGAGATATTGTAATTTTAACTCCATCCTATCAATTATGCATGAACAATACAGTCTCTAGGCAATCTCTGTATTCTTATTTCTTATTACTCCCCCTCCCCTCTTTTTGCCTCTCCACCTCTTTTTCTCGGAGTGTGGGCCTGTTTATGGCCTGGTAGGGATTTAGAGGATCAGCACTCGGGGTGGAATTGACTGCAGCTGTGGATAATAATGGCAAGGTGGAAAAGGGCTCGAGCATGCATGTGCGTACGGTTTCTGTGTGTGATTCTGCAGCGTACAGTGGACCAGTTCTCTATGCGCATCAGTGTATTTGCAAGTGTCTTATTTCTGTTCACATGACATCACACTCGGCGCCATTAGCTGAAGGCATGTGTGTGAGAGTGTGCCACATCAAAGACACAAAGCATGCAGGTGCTAAGACCTAGATGCCGTCTTCGGGATGGATGCCACATGTGGGCCATTAGCAACCTCGTCGTTTACCCATCCTATTTCCTATACTGGCGCTGCCAAGCCACACTGCCATTCTAGAGCTCTCATTTCTCAAAAGACCATTAGGCTGAAATCAAAATGTCACTATAAAGTAGAGCTCCTTTAATTTTATGACATGCTAGAAGTGTTAGAACCACTACTTTTCTCCCGCCTAATATGGACACGCAGCTAAAAACAAGGTGGTAGAGTTCAAAGTCAGAAGTGTGTGTGTGTGTGTTTGTTTAATAGCCCGGTGGTCTCAAACTTGGACCATCTCTGTACTCGACATTTCAAGGATGACAGGTTTCCATCAAAACAAACTAGGTGGACCACCACCAGACCGGGCGTGTGGACCGGCTAACTGACTGTCGAGGTGATTCTTTAACAGGAGCAGCTTTAACAACAGCTTGCGGTTTTGAACGCAGGCTTGAAGTTCAAAGTGTTGCAAAGGCCAGGTCTGAGCTTCTCGTCTCTGGCTGCCAGACTGGATCTATTACAGGTCTTACAGGTCTAATACCAGGGATCTACCTCCACGCTCCTCTGTGTGATCTCATCAAGAACACACATGACCTTACTTAACCCACTGGGTCACGGTTCGACTGGATGATAAAACCATGTTGTGAATTGTATTGTGTCCCTGGAATTTACCTCAGATTATACTCATTATGTTGTGATGCCAATCACAATGGGGATTATATGATTGAGCTGAATTCATTTGAAGTGCTTTGATTCTACATGATAAATGTTCAATATGTAAGTAAAGTCCAATACATGCAGAACCCAAAGTATAGCTCAGTAGTACAGTATTTGACAGCATGTCAAGAGGTTGCAGGTTCAAATATACCCCTTGTATGCTGCTTTGCATTAAACAGTCGGCTAAATAAATACATTATTATCAAATATGATCATTCCTGACCTCACCAAAGCTTCTTACCTTAGTGACGGTTATCTCCTTGGACTTAGACTCGAAGAGGTGTTCTAGTTTAGACGTGTCTAGTTTCACAGAGTCCAGATGTGACCAGACGGACTCTCCGCTGCGCTTGTGATCCCTGTCCTGCAGGTCCGAGGGACGCACCTGGAAACCACAGATGTCATCAGAGATGTAATCATCTGATCATGATACTGTAGCTGCCCTCAGAAGAAGCACATCAGGAAAGCAGAGGGCACATTTCATCGGTGGACGCTGGAGCACTTAGGTGTGTGTGTTGGTGTTTGAACTCCCTGCACGAGATGATGACCAATAAAGACTTCTAACATTTCTAAGGAAGGAATCAAATCAAAATATAGCCTTTTTTACAAGCAATGTCACAGAGGGCTTCACATACGCCCATAGAACTGCCCCCCAACCAACATAAACCCTCAAGGAAGAAAAGGAAAAACTCCCAGAATAACTTAATAAGGAAGTGTACACCATCATTGCTTTGAATTATTACATTTATTAAAAAAAGGCTTGAACTTAGACTTAATATAAGTCAATGTTCAACTTAAGACCCTATTTCACTGGTATTCCTCCCCCATAAAATGTATATCAAAAGTGAAACTGAATATCTTGATGGGATCTCAAACCCCGGTGTGACCTACCTCGCTCCAGAACAGCCTGATGGTTTTCTTCTTCTTCTGGAAGAGAGGGGGCTCGAGGGGAGGGGGGGCCAGGGCTGACGACGAGGAGAAGGAGGGGGGAGGCGGGGGCCTCATCACCAACCCCCCTCCCAGCGCTGGCGGGGGTGGGGGGCAGCCGAACAGTGGCGGGGGAGGGGGCATATGGGCGGAGTAGCCGGAGGAGGGGGGCGGTGGTGGAGGAGGCATGGACAGGTCACTGGACCCCCCCAGGATGCCTGCGTCCAGGATGTCCCTGTCATCCTCCTCCTTCAGGTCGGTGAAGTCGATGTCGCCGATGCGCAGCTCCCGCGGGCTGGCTAGCAGCTGGTCCCAGATGGTGTCCGACTCCTTCTTGGGAGGCGGTGGTGGAGGAGGGGGGGGGCGGCGGGGGCTCGTCGGCAGGGGTCTCCAAGTGGGGGTGGGCAACACCCAGACCCTTCACCAGGTCCCCGAAGCGTTCAGCGAACGCACGTATGTTGCTGTGGTGGTCACCCTTGTCTGTTGCACCGTCTGTGGAGGGGGACGATTTGGGGGTGCCATCCTCGCTTGCTTGTCCGTCAGACTGCTGGTTGGCCTCCTCCCCTTCCACTCCTTTCTCCTTGCCCTTTCTCCCTCTCCTCCTCCTCCTCCACCTCCTCCTCGTCGCTGGGTTTCTTACTCTGGGAGTACAGCATGTCCAACATGAAGAGCTTACTGTTGAGGATCTTGCTGCACTGCTCGTTCACGTCCACCTCCTTAACACTCTGAGTCCACTGACCTAGACGGAGTAAGGGGAGGGATGGGCAGAGAGAGAGAGAGAGAGAGAGGAGAGAGAGAGAGAGAGAGAGAGAGGGAGGGAGGGAGTGTAAAAGCCCGAATGAAAAGTACAGGGATGGAAAGAAAAAATTAAGTTGTAAAACCATACTCTACAATTTCATCTATCTCCAAACTGCATGGTTAGTGCTGTCCTGTAATTGTTAGTTCTGTGTACTATGTACTGGCCTCATGTTCTGCCTGTCTCACCATTCTCACTGCTGCCTCTCTCCTCTCTCTCCAAGGTGCTGCTGGCCGAGGAGATGCTGGAGGCAGAGCAGTTGTCCTTCTCGTTCACCTCTTCATTCTGTCTCTCCTTGTCGCTCAGGATGCCACTGTCCTCCTCCGCCTCCTCCCTCTCTTTCTCTGGCTCCGGTTCCTCTGGCTTCTGTTCCTTCTCCTCTAGTCCCTCCTCTTCCTCCTTCCCCTGCCTCTGTTCCTTCCTTCACCTCCTCTTCTTGTTTCTCTACCTCTACCCCCTCTCCTTCTTCTTCTTTGTGTTCTGCCTTTTCCTCCTCAGGACCAGCAGGTTCCGTCTCCTTCTCCTCCGGGTCTGGACTCACGCTGGAGTCCTCCCCCTCCGCCTCTCCTGTTCCAGGGCACAGGCACAGTGTTAGTAAGCTCTACTGTGGATGGGCTTGTAGTGTTGTAGTAGATACAGTAAAAAGACCTCAGAGTTGAAGATATTTTAAACATACAAATGCTTTTCTCTTTCTCCTACACATACACACACACAGACACACTCTATGTACTCTATGTACTGTGTGCACAACTAGTGCAATGTCCAACGCTGTATATATTTTCACTGCAACAAAATACTTGATAAAGTTACGTGACTTAAAGAGAGCTCTATTCTGCTTGCGTGCCACAATATGACCTTGGCATCAACACACACACATTAGCCACACACAACATAACACTAAGGTAAACATGCATGTACAATATGGCAGGTATACAAAGGTGGGTTGTCAGAGACCAGGAAATGAACAGGAAATGAGGAATTAGGTTCCTGTTTACGTCAACACGCACACACACCTACACACAAACATACACACACACACTCTCAGTACAGTCTATGCTGTGATGTAGTCAAGAGTAGAAAAACACAGGGCTTCTGACGGTTCATACACTAGCTCATTTCAGCTACAGTAAGCATGTTCATGACTATGCATTCATTCAGCTCTTACCCAACATGTTTTGGTATCACACTTTCAAATAGCTCTTTCAAGAACGTTTTGACCCCTTCACCCACATCCTCTCTATTTCTCCTTCTCTTCCTTTTTTCTTTCAACCTCTCTCATGTCTGTCACACCTGTGCTGGAATTTTATGAAAGCCACAAACTGAAGCAATTTGAAAGTTAGGAATGATTGCTTCAGAGTGCGCAGATGGGAATTAAACCAGTAACCTTCTGGTTCTAATTCCAAAATCACTCACCCCTAACAAGAGCAATCACCCTACTGTAACTTCTGTGAAACATGTGAACTTTCACACAGACGGCAGCAAAGTATTTAAAATTCTGCAGTACCCTTAGCTCACAAAAGACAAGCATTTCGTTTTGTGTATATCTTTCTTTTCAAAGTGTTTCCATACTTTCTACTTTCGTCTCCTCTAAAGTGGCATTGCATCAATCAACCACTGGCAATGTAGAACTGCGTTACTAAGTTGACTTAAAACACCACCACCATGTTCCAATAAACATTTTAGGATAAATCCACAAACTAAAGAAAGAGCTAGAAGTATTTGACCTGATTCTGAGGGGGTGTAGGGAGTGACGGGGGTGTCCGTCTCAGGTTCGAGGTCTTGCTCCTGCTCCTCTTGCGAGGCAAAGGAGGATGGCGTGCTGCTCCTGGAGGAGGAAGGCCAAGCCTCCGAGGGTTCAAAGGTCAGGCTGAGGTCAGGTCGAGTTCGCGGCACCCGCACATGATCCCTCTCAAACTCCTCTGCAGCAAGCCTGTCCAAGTTCTTATACCTGAGAGGGTTAGGATGAAGAGAGAGAGAGAGAGAGAGAGGGATAGGGAGAGGGAGGGGAGGGAGAAACCAATAGAAAAGTGGAAAAGGGAAAGTTAGGAAACACTTAGTAAGAAAAATAGCAGTGCAGTTGTCCTAACACATCTTTCTTTGCTTGCTTTCTGCTCCCTCTGTATAGGAATGACCCTGGACTTTTGAACAAAACAGAATTAACAGTAGGCTCCTTTCTATCCCCACATTCATTATAGTATCTCTCTCTCTCTACCTCCTCATCTCAGTACGCTAGATAAACTCTCTCTCTCTCATCTCTCTATCAGTCTACCCATTACTTTTCTCCAAACACATACTACAATCTCCTGCATTGTTTCTCACTGAAATAAAATGCACTGTCTTCTCTTCTCCTCTCCTTGTCAGAGAATGGTGAGAGCAAACGAGAAAAAAACAAAGGGCAACGAGACAAATGATTGTCCCAATCCAGATGTAAGCACCAAGATAACGAAAGTAAACCTGTTATTCCTCTTTGCCCTCCTCTTCTCCCAACTCTTCTTTCTCTTTATACATTCGCAGTCAACTGGCCGGCTTCATCGGCTAGAGTAGCGCTAGCTCGAGCAGTAACTCGGAGCAGTAACAGCCCACCCTCCCTCCCTCCTCTCTTTCTCTTCTCTCCTCTCTCTCTCTGGCCCAGCCCTTCCTCCTGCCCTCTCACGAATGTAAGGTGCTTCTGTGTTCCACCTCCATTCACTTCGGACCACTTCACAGAGGGAGTAACTGGATAGGCACACATCTGTGTAGGTGTGTGAGCAAGACCAAGTGAGTGTGTTGTGACGTTTTCAAAAGGGAAAAGCATTAATTAGATGTAGCGTAGATTGCTCAGTGGTAACAACATAAACCAACTGACACTGCAGACTAGTTATCTGAAGTTGTTTAGTTGTTATTTAGAATAATGGGAATAGGGAAATGTTCTAATATGGGAAATATGCCATCACTGGTCAGTCAGTCAGCCAGGCAGGCAGCCAGCCAGTCAGTCAGGCAGCCAGCCAGCCAGCCAGCTGGACAGTCGGTCGTATAATGGCCATCCACCATTCAGAACAGCTGCATTTCAGTTCTGCATGGCAGAAGCAAACCCACTGGAATATAATATATACTGGATCTTGTGTTCCTCTGATAACCATGAAGCATAAATATGTCATGAATACATCTAGTCTTTATGAGAAATCTCTCCACTGTGCTCCAAAGCTCAATATTAATCATATCTACAATACCTCAGTCTGTTTCTGAGACAGTCTGTTTCTCTCTCCCTCTCCCTCTCTCTCTGTCTGCTTGTAAATCCCAAGCCCAAAGAGCAGTGTTCTTGTTTCTGTAAAGCTCCTGGTTTAAATGGTGGGTGAAATAGGTCTAAGGGGGACAGGAAGTGACATAACTGAAAGTAAACATGGCTTAGCTGCACTGTCACTCACAAACATGCATTCATGAACAGCAACTAGGGAGCTTGAACTTGTAAGCCCTGGAAACTGACCAAATAAACTAAACCTGGTAGATCACCATGGACCCATTTTGCGGATCAAAATATAATCCAATCCAGACAATCCCTTATATCCTGTTTATTAATTTTTCCCATACACACAAACACACTTCTAACACAGATGTGTTATTCATAAATGTGTGTGTTTGTGTGTGTGTGTGGTTTGTGTGTGTTTGTACAGTCTGTGTGTGTGTGTAAGGGCAAACAGCTTGACGAACACTGGCGTCTGATTTTCTCACAGTGTGCAGCCAACACAATCAACTCCATGGCAGATTCTAGCAGTTAAAATACAGCTTCTTAAAAAAAGGAAATTGACAGACAAGGCAAGGAAAATCTTTTTCTGGCCTTTGATAGAAAGGGCGCATTGTTAACCCGACAACAATTACACTATCACAATGAACCTCTTCCCAAACACATGGTAAAACACCCCCTGAGAGGCCGACACGTGAGTGTGTTATGTTGTGTGTGTGTGTGTGTGTGTGTATGGCATGGTTTTGTCACTCACCTCTCCTCTCGGGCATGCCTGGCCTCCTCCATTTTGTCAACATAGTCTCGACTAAACAAATAAAAAGAGAGATATAAAAAAAATATATGATAAATGAAAAGCAGTGAAAGCCTAACTTACAGTTAAGGCCAAATGTTTTTCAGATGGAGCACCTGTGTTTGTTCCTCTCCTCCCTCTCTATCCTCTGCAGCCGCTCCTCTCTCTCCACACGGCGGCGCTCTCTCTCGGCCGCCAGAGACTCCTGGTGCTGCTTGTATGAGGAGGAGAGGAGACCCCCCAGGGCAGGTCTGAGAGAGAGAGAGAGAGAGAGAGAGAGAGAGAGAGAGAGAGAGAGAGAGTGAGACAGAGAGAGAGTGAGAGCAAAATGAGTGAGATATAAAGAGAGAAACAATTGATTATTTTGTGCGTATCTGTGCGTGTGTCTTGAAATGTGTGCACGTGTTTGTGGCTCTAGGTGAGAGTAAAGTGATTACCTGGAGTTTGAGGCAGAGGTGGATGAATAAGACGTCTGACTTCCGTTTCTATGCAGAGACAGGTGAGAGGGTGAGAGGTGAGAGGGTGACAAATTAAGTTTAGTGACAGAGTGCAGAGTGACAAACGAGTTGTACCCCTTGTAAACTAAACTAGTTAACATTAAATTTGTATACATTTTTATCACTATTTAACGATTTAAACTAGCGGCAAGTACTTTCTCTGTCCAGATTTTTAAAACTAGCTAGTGGGGTAGAGTTGAAACTGCAGTAGCACAGAAACCAAACAGAGTTCAAGAACTTGTACCACAGTAGCCATGCATCTACACAAAAACACACACTCAGACACACATTTACAGTACAAACATTCCCACACACATACCAACAAAACACATACAAGGTGTTGGGACAAGCAGCAAAAACCTGAATGACAGGAAGCCCATGAGAGGAAGTGGGAGGTAGCAGGAGAATCAATACATTGTGTGATGTTCAGCAGGCAGACAGTGTAAGGAGAAGGTGTGAGAAGGTGTGAGAACAATAGTGCTGATAGTGTGGAACGTGGAGTGAAAGAACAAAGAAAGGAGGCAAGTGCAAAGGAGGAGAGAATCCAATCCGTGAAGGAACTGACAGGTTCAAAGGTGTCAAACACTGGAAATAGAAACACTCGAATAATACTAATTTAGGTGTGGTTCTTGTGCAAAGGAAGACGGCAAGGATGTGATAAAAGGTGACGAAAACGAAAGGAGGAAGTGAGAGGAAATTGTCAGCAGAAGTTTGAAACGCTGAAAGAGGTGAAGGAAGAGTCTTGAGGTGCAGGTGGGCAAAGCACATCTCCATTGTGACATCCTGTCTCTTGACTCTACTGTGAACTCAAGGACACAGTCATCCTGGTTCCTCTGACCTGACAGCTGTCTCGGAGTCCTCCTTCTGTTTGGGTAGAGCTGGAGGCGTGGGCTCCTCGTCCAAGTCGTAGGAGAAGAGGTGGAAGGGCGATTGGGGGAGGTAGGGGAGGCGATCGGGGGAGTTTCGTGACATGCCTCTCGAGGGTGGACTGACTTCCAAAGAGGCAGGAACGGTCACACTCGACTTCTTCCTCGCCATGAGGGTCGCCAGAATAGAGGGCTGGAGGGGAGGCCTGGGAGGGGTAGCAGGTGAGGGGGCAGGGATAGGTAGGGCAGGGGGGGAGGGGGGAGGGATGGTGGGGGCGGGGAGGGAGGGAGCAGGAACGTGGTATGCCAGCGATGGAGGTATTGGTGGTGGTGGTGGAGGTGGCGAGTGCGGGGTGGCGGCCTCCTCGTCTTCTTGTTCTCCTCTTCCTCTCTTACTTTCCCCAATTTGTCTTTTCCCGAAGTAACGGTGCTGGACTGAAGGTTTGTTCTGTAAATACTGGGTGTGTGGTTTCTAACTGATTGGCTGGGGATAGAGGGATGGATGGAGAAGAGCGTAGGATGAGTGTAAACGTAAGGACTCAATTATAATGATTATTACCATCACAGATTTCAAGCTTCAGGAGGGGGATTAGCAACAATATACAGAGCGATGAACTACAGTTCCCGTCATTCTTTAAAGAAAGGAATGCGATATGGAGATCTATATCTTAGGCGTCCCTTTAATACCTGGGCGTGGTCTGACTAGACCCTTTATCTGCCCCCTCCTTCTCATCAGAATCAGACTCTGTGATCGGAGGTTCATCTTCCTCTGCCTCCTCTTCCTCCTCATATTCCTCCTCTCTGTGGAGGTCGGGGAGCGAGGAGGAAGGAGGGAGGGAGGGAGGGAGGGGGAAAACATTGACGATGGAGGGAGAGAGATAAGATGAAGGAAGGGACAGAAAGACAATGATGCACAGATGAATTGACACAGTAGAACAGAGAGAAGAGGAGAGTAAGAAAAAGTGGACAGAGGGACAGATTGAAACGACAGAGGAACAACACCCAAGGTAATACACGCCCACAATTCACATATAAACAGACAGATAAAAAAAGGAAAATAAAGAAGAAGGAAAAAGAAAGAGGAATTGAGAGAAAGACGGAAAAATAGGTAGACTATTTTCTACAATGCTGCTAGAGTTAGTTTGACTGGCAGAAGATGAGGATGGAGAACAAACTCTGATCCCGCGAACTGACTACAGATCAGCTGCTCTTCCTTTCGACTGCTAACCACAGGACAAAAGACATGAGCGATGTCTCAGAACTGACCTGCAGCCAGTGGTATATATGCCAGGAAGTGTTTGAACAGTTAAAAACCAGATGTCACAGTCGGGGGCACACGTGTGTGTTCACCAGATGCTGTTCCATCAGACCACAACCATGTGTGTGACTGACGGGATAGTCATAAAAGTGAGTGTGTGTGTGTGTGTATGAGTGTGAGAGGAGATGATCCCAGATATATTCCCTTGATAAACGCCATAACTTACACCCATCAAACAGACAACGCACACAGACATGAATCCTTCTTTCTGAAGACAGATGCAGGCCTCGGCGTAATAGCCATGCTGTTATGTTGAGTGCCGTCACAGCAGAGATTTGTGGACCGTTTCAGTGTAGTACTTACACAGGCCAGGGGGCAAAGTCTGCCTCGTTTACACACTGCATACTGAGGTGGGGGAGGTGAGACGAAGGAGGAGTAGGAGATAAGGTGAAGAGAGAAGCAGAGAAGGGAAGTAAAGGGGTTGATGGATACGGATGAGGAGAGAGAATACAAGAAAAGACAGACGGACGGATGATATTAAAGGATGGGAGGGGAAAGGGAGATGAGGAGTTTACCTGTGAAGACCTCCTGTGTGACAATATGACATGTAAACTCTTACAGGTGAACTTACTGCACACTGTGTCAGGTGTTACAACACACCACACAATGTGTACCGGACAGTATATTTGGGTGAGTTATTATTACTATTGTTAGCAACAGTATAGTGATGGCAAAGGTGGGAGAGGCCTTTCTCACAGATCAACCACTGACCCCTGTGTGACCTCTACAACTTACATGGCGGGAAGGGACATTGACAGTGCTCTAAAGCAGAAAATGGACACTGTAACCACAATGTCAACCTTTCAATGAAAAACATGACCAGCTGAATAAAGTCTTCTTCTATCACTTCTGTCGCTCAATTCTCTCTCCAAGAGCTGGGATCTCTCCCCACTCCTTCTCGCTCTCCCGCCTCCCTCACCTCTCGCTCATATCCTGCGCTCTCTGGCCGGTGAAGGGCTGGAAGCCTCTCCTTGGAGATGCAGGGCTGCAGGGGGAGGCGGTCCCCGACCGCCCCAGAGAGTGTCTGCGGCTCCGCCTCCTCTCTAGGCCCCTCCTTTTGTCCCCACCCCCAAGGCTGGCTCGCCGGGAGTCCTTACGCCCCATTGGAGGGAGCTTGCTGTCATCATCTCCATCTTCGTGACGTAAGGTCGCCTAGGGGGGGTGACAATATGAGGATAGCACACTAAACACAGTAGTATGTGCACACTATTTGTGCTGGTAAGTCTGTTTGAACATACTTGTGTGTATGCGTGTGTGTGTGTGTGTGTATGCGTCTGTGAGTGTGTGCTGACCTCGTAGATGTTGAGCTGCTCCACCAGGTCCAGGTCAGTGCCTTTCCTGCCCAGGTGTCTGCTGGACACCACCTCCATCCCCTGCTCCTCCAGACAGTCCACCATGTCATAGAAGGAGTCCTGGTCTGGCAGCGCACCCAGGGTCTGGGGGTGGAGTGGGTGGGTGGGGGTGGAGTGGGGTGGGGGTGGAGTGGGTGGGGGTGGGGGTGAGGGGATGAAGGAGCAGATACAAGATAGAGACAGATAATTGATGAAAAGTCATTCTTCACAGCGTTCTCCACACGTATTTTGTCACTAACTCTTAGCTTTTAAAAGCTACCTTATTGATGAGGGTCATGGCATAGACCAGCAGCTCTGTGTCCACGCCATCCTTCTCATCCAAGATCTCCATGGCATTGGCCCACTGCTTACAGCCTGCAGAGCAACCGCCAGGTGTGAGTCCGAGCATTATCTGGGTGTCAGTCAGACAGGGAGAGGCGGAGTATGGAGGCAGCGGTGAACGTGCGTTGGTGTGTGTGCACCGGCCTACCTCTCTTGATGTCCACAGCAGTGATGGCCTGTAAGAGCAGCGCGGCGTTGGACTCAGAGTACTCCACGAACACCAGCAACAGCTTCAGGGCAGTCTTCACCACCAGCCGGAACTACACACACAAGTGCACGACATAATCGCATGCAGGATTAGACATGTGTGTGTGTGTGAGTGTGTATGTGTGTTCCTGTGTGAATCTGTTCAAACCTGTGTGAAACCAAAATCCAGATAGAAACAGACTTTGTTTTCCCATCATGCACGTGTTCTCATGACTGTGATGGTGAGTTGAATAGCAACTTACCTTTGACCCGATGAGAGTGTACAGCCACTGGATGGTCTCAGCGTGACATATGACCCCATGCATCCCATCCACATACAGCATGATCTGTCCCAGAGCTGGAGAAACAGAAAGGCAGAGAAAGAGAGAACGGGAAAGAGAGTGGGAGGAAGAGAGAGAGAGAACCAGAGAGCGAGAGGGAAGGAGAGAGAGAGACAGAAAAGCATGGAAAGAGAGAGAGGAGAGAGAAACAAAGGGAACAAGAGAGGTAGGAAAAGAGATGGAGAGAGTCAGCATGTTTTTCCAAGCGCTAGACATCAATTTTCACAGCGCACCGACACTGTGCATTTTTGAACACTTGTGTCATCGGCACATGTCTACACACACTTACTTGCTTGTTAAACCAATCAAAACATGCGTGTGGATTGTTCACACATGTGCGCTGGAAAAGTATCCCTTTTCATGGCACAGCCTGTTAACCTACATTTACTGGAGTAGGTGTTTTAGGGGTATACCACACAGTCGAGGTACTCTGGGGAGCACACACTCAAATGTCTAAGTTCAGGGGTCCCTCCTATACAACATTAGTGGTGTCCTGTTACGAGGGGGACGGCTCCTCTGACCATTAGTGACTCAAATTTGTCATGGTAAAATGAATAGCCATCAATAGCCAATTAATAACATATATAAACACTGTAATTGTGTTTACAACAGAACTATTAACACTGACAGGTGTTTCTATATGGATATGATATACACAGATGTGTGTGTATTTATGTGTGTGTGTATGTGTGTGTGTGTGTGTGTGTGTGTGTATGTTTGTGTGTGTGTGTATGTGTGTGTGTGTGTTTGTGTGTGTGTGTGTGTGTATGTGTGTGTATTTATGTGTGTGTGTATGTGTGTGTGTGTGTGTACATACCCCTGAGAATGTAGTTCTGGTAGTTCTGGTCTGCCTCTGCTCCGACCTTTATGAGACATGTCAGACCCTCGGCCATCACAAACTCGTGAACCAGGTCCTTATCATCCTGTAACACACACAGCACATTTACATTTAGTCATTTAGCAGACGCTCTTATCCAGAGCGACTTACAGTAAGCACAGGGACATTCCCCTGAGGCAAGTATGGGTGAAGTGCCTTGCCCAAGGACACAACGTAATTTTTCACGGCCGGGAATCGAACCAGCAACCGAACCAGCAACCTTCTGATTACGAGCCCGATTCCCAAATTTGGCAGCATTCTTCTTTGTGAACAATGGGTGGCAGTAAAGGGCTAGATGTTTTAAACTAAACTAAAAACTACAGATAATTGGATTTGTTGATACACATTCTCCATGTGGTAGTTCTCATTGATTTAACAAAAAACAGCATACTGTAGTTATATGGGCATGAGGTTGAAAGGAGATTTAAATTCATTAAGTTATGTGTTGTATGAGATCTAGCATATACAGTAACGGCCTTTATGTGGATGTGTGTGTGTGAGTATGTGTGTTTGTGTGCATGTATGCGTGTGTGTGTTTGTGTGCAAGGTGTGTGTAGATAAAAACTCTCTGTGGCTTTGAAGTTGCCAGTACTTTCATCCTAAAATAAAGGTTTACCCACAGACACACACATATATACACACTCTGTCAGGCCACGTGGAGCTGCCTGTCGTCACGGAAACAGACAGCTGTTGCCACAATGGCCAACTGTGACAGTCACTGATTCACTACAACAGAGTGACTCAGTGAAGGTATGTGTGTGTGTGTGTTTTGATAGTGTGTGTGTGCTTCACCTGAAATATCTGCTTCAGGGAAAACAGTGCCCTCCTTAAGTCACGTCCATTTGAATTGTAGAGTTTTTCTGCAGAGAGAGAAAGGGAGAGAAGAAGAGTGACAGGGGAGAGAGAGGATGGAGAGAGAGGAAGCGAGAAAGAGAGAGAGAGAGGAAGAGAGAGAGGAAGAGAGAAAGGGAGGTCGGGTTATAAAGTTGAGTTAGTTTAGATTCCCAGCTGTGTGTGTCTACTCCATCAGTACCTGCTTCATGTCTCCCTCGAGCATGCAGCCAGTACATGCAGTCCAGGAACACAGCGCCCTCACAGCATATACAGTACAGCACACACACATACTGGACATTTAACTAGTCTGCACATACAAATACTCACAGGTTCACTACACAGTTACATAGATGCTTCACATAGTTACATGTGCACTAATGCCGTACACTTTCCCTGAGACATGAGATGACAACTGATCTACCAAGTGAATGCTCTGATGTACATACTTCTGGACTGGGTTCTAATCAGGGAACGTGACCAATCGCATTACACTTCACTAATCACCTGAGGCAGCACTTGATTTTGATTGGTTTGAATCAAACAGACAATTACACATCAATACACACTTTCTCCATTCTAAGTGGGCAGGGACAAGCACACAGGCGAGCACAACACATGCACAGACACAAATTGACACACACCACACACCACACTCACACACAGAGAGTGGTGGTGATTAGTGCTGTATTGGAATGTTAATGACTCGCTGGCTGAGCTTCAGCAGAGAGCTATTCAGGTCACAACACGGAAAGCTCTCGGTCACAGATTAGAATCAAATTGCTATGAAGGTTCTTCTGTGCCACCGTAACAATGTGTGTGTGTTTCACACAGACTGTGAGGGATCTGTGAGGAGTGTGTGTGGTATCCCCTTGGTTTGGGTGTGTTCAATAACTCCCTCCATCAGTGGGGTCTGGACAGGGCAGGCCAGACCCAGGGGACAAGCCCCCAAGCGAGGGCCCAGACATGGGCTAACCTGGCTCTGATCTCACCTGACTTTCTGGAGCTCACAACTATGGCTATCCAGGTTGAGATAATCTCAACCCAAATAAAAAATCAGGTAATGGTAAAGTTACCCGTAGACACTGATTTAGGAACAGTGTTAAGTATATTTTCTGATCAGTGACAAGTAGGACACAACTCTACATCTGATTCTAGATGTGTATTCCCCCAGAAAAGCTACCTTGCCAATTGGAAGAACTTTCTAGAATGTTGAAACCAGGATATTCCCAGGGTCAAAATCATAGACAGGACTCATTCTCATCCCACACAGTCTTTCGAGTGTGTCTGCCTGTCAGTAAGACCCTCTATGTGAGATCATCCATGAGAAACAACTGTCTGCATTCATGACACACATCTGTGACAATGCAGTGGGCTGACAGCGAATGACCGGTATTTAGAGAATGACGGTATGAAACACAGTAGCTATAACATATTTCAATACGTAAAATAATAATAACGGAATAATGAAATTGTCACAGAAAATATGAGGGCCTTTTCTCCAAGTCAAAATGTGTTGACAGAGGATAAATCCAGAGGAGAAAAATAGAAAAAGAAAAAAAAGAACGGAAAATGGAAAGAAAAACGACCATAATGACTATGCAAGAGAGGAAGAAAGGCGAGAGGAGGAACGATAGGGACCACAGTCTGTGCCTGAGAGAGAGACAAGGCGGCCAAGTGTTTCTGGGTAAACACAAACAGCCGAGGAGGAGAGAGAGCTTCCTCTGCTGGCAAGAGACTACAGGGGAAAGTCCCTCTCTGGAGGCCCACGACACCAGCCTCTTCTTCTATGTTATGTCTAAGAAAGCCCACCTAGATTGTAATGTCCGACAGTAGCAACTGCATATAACCACAAGGTGTGTGACTTGATTTAAAAAGTACAGTGTGAGGGGACACACTAGCCTCGGCTTGCCTGTTGCAAAGAACCTCTGAATGAGTCTCTCCATTTTCTTCCTTTTCAGTCATATAATCTCATCCCACGGTACTCACCACCCATTGCGAAAGAATAGGGCACAAGGGATGTAATCAGCAGCCACAACAGGAAACAGATCATCAAACTCATTGAGTTTTTCATCAAAGTCTGTCCCCGCGGGGGAGATAGATCACTTGTGACACAGGAGGTGCCTCAGGCCACCACAGCCAGCTCAGTCTCAGCTCACTCTCAGCTCACTCTCCCAGTGTGTAAAGCCTTGTTGACCTACCCCAAGGGCCTAATCATTTACATAATCAATGAGCAGAGCCTGCTAATCAGAATATGTCAATCAACCAATAATTGTCTTCGATCCCACCATGTGACTCTGCGGTGCTCAGGGACTGGTCAATAGAAAACTCTGGTGGCCGTGGAAACACGGCCTCAGGGCCAGTCATCATCAATAACATTATTAACTCTGGAAGCAAAGTTGGTGAGAAATGTTTTTGCATTAGGTCTACCACAGGGGTTCAAACATAACTCTGGTGGTTTGTTTTTGTATACTCTCACTGTCTCCATCTCTCTCACCCTCCCTATATTTCTCTCTCTTGCTCTCACCCTCCCTCTCTCTTGCTCTCTCTGAATGCCTGATCATTCGCAAAGATAAAAAGATAAGATATGTATGATATGTACCAAACAGGGATAAGGAGATAGAAAGCATCTGTTAAGACCTACATCCCTGTCAAACTAGAACACATCCACACATTCCGGAACAGTCCGGAATATTCCAGTTTTACCTGTCAAACACAGACCAACTTCCTCAACATTGTCTGACCTTCCCTGGAAATCAAGTGACATGTTGTTCAGCCGGCCTGTTCTGTCCTGACCGTCAGCCAACCTGTCATGTTCTTCATCACACATCGAGTATGTTATCACAGTAACCTTTACCAAAATGGCCACCGGCTCAGGAGCATGTCAACAGCACTGATAACTAAGCATCATCTACTCCAGTGTTTATAGTTCGCTTAATGCTATGCCAGATGCTGTGCAGCGTACAAGGCACATTCAGTAAATCCATGAAATACAGAGAGGAGGGGAGGGAGACGACTGTACATCAGTGTGTGTGTGTGTGTGGGGGGGGGTGGGTGGGTGTTGGGGTGCAGCTTCTACCAACTTAACACCAGTGTTGTGTAGAGGTCTCAAGTTTGCTCTGCAAGGTACATGAGAGGCAGACAGGTTGGGGAGAGAGACTCTCTGTTGAACACACACAGTCACTGAGTTTAACACCATTAACATAGCCCCAGGCGACCATCAGCACTAGGACACACTATAATAGTCCAATAATATGACCATAACAATGTGCTGTCAAGCTAATTACTTTTTGCCTCTAATGTAAATAAGCTTGCTTGACAATATGTAAACAATCAATGGACCCTTTTCCCTCTAGAGCTAACAGCTCCAGCTGTCTAAATACCAGCAGGATAAAGTGTAGAGACGGCTCGATTCAACCAATAAGTAAACCAAACACAATCACTCTGACCTTTGACCTTAAGGTCTCACAGCTTGGAGAAGCATAAACGGATGCAACACCTCTACAATTTAAGAGTGTAAGCTTGGGGATACTAAGATAACAGCAGAGGCAGACTGAGGGGACACGTCAGCCAGGCCAATTTACACCTCACCTGTCAAGTGAGGAGATGAAGAAGGGAGTGAGGAGAGAGGTGAAGAAGGGAGTGAGGAGAGAGGTGAAGAAGGGAGTGAGGAGAGAGGTGAAGAAGGGAGTAAGGAGAGAGGTGAAGAAGGGAGTCAGGAGAGGTGAAGAAGGGAGTGAGGAGAGAGATGAAGAAGGGAGTCAGGAGAGAGATGAAGAAGGGAGTGTGAGGAGAGAGATGAAGAAGGGAGTGAGGAGAGAGGTGAAGAAGGGCGTGAGGAGAGAGGTGAGGAAGGGAGTGGGGAGAGAGGTGAAGAAGGGAGTGAGGAGAAAGGTGAAGAAGGGAGTGAGGAGAGAGGTGGAGAAGGGCGTGAGGAGAGAGGTGGAGAAGGGAGTGAGGAGAAGGTGAAGAAGGGAGTGAGGAGAGAGGTGGAGAAGGGAGTGTGAGGAGAGATGTGGAGAAGGGAGTGAGGAGAGAGGTGGAGAAGGAAGGAGATCAAGCACACATAGCGTGTATAATCTCATCTGTTTCTTTTTAACACCTCTTTGTCACTGTCTTTCCTGGCCCTGTAGTTTTATTACTGTTACAGGGGAAGCTGAAAGAGTGTGTGTGTGTGAGTGTGTGGGTGTGTGTGTGAGAGAGAAAGAAATAGGGTATCAGAGTGTGTATGTATTTGTTTTTTTATTTGTGAATGTGATTGGATGTAATTGTGTGTTTCTGTCCTTTTTCCTGTTTTCTTATGAGAGCACCAACAGATAAATAAGGAAATAGCTTCCATTTATAGGGTTGTCTTTGAATTTTACAGTTTTGTTTTCAAGGACTCTGAGTTCCTGTTCACAGTTTTTCACCATGACCTCATTGGTGCACACACTCACACACTCACACACACACACTCACCCCACCCATCTGCCTTTTTAATTTACACTTCCAGCTTAACAAAATAACAACACGATAGTGAATTCACACTGCTTCGCCACAGCTGAGAACTCTATAAAGCTCAGTACTGTCTATTCAATTCCAGATTCAAACCTCTTCAAGTCAAGAGGTTTCTGAGGGTGCAGAGTACATTCCCTTCTACAGCTCTATAATTAGAGCATTATCTGAAAGTGTGGCATGGACACAAGAGTCCGGTTACTGTGTTGGGCCTGAGTGTGTGTGTGTGTGGTGTGTGTGTGTGTGTGTGTGTGTGTGTGTATGTGTATGTGGACTATAGGCATGTCGCTGATGGACTAGTTAAACTGTTTAGTCAAATTACAGGTTAGCATCTAGAATGAAATGCTTCCTGCATCAACAAAATGGCCGTGCAAAGAATTTGAGACTGTGGTCAGATTGAATTCAAGCCAACATTCAGGTTTGAGGAAATAGATTGGTCTCCAAGGGCAGGTGAGTGACAGGCCAGGCGTGCATGCAAGCCTGTTGTATCTATTGGCTGCGGTTGTGCTCGAGTGCATGCTGTTGTGTGTGTGTACACCATGTGTGTGTTCACCATGTGTGTGTGTGTACACCATGTGTGTGTGTACTGTGTACACCATGTGTGTGTGTTCACCATGTGTGTGTGTGTACACAGTGTGTGTACATCATGTGTGTGTTCGGTGAAGCAGGATTCCATCTCTGTCTCTGTCTATCCTCTCTGTTAAGTCGTTCACAAGCGGTCAGCTTCTTCCTTCTTCTGCGGGCTAATGAGATTATCTCTGTGACCCTTTGGCTGTGATAAACCCCTCAACGTTAGCATCTCAACAACGAAACAGCTAGCTGAGGATAACGCTATGGCTAATCCATAACCATTGTATTTACACTACCATCAGCACTAATGCTACATTAGCTTTTTGTTGAAAGTGTGCAGTGTGAGAATTCCCAAATTAATTTGGCTAATATGTCGACTAGAAATACAGTTCGACCCTATGTCAGACCAACAATGATAAACTAAAATGTATATAATTGTTGCCAAGGCTAACAATAATCCATGACTAAACCCACAGGGGGGCAGCCAGTGACATACTGCTACAGTAAGGTCACTGCGAAGGGGAAAAGGGCATTTATGGGACCACCGAGTGAAGCCACAAAGATCAGACTACAGTCAAGTTTAGCTAGGGGGAATCATTTCAGTGTAACACGATAGGGAAGTTGAGAGGGAAGACATTTCCAGAGAAACTGATGACTAGGTCAAGCAGGGGGAATTATTTCAGAACAACACAACTGTCAGTGGCCAGACAGAGGGGAACCATTTCAAAGAAACACAGCTGGGGGTCGAGCATTAATCCAAGTTATTGGAATTCCTGCTGACTCGTGGTTCCGGAGGATTTCATACCACCCCTCAAAAAAGCCCCCCTTCTGGCTTTCAGTTCCATTTCAACCACAGCCCCCACAGTGGGAACTAAAATAAAATAAGGGGGTGAGTGGTCAGACCAGTCAGAGAGCTGGTGTTCTAATCCTGGGGAGTTCTCCGGTCTGAGAACTGATAGCAGCCTAAATATAGAGGGGGGTGGAGGTATCACATATACAGTATGCCCAACCGGTGTTGGGTTAACGTCCAGCACAGTTCATGTGGTGCACTGTGTGTGTTACTGTAAATGTGTGTGTATGTGAGTTGTTATACATGTGCATGCTTATGGTAGGT
The DNA here is from genome assembly GCA_903064625.1 of Mallotus villosus. Classification (NCBI taxonomy): domain Eukaryota; kingdom Metazoa; phylum Chordata; class Actinopteri; order Osmeriformes; family Salangidae; genus Mallotus; species Mallotus villosus. The sequence continues at coordinate 110,079 of CAEFZP010003257.1, forward strand.
GAGGTAAGAGAGACAGAGGGAACGTTAGAACAAGAGAGAGAGAGAGCAGGAAGCGTGAAAGGATGAATGACATGTTAGGCTACTATGGATCAAATGATTTGTTCCCAGATCACATTTCAGATTATTATCCAACATTATCCCCACAGTAAGGAGGACAGGCTGCAGGCCGGGACAATGTTGACCTCTTATGACAGCAACACTGCTATTTTTTGACTGTCTATTTTGTGTGTGTTGGTCTTGGCCCCAGCGTATGACTAGGTGTGAATGTGAGTGTGTGCGTGTGTGTGTTGCAGGATCTCCTAAACAGACACCCTAGGTTAGTCTTAACGCTCAGTGACTCCAGAGATTTACTGAACAGAGATTCTGGCTCAGACAGAGATTACCTTTGTCTCAGCATGGACACACATGGAGTAACATTTTCACATTTCTTTTATGAAGGGTACTTAAACAATTCCAAACACGCACGCACACGCACACACACACGCACACGCACACACACACACACACACACACCACACACACACACACACACACACACACTAATGACTATGATATTTTGTGTTATCCTCTATTCAGTTGTGAAATGGGCTACTGAAATGCCACGTCTCCAGGCTCTCCTTCCGTCCACCCAGTCACTCAACCCCCTCCTCACCTCCCATGGCCCAGATGCCCCAGACCTCATGGCGGTGCCCTTCACTTGCCCCTGGCATAGCAAGACTAAAATACCCCCAGGAACTCCTGGAGCAAGCAAACACACTCACAAACAGTCACACACATGCACAAACACTCTCTCTCTCTGTTTCGATCTTTCTCTGTCTCTCAATATACATACTGACATAAGCAAATAAATAAACATGCAAATAAACAAACAAGCAAATACTCCAACAAACAAAAGGACAACCACACAAAACTTGATGCAAACAAAAAAACATGCTTTTCTTAGGACTGACGCACAGAGCATAAACTTCAAACGACTGCCAGGCTTTTTCCCACTGTATGTTACCACGGCGATGACAGGTTAGAAGCCATGGCTAGAAACAGTCCTACCCTGTATTGACACTGCCTCTTGTTGCTTTGATACTGGCACCATAGAGCAAAACACATCACCAAATGCTGAAACGCAGCCAAATCTATTCTCACACACACATTCAAATAAAAAAACTTCAAGGTTGAACTAGTACACACTGTTTAGTGTTTACTTTTTAAAAACCGGCCAAAGATGCCCCAGAATAATGTACAATTTTGACTAAAACACTAGCTGTGCTAGTAAGTGGTTGACATAGTATAGTTGACATAGCAGCGACTACACAGTATACAGGGCAATGTAAGAGTTGGAGCACATGACCTAATTCTCTGCTGCAGACAGATAGAATGGTGTTTGTGAGTATTGTCATGGCTCAGCCCCACCATTGCAACGTGCATGGAGCCATGAGCCTCTATTGAAAAACATGTTGAGTTTCAATACAAAGACAAACTGTGTACTGCTGTCCCCAGCCATCCATCTACTGTACCTCTACTCTCAAGCACCGTCTCAATGGTTATGATGTAATTACTGGGGGAATGCTGGATCAGAGAGAGAGATAGAGAGAGACTGAGAGAGACTGAGAGACTGAGAGAGAGAGAGAGATAGAGAGAGAGAGAGAGAGACTGAGTAGAGAGAGATGAGAGAGTAGAGAGAGAGAAGAGATGAGAGCTAGAGAGAGAGAGACTGCGATAGCTAGATATCGAGCTAGCTAGCGCTCTCTCGCTCTAGCGCGAGTCTCGCTCTCTCGTCTAGCTATCGTCTATCGCTGCGCTCTCAGCTCGCTCTCTCTCTCTCGCTCTCTCGCTACTCGCTCGTCTCTGCGCTATCTCGCTAGCGATCTCTCTATCTCGCTCTCTCTGCTATAGATGTGATACTGTGAGAGCAGGACAAATACAGTACTTTGCCGTTGCTTGGTGGGCTGTTAAGTGGGATGATTGTATACTTCACTATTGCAACGCTTCCCTTCGTCTACTATAAATGTGTCTGTGCGTGTGTTTGCGTGCGAGTGTGCAAGTGATTGTGTGTAGACACATGTGCTTCTGAACGGGACAGTGACACCAAGCCCAGGGGACATGGGCCCAGGGGGCTCCATGAGAGAGGCTGGGGAAGGTGCGTCGTGTTAGTGTGTGTCAGACACTCTGTTTGGCCTCCACCTGTTGCTGGAGGGATAGAGATGTGTGTGTGTGTCTGTGTGTGAAAGTGAGTGAATGCAAAGTATATAGTCATGGAATGCTAGCAGCATGAGAGTGGGGTGCTAACAGTTTTCGTACGACCTTAGGGTCAAGTAGGATAAAGCCTTGTTAGATTATGGGGGGGCGACAAGGCATGAATATACTGTACAGAATGTATACTGAACATGAGCTGTACGATGTACAGTAACTCTACAGTAAAAAGAGCCTCTACACTCACAGAAGCGGAAAAAACAATATTATTATTTGATCCCTTTCTCCTCTATCAAGGATTATACTATTTTTTTCTGTTATTTTCTCTTATCTTTAATTCTTCCCCTCTCATTACTTCTATTACTTATATTCCAGTCTGTCTCTTTTCCCCCCCTGCACTCATCCCACTCTCTCTCCCCCTCTCTCTCTCTCTGTCTCTCTCTCTGTCTCTCTCTCTCTTCCTCCTTTTCACTACTTCTAAATTTAACCGATCTGTTTTTGTTCCTGTGTCAACATGTTGCTGGTTCTGAGGTTCAGACAGACTGGTGGTAACACAGTGATTCAGAGAGCCTCCTCTCACATGACCATCAAACCCATGATTTGATTCACAGCCGGCTGACATCCTTCTTTCTTCTTCCTCTATACCTTCCTCTACCTGTCCCTCTGGCCCTTCCTGTCTCTACGCGTCACTGTTACTGTTGCTGTCGCTGTCTGTCTGCCTGTCACTGTCACTGTCTCTATCTACAGTATGTGCCTGTCTCTGTCTTTCTCTATCTCTCACTTTTTCTCTCTCTCCAGGACCTGACCTGTTAGTCGGGGGATTATTACATAACTGGTAGAGCTCAGGGCCAAGTGTTCTGTCTCTGTGGCAGGTGTGTTTCCTCTTGCTACATTTTCCCTTCTGTTTCCTCTGCAAATGGATTTTCCAGTCAGCCCTTTGGAACGCGTACCTGCCACCCCTGTCCCTATTCTCTCTCTCTCTCTCTCTCTCTCTCTCTCTCTGTCTCTCTCTCTCTCTCTCTCTCTCTCTCTCTCCTGTCTCTCTCTGCTCTGTCTCTCTATATACATCCCCTAAATCCATTATACCCCGTGCCATCCCTCACTCCCATCTTCTTCCCTCCTGCTGAACACGTGGACATGTGGACATGTATTGCTCCAGTGAGACTCTTGTCCGAGATCTTTCAATTGTGTAACATTTGCGCATTGCAACATTTGAGACAGGTGCGATGTAAAAAAACATTTCTGTTTACGACATCTCAGTTACATCGTCCAAAGGTTTCCCAACACAGTAATTACATGAATAGCTAACTCTACTTTCCATCTAACCATACCCCACTTAATTCTCCCATCCTTCCTGACCCCTCCATCCTACACTTCTACCCCTCCACACCTCCATCCCTCCAGCCTCATCAATCCATCCACTCCCCTAGTCCTCCATCTTTCCATCTCCGTGTCAGTAGAGCATGACTCATGAGGGCCAAATACCACCAGTCTCTCCTGAGGGCCTTGGCTGAGAGAGAGATTCCCTCGCTCCATCTCTCCCTGCGAACGAGGGATGAAAGAGGAGGGTGTGTGTTGTGTGCTAAAATGCATGAAGGGTGATTATTTGTAATGAGTCAGCAGAACAAAAATACTAACACTGGGGTGTTATCTGAATGCCTGATCTCTCTCACATTCAAACACACAAACACATTGCAGGGTATCATAGCATCAGCAAAACAGAGAGTGGGTGACTGGTCCTGACTGGTTGTGAAACAGGCATGAGCACACATGCTGCATGCGGACCGCAGTCATTATTTGGGCTAGATCTAAAACCAGGAGGAGAACAGAAAAGAAAAAGTGAAAAGAGGTGAGGGATGAAAAACACAAGACACTTAGTCGGTGTTCCAGCGGTGGAACCGGAGTGTCAGCAGAACAGACTAGCCGTACTAATTCGCAAAGTTTACAGTGCAACCTCTCTCTCTGCAGGTCATTAAGGTTGTCCACCACATTTACAACAATTATCTTTGTCTGTCACCCTCTCCTATTACGTACCATGACCTAGCTCTCTTGTGCCCAACCATGCACATCAAATCTCTATCTTTCCTTTTTTTCATTCAATCATTTATTTAATTCCCTTTCAACTTCTGCGTAGGCTCCTCTATTACTGAAAGTGAAGGACGTTCAGAGAGAGACCTCGCAGAGACTGCTGTGCAATCACATGATCATGTTGTGGGTTTCTGCGTGTTTCTCGTATCACTGTCCAGGTCGATTTGCTGGTTTCAACATGGCTGTGCAAGATTCTGCACGGATGGGCAGGAAAGAGGTAAGGTAGGGTGGGTGGAAAGGAAGGAGAGAGAGAGGAAGAGGGTTGGATGATATGGGAAACTGTTACTCCTCCTGAAAGAGAGGTAGCTATAAAGAGCGAGAGGGAGAACGACATGCACTTCTTGTTCCATGCTCTTGGCAACTTGCTCATTTGTAATGCAACAACATGACTGGCAAAATCAAAGGGATGTGAACAGACCCCCCCCTCCTCCCCTCCCCTACACACACCACATGCACACACCCTCGTCTCTCCTCCTCCACACTCCCCCCCCATACCGCAGGGGGTTGTTAAAGTGGGATAATTGGGGTGAAGAAACTCAGCAGAATAAAAGCCAAATTTTAAAAAGACAGGAATTCCAAAAGCAGAACGGCTGGGGCTTGGGTTGAGTCCAAACAAACACAAAAGCAGCTCTTTTGTTGGTCGACACAACAGGGTATGCCTGTGACCTATTACCACTGAATGTAGACTGGGATGAAATGTGTGTTTTGGTGTCAGTCTTTGTTTGCTATAAAGAAGGGATTCTAGTAAGGCCTCGACAGGGCAGAGATGAAGACAGTACATGCTGTCGTATACTTTTACTATGCTCACCATCAACCATTTTCTGAAACTGATTATCCATAATATCTTCTCCCTCTTCTATGTAAACTCCTTCTTTGTTCTACCTTTCCGTGTTAACTGCCTGGTGTTCGATACTGCACTGCACATGTATCTAGACTGTCAACGCTTTCCCAAGATAACGCACACATCCGCATTCAGCCGACGCTCCACTCCCCTGCTCCAGTCCTGTCCTCCATCCCTCCGCCCCTCCCCAGCCGCAGTCACGGTCAGGCCCGCTGTAGGCATGCCGTCCTGCAGCTAAAGCCGAGGGAGTGGGTGGGTGGGTGGGGGCTCAAATGAACACAGAACCCTGGGATCTGGGGGGAACAGGAAGACAGAGGGATGTGGGGGTGGGGGGGAGCGGGGGAGGGGGGGGGGTGTCAGGTAATGACTTTTCGTCTCGCCCTAGTGGTTGACCTGTGCCAAACTGCACTGTGCACTGATAGACACACTCCTAGAACATCGACCCCAATCTCTGGGGGGGTCAGGCTCTGCCTCCAGTGAGAGTCAGATCGTTCCGGCGGCATGATGGCGTCCGCAGCTGTTCTAGAACCTCCGAGGTAACGCTTACACCAGCAGGGTGGACGACAGCTCCGCTGACCTTGCTAACCCCATGCCATCTTCATCGGAAAACCCATTAAGAAAGTCGCAAGTTAGCAGACATGCATGTTCTTGGACAACTGAAGCATGAATTCCCCTACTTATAATACTGGGCCATTCGATGAAAGCAAGCCTCTGGCCTACTGAACAACACTTTTGAATATAAAGTGGTCAAGACAAACATGAAATGAGCATTCATTAAAATTCCACCACATGCTTCTGTGAGATATTATGTAAACATGGGTTTCGTTTGTCACTAAAGACTCCCAGATCTCTACCTGATCTTACTATGAAACCCAGATCTCTACCTGATCTTACTTCCCTAATCCTAGACAATCACAATACGGTTGAACCTAACCAATGTATGCAAGGATTAAGGAAGTCCACACACTTCAGGAAGTGATCCTTCCTCACATGTAATCCCACCATCGCCTGTCACACGGCAGGGTCAGCCAGCAGTACACCATACTAATGTTTCAGTCCTCAGATAACCAACACACTCCACTCAGTGAGACCAGTTGCGTGATCCGTAGAGCCTAAGACAGTAAGCAATCAGGACCTGCAAATCCTCAATTGTAGAGCCAAGCTTCTCCGCCTTGGGGTCAATCAGACGACAATCAAGGTCACAATACAGATTAGAGAACCAAACTAAGAAGTGAAGGGAAGGAATGCGTGAACGGTCCTCATGCAGCGAGTCCTAATGAAACGACACAGTGACAGGATGGGAATGGCTGGGGGTCTATGGCCTGAATGAGCCAGACTGACTGACACTTGGATTATGGGACAGTAGGATACCCTCAATGTCTGTTAATGCCATGGTATTAAGACCATCAGTCTAGAGCCTTCTCTCCCATGGGTGAGGTTGTGTGTCTGTGTGTCTCTCTGTGTGTCTCTGTGTGTCTGTGTGTGTGTGTGTGTGTGTGACAGACTGTCCAGCATCTGTGCCAATGCTGAGTATTAACACAAAGTGTTTTTACTAGCAAATGAACCCGTTTGACCCCATAGCTGGACAAATCAGAAGGGACGAGAAGACCACTACAGTACATCAGCATGTGTGCCAACAAACAGCCTGGTGTTCGTTTTCATCATGTCAGGACAGCCGGCTATAAGAGACCCAAGCTTCTCTGTGTGTGCCTGCGTGTGCACATGAGAGAGGGGATTTAGATTACGCCCCTGCCCCACTTCAATCACTCATGCACACTGGGGAGATAGGGAGGGGCTTAGATGGGCAGAGATGCAAGCATGTGTGTGTGTATGGTTCTGTGTGTGCTGTGCTGCTTAGCATGCATGCATTAGTATGTTTGAATGTTTTCATGGGTACAAATCCATGCATGGTTATGTGTGTATGTGTGTGTGTGTGTGTGTGTGTGTGTGTGTGTGTGTGTGTGTGTGTGTGTGGGCACTAGGCATGCAGCAGGTGGCTGAGGTCTCAAGCTGGGTCCTCTCATCCACTTAAGAGCGGGTCTCATCTGTCTCTGACTCCCCTCTGACTCCACTAAACCTCCTCCCTGCTGAATGAAGCAGGGCTGTGTCCCATTCCGACTCTTCATTCCCTTCACACTAGAGATCCTTCCCTTCCTTACCTCCTTACATGTGGTAAATAAGCGATATGTTTGCAACTTCCTGTAGTCTGGAGCCTCTGTCGTCTCCTCTATGATTAATAGAACACGCATGACTCACACGAGGGGCTTTTTGTGTGTGTTTGTGCACATGCGTGTGTTTGTGTGTGTGTGTGTGTGTGTGTGTGTGTGTGTGGTATGTACACATTAGGACAGCAGACCCACCTCCCTAACCTTTGAACCATCTCGGAAGGCTTTTAGCCAATGAGATCCAGCAATTCTTGAGTCCAGAATTAGACCTACTATCACTGGCACAGAGAATGTTCACCATGCAGTAGGGGCATAGAGACCGAGAGAAGGAGAAAAATAGAGAGGGAATGAAAGAGAGTAAGGAAAGCAGGAGTGAGAACAGAGAGAAACTCAAACTTAGAGACAACTCGATGGAGAGAAAACTGAAGGCAAAAGTCTCACTTTTTGAGAGAGGCAGGAGAGGAGTGAGAAGCAGGGAGAGAAACAGACAGATAAGAGAGAGACCAAGAGAGATATGTAAAGCAGATAGAGACAGGCAAATCAGAGGGATTTGCAGACTTCATTGTTGCTCCGTGTCATAGCACTATATCAGGCTCTCTCTCTCCCTCTCTCTCTTTCTCTCTCGCTCTCTCTCTCTCTCTCGCTCTCGCGCTCTCTCTCTCTCTCTCTCTTCTTTCCCCTTTTCTGTCTCTTTCTCTGTTTCTCCCTCTCCAGCTCCTTTCTACTTTTGCTTACATTTCCTACACGTCCTTTTCATTTCTTTCCTCCATCTCTCTCCCCCTCTCTTTCTCAAAGCTACCCCCGCCTCTCCCTCCTTCCACCCCTCGCTCTCTCTGAGTAAACTAAGGAGACTTGAGGACGTCACACTCAGTAATGGCTTTACCAGCCCCAGTGGGACAAACCTCAGGAAGGTCTCTCACACACACGCGCACACACACACACACACACACACACACACACACACACACACACACACACACACACACACACACACACACACACACACAGAGAAACACAGACAGGCAGACAGATGCTCACATACTTTACCATTCTCCCATGTACAGTACGCATGCCCTGCCGTCCACACCGTCCACATTGCACAATCAAACAAAAATGCAACCCCGCAGAACAGTGAAATTGACGCTGACTGACAAAATCACGGAAAGCCGTCAAACTAGTTCCTCTGTAGGTCTCCAAGGACGTTACAGAGTGGGAGGTCTTCGGTCTCAATCCAGGCCCAAGGACATGTTGGCAGCCATGTTTGCTGCCATGCCATGGAACATGTATGTAGCTAACTCTTATGGAACCCTGTTTCCTGAACTGTGAGCCCAGGGTGTTGTTAAAGACATATGTAAACATCTGTCCCCCACGGTACTCACCGATACAGGCATGCACACGGACGGTCAGCTGGGTGCGTAGAACAACACTGTGCTTTTTCCCTCTGGTCCTGAAGAGAGAGGGGGGGGAGGGAGAACAAGACAAGTTTGAAGGATGAGTGACAAGTTATCAGTAACAGTATACATTGGAGAGCGAGGGAGGGAGAGAACAAGAGAGAGAAAGAAAGACTGGTACGTATGTAGGAATGGAAGACCATGCATGTGTTACATCCTATGATAATAGGATGTGGCCCATATCGGCCTGTACCCTTATACTGATAGCCATCTGAAAACAGGAATAGTGGAATAGACAGAAAAACAGCAGATAGACACAACAAACACACCCACATATACAACACACCTGCGCACGCACACACACACCCACAAACACACAAGAAGCAGTTCCATCACCAACATACAGACAGCTTTCTGACATAGCATAGATAGACAAACAAAAGGCCAGATAAGACACACTATGGTTGACATACATTCCAGACTTGGAGGCTTATCCTGGTATTGGTCATGCAGGGAAACAGAGCACAATGTTAACTTGATTTGTTTATTTTGATTTGATTAAACAAACTAAAAGTCTGGAATTCTGCTCCCGTGTTCATTTCTCTAAATCTTCACCTGTTACCTTATAAACATCTGCTGAGGTTGAGCTTTCTATACAAAACAAGAAGCAAAGAGCAAAACTACGTTTTAGACTTTCTCTCCTCAGTTGAGGGCTTGGCGGGAGACACTTTTAGATGTAGCTTCTGTGGAAGAAATTGTTTCTCCACTCGAACGGCGTGACTATCAGTTCAGTTCAAGTATTCCTTGATTTCTCCCACACTGCTCAACTCATTAAAGGTGGGAAGTAAACAATTTTTATTTTTCAACTGACCCTTTCCTTTAAACCATGGCTCATTCCATGACCTCAGAGTAAGGGGGGTTATAAATGTGGTGCGGAGCTGAGGTATGTGGTGTGATTGGTTTATTCATCTTTGACACTATATAAACATCACTCGCCCCTACAGCAAGAGAACAGTAGAGGTATATGAAGAACTAATGCCTTATGAGTGCTGCTCAGTTTCCTGGAACCTACAGTCATACTATTAATCTCCGGCACCTCATCAAAGCCACATTCGCAACCTGGGAGAGCGGAATGGCGGGGTTGTTATAGAGACAACCAGTTTACCCAGATCGCCCCTGCTTCAGAACACACACCTGTCTCTATTCACCCGTCTTTCACCTTGAAGCATGGGGTTGAAGCCAGCATTGTCTCACGGTGGGCAAGCATGCACACACACACACACACATACAAACGCCACACAATGTGTGACTTGTTTGTGCCGTACTGATCCAGTTGACAGTTGTAAGCTGTAGATGTAAGATCCTTATGGAAAAGAAAAGGTAGAAAGAAGAGAACCAGCTTTCTTCTCCAAACTTCCCTGGAAAGGAAGATTGTCCTTCCAAGCGGACGGTTCATACTTTCCATGAACTCGTCCTTTCAAGAACTCCATATCCAGCAGCCTGCGACTCCACCATTTTTTTCAGAACGCAGAGAATCAGAGAACGTGTGAGAGAAATGAAGTTGAGAGGACGAGAGACATTACAAAGAGAAAGAGAGACAGAGAGAGAGAGAGAGAGAGGGATACAGACACAGAGAGTATGCATTAGCCTCACCCTGTGTCTTCCTGGAAGCCCTCCAGCTCATCCCTCTGTTCAGACAGGGACGACTCCAGGTCCAGGTATGTCCCATTGTGAGACAGCTGCAGTGCACAGTCATCAAGCTGAAAGATCAACGACAGACTGAATGAAAGGCTGATTGAAGGATGGAACAAAGAGAAAGAATACATATTCGATCAAATTTAAATACAAGCTCATAAATCAATATCTGTGAACTTGTGTTTAATGTTGACCCATTACAGTAAGATGGTGACAAAACAAATTGGCTTCTGGGTAAATTCTGTTTCTTTCCAGGCCTGGGTATAATGTACATAAACCACCCACAGGAATGACATTGGTCTCTCTACCCTTTCTTTATTTTCTCTCCCTCCTTTTTCACCCCTTGTTTTCTTGTGTCTGCTTCACACCCCTTTTAAAAACAAATTTGCGCCTGTAAAAATAAAATGTTTTTTACAGGGTGGGTATGTATGAACGTGTGACAGTCTGACAGCGAAGGCTGCAGCGTGTTCTGGGGTGCTGTTTTCAGCATTACAGCGCAGTTAAAGGAATTACTCCAGCAGCACTTATGTAGCAATAAAGCCAAGGGAACATGAAACCCAACCCATGGTTACTGAGAGAGAGAGAGAGAGAGAGAGAGGAGAGAGAGAGAGAGAGAGAGAGAGAGAGAGAGAGAGAGAGAAATACATACAGTCGGCCTATATAGAGAGAGAGTTTAGGATGGAGGCAGGGAAGGAGAGAAAAGAGACTTTTGGCTTAAATATTTTTTTAGTTATTTAAAGCGGCTCACATTCAGCCAGCTGTGTGAGAAAACGTAACATGTTAACATTATGGTGTGTGAGTGTGTGCGTTCCAGTGCTTTGATCTCATACACTGTGCACTGCTTCACTCTAAAACAACTTTTCACATGTGCTACATGGAATATAACACCTGCAAACCTTGGTGACTAGCCTGCCAGAAACTCATTTCAGGAACATATCTACGTAGGTGTTATGTCTCTGTCAGCTTTGACACACTGAGCCATGCAGTGAGAATGAGACGACACCACTTCTCACACCACCTGTTGACCTGCTAGACTGACACAGCACCCACCGACAGTGATACCGTTAACTGCAAGAGCGTGACTCACTAACGGATCGGCTTTGAAAAGTAGAGAGGTGAGAAGTAAGGCTTTATCGATGAACGAGGCCCCATTCTCAAATCTCTGACCTAAACTACACATCGGTCCACTCTGGCTCCATCCTATCCAGCCAGTCCAGTCGGGAGCTATGACGACACTCTGGGAGCAGGACAAACCTACGATCACAAGACACGCTGGCTGACCGCTGCACCCCCTCCCCCCCCATCGGCTCGGAAACAAACAGACAGGGGGATGGATGGGCTCACTGCCTATATATAACCTGTCTATATTTGCCTCCTGGTCTTAGCAAGCATAGTTAGGAAGGAGCTAACGGGTGGGTGTGGCTACACGGCTGAAAGTATGACTTTGCGTGTGTGTGTTGGGGCATAGCTGGGGGATGGGGGATAACGCTGTGACAGTCTGTTGATAGTCTTTGTCGAATGGGAATGTTTCTTGCCGATCACCCTTTAGTGCTGATTCGTAAAGTATCGAAATCTTAATCTCAGAGGATGTTGGAATAACTAGTCGGTCAGAGGAAGGATAATCTGAGAATGCCCTGGTTCTCTTGGCGCTGAGGAGGATGAAGAGTTTCACTAAGGACCAAGCGGCTAAGCACGGCTCATTCTTTTCAGCGCTGTAGTAGATCAGGGGCATCATTTCATTCAAAACGCAGCCAGCATCATCTGATTATTATCCTCAAATCATCCACAAAACCTCAATTCAAAATATGATGCTACTGTGACAAATTGTACATCTAAGACTTGTTTCATTTCAGACAACCCCATATCTTTCTCCCCTTACTATCTTACTGATCTCAATTCGGTTAATACCTTTCTCCTCTTTACCTACACATATAGCAACCACACATGTAGCAGTACTCAATCACTGGAAACCTGCAGTCACAGTGAGAACTTGACACAACATCAAGTGTTGCTCCTTCCTGTAGCACTGAAGTGGAGAAATAGGAGTACGGCCTCATAACAAAAAACACTGTCAGGGTGACCAAACACTATATGTCAGGGTGACCAAACACTGTCTGTCAGGGTGACCAAACACTGTCTGTCAGGGTGACCAAACACTGTCTGTCAGGGTGACCAAACACTGTCTGTCAGGGTGACCAAACACTGTTTGTCAGGGTGACCAATCACTGTCTGTCAAGGTGACCAAACACTGTCTGTCAGGGTGACCAAACACTGTCTGTCAGGGTGACCAAACACTATCTGTCAGGGTGACCAAACACTGTCAGGGTGACCAAACACTGTCTGTCATGGGTGACCAAACACTATCTGTCAGGGTGACCAAACACTATCTGTCAGGGTGACCAAACACTGTCAGGGTGACCAAACACTGTCTGTCAGGGTGACCAAACACTGTCTGTCAGGGTGACCAAACACTGTCTGTCAGGGTGACCAAACACTGTCTGTCAGGGTGACCAAACACTGTTTGTCAGGGTGACCAAACACTGTCTGTCAAGGTGACCAAACACTGTCTGTCAGGGTGACCAAACACTGTCAGGGTGACCAAACACTGTCTGTCAGGGTGACCAAACATTATCTGTCAGGGTGACCAAACACTATCTGTCAGGGTGACCAAACACGGTATGTCAGGGTGACCAAACACTGTCTGTCAGGTTACCAAATACTGTCTGTCAGGGTGACCAAACACTGTCTGTCAGGGTGACCAAACACTGTCTGTAAGGGTGACCAAACACTATCTGTCAGGTGACCAAACAGTGTCTGTCAGGGTGACCAAACACTATCTGTCAGGGTGACCAAACACTGTCTGTCAGGGTGACCAAACACTGTCTGTAAGGGTGACCAAACACTATCTGTCAGGTGACCAAACAGTATCTGTCAGGGTGACCAAACACTATCTGTCAGGGTGACCAAACTCTCCCCAAATCCCCAGCTCCTGTCAGGGAAACACTGTAAAGTGGCTAGTATACTTTACACTCGTTTAATCGAGCTCTTCCAGCTTTCAAGAGAAAGAGAGGGAGTAAATGCTTCCATGTTAAAACAACGTGAAGCCTGCTGGCGATCGTGGTGGGTTGATTGTTTACAGCACGGTTACGTAAGTGAGACAACAGGTTTTTAGGATTCAGGAAACTCTCCATAGGAACCATAAAGCAGTTCTTTGAAGAACACAGAAGGTGTGTTTTCATTAGCTAATAAGTCCTGGGGGTTGTGTTATAGGAAGAGAGCTTTTGTTAATGAAGTAGAAGACTTGGTGGTTTGGATGTTTGGGGGATATAGCCTGTCTTGTGCATTTACAAAACCTCATTGATGTCATTGTGATGGGCACCTACCTGCCAATTTAATTCGTTATTTTTAATTGAATCTAGTGATCTGGTCTAATGAATCATGTGAAAAGTAAAGGAAGAGGAGGTTGAGGAGGTCAGGGAAGTGAATTGACAGGGAAGCTGCCTTAACTTAAGACAGACAAAAAGACAATGCATATAGGCAACTTTAGAAAGTCCTGTGATGTGAACAAAATTACAACCCAAACTGAACCAGACGTGTGTCCATGTCTAACTAATAGGTAATCATGAGCCTTTTTTCTCAGGGGGCAAAATTATTTTTGTGGCTTTGAAAGATGGACTGTGAACGTGAACTGGTCAGAAGTTTAATTTTCCCAACTATCGCAACGTAAACAGGCTTTGCAGTGACAGTGATGAGAATGAATGAGACTGCGCTCGCGTGCACTCCGGCTATAAAACGCCCAGTCGCCCACCTGTCGCTGTGACACAAAAAGTAAGCCGGCCGCCTGTCATGCTAGCTTGCCTGGTAATGTCATAAAGATTGACAGGCAGACCACTTTAGTTGCTAGGCTATTGTGGTTGTGTGGTTTAGAAACAACGACGTAGCCTACTAAAACAAACCTAGCTGCGTGTCAACCCAGTGAAAGTTTGTTTTGACATAGCCTACTGCACACTCTTTGATATATTATTATTATTATTAATAGTAAAGTAATGTGCACAAATGTTTTCAGCACAACGTGTAGCCTTTGCAGGTGGCGCAGTTGGTCTCATAATGTCAGGATAGATACATACGCTCCGTTATAATGAATGCAAAATAGGGTAAAAAGGTCATGCTAGTATGTTCTCTTTCGAAATGACAGTGAACTAGTGCATGCCATGCATAAGCTAGCCTACTACTGTACCTTGTGAGGGGCTTTGAGAAGCCGGTGGACGCCTGCAATCTGATTGATAAGTGGGATATCTTCTATAAAAGTATACACCGGGGGTCTTGTCGGCTCCGGGAAATTGGTGCTGTTAAATGGATCGGTGTCATCTAAAAACTGAACCCTGCAAACAAACGTGGCCATGATGTATCCATGCAAGTGGCTCCGTTGAGGGGGAGCCCGGTTTAATAATTAGACCCGTCGCCTAGCACTCCCCTCCTTGCCCCGGTAACAACAACAAGCCTGCAGGTTGCCGCGCGCAGATGCTTGTCAGTGATCACCGTTGAAAAATCGACTCTCGTTCGAAATTGCCTTTTTATACAGCCTAGACTCGTTAGAATGAAAAAATAAATAGTCGTTTCTAGTCAGAGAAAATAATCTTTCGTTATTCGGCTCTGTCACTGGGACGGTTCTGTTCTCGTTGCTGCGTGGCTGCAAGGCAGGTGGCCAATGGCACACGGGCAAGGTGCTTAAAGAGCGAGTGAGATCAGCTCAGTTTGGGACAGCCGGTCTGCGGTCTGAGCTAGAGCAAATGTAATGCCATCCCCTCCTCCTCCCTCTCTGAAATTTGCGCGCAGGAGAGGATGACTGACTTGATCCGATAGTAATGCAAATGATGACCTCGTGTGGCGTCATTTATCAACGCATCTGATGTGAACCTGGATTATAGACAAGCTTTACATACAATCTCCCCACCATAAAAAGACGTGCATGTGGTGTCATGCAAATGTTACAGAGTAGCCAAACCAATGAAGCCAATATACACAAGAAGATTCATATATAATATTATGTCTGCTCACGACCTCTTGGTACAGTGCTGTGGTAGGCTACAAGACACGTCTTCTGGTCCACGGACCAAAATGTGACGTGCCAAAGGTTTGATACTATGGAAGTTTGACTTTTTATTCAAAATGGAAAGGCATTTTTCAAGTGGCAATTCAATGTGAAAAGTGGCAATGCAATCCAATATTCAGTTTGAATCATTTTGAATACAATCTTAAATGAAAGCTTATTATATTGCATATCATATTGAAAAGGTCACCATTTGCATTGCCATTTGAATAGAGTCAAATAACCATATGATACCTCATACGGTGTGATAGGAGCAAAAATTATAGGATTAAGAATTATAGGTAATTATAGGTAAAATCCTTTTAAACAACACTGGAGGGCAGTAGATTCCCAAATAGGCATATGATTTGGTGCAACCTGACCTCACAGTCCACTCGTAACATAGGGGGGGAGCTGGGGCCAGTTGTACTACTATACAATATTATTGTTGTCGTATAGTTTTCTTTACTGCACTGCAGGCATTAACAGGCAAAATACCATATTTGTAATTATTCAGACTTTACTTGTGGAAATGCATTAATGATTTGGGGCACAATCATCTGGAATGGGTGGTATTTTAATTTTGACATAAAAAGGACTTACACCTTTGCACTACGGTAGCCCCACCTAATCATAAATGTAAACATGTGCATGTGGATGCTCAGGTTTGAAATGCAGTTCTAAGGTGTGAAAGCAAACAAACTCACCCAAACACATTCACAAGCTGTCAATTATTGGCAGGTATTCACTGTCTCTCTGCTCAAGGATCTAGAGAGGCAGCACAAATTACTATGTGGGGGTGGTAGGAGTTTTCAGGCAGCCACAATCACTGCTCTGCACTGTCAGAGATCAGAGACACAGACAGTATAAGTTTACCAGATCAGTACCAGACCTTGTGGAGAGAAGACTGACTGAGAAGACTGACTGACTAACACAGCCACTATGAGACTGGTACTACCCAACCCGGGTCTGGATGACAGGATTCCCTCTCATCAAGAGCTGGAGAGGATGGAGAAGGAGGAGGCTGGGGACAGACCCAAGTGGGACAACAAAACCCAGTACATGCTCACCTGTGTGGGCTTCTGTGTGGGGTTGGGGAACGTCTGGCGTTTCCCCTACCTGTGCCAAAGCCATGGAGGAGGTAAGCACCACTGAGGATACATATTTAACAATTTAGGTTTTTAGTACTTTGGAAAAATATATAAATATCAAAATCATAACGTTTTTTTAGTCAAAAAGTCACAAAAAAATGTTAACATTATATTAGACATTTCAACCATATACAGAACTATACACCTATATTTATGTTTATATCTGGCTATATATTTATATCTATATATTTTAATAGGTGTATATACTACGGTGGTACATGTGTATACATATTTTATTTTTATTAATTTTTTATATTTATAACTTAGTCAGATACACTCAAATCGTCCATGGCATTACAAGGGCAACTAGGCGTATATCAACATAACATTTTATATTACGAGTCTGGAGAAGCAACGAGAGTGCCTGATAATACCACACTATAAAATCCCAAAGCGTATTATGTGTTCAATATTACCACTTTAGATCATTAAGGTTAAACATTAACGCTTGTATATGTGAATTGTATCGTTGGACTGGGGTACAAAGTTCCCTGACGTTTATATACGAGGTTTTTGGTGACAGGATATCGCACTAAACTACTCTTTTTTTCTACAGTGACGCCTATGAGTTCCATGTGTTGTCTGTGAATGACCAAAAGGGGTCAGCAGAATAACTCATTCCATAATTTTACCCCTCTTTCCTGCTTTTCTTGCTATTAGAGGAAATAAGGACAGATTGATTAGATCCGGTTCTTTTAACTGTTTTTATATGGGCCAGTGGTCTGACTGGAAAGTAGTGATGACTATAAAGTAATAAAACATGAAATTATTTAAAGACACAAACTTTGTGGTCAAATAGCAAAATAGTGGTTCTCAAACAATTTAAATAGGCAATTTCAATCTCCTTTTCAAAAATGGTTAGAGACCCATAAAAGTATTTAGATTGTTTGCAACTGAGGACTTGTGAATGGTATATTCGGTTAACAATCAAGGACCATTAAATTAATGGTCACCATTAAATTCACCTGGCCTTCCTCCGATTCCTTTATCAGCTGTTTGGTAGTTGTCCTATTACACAGAGAAACCCTCTGTACTAGAGTGGACTTTCTTCTTGAACTGTTTCCTCCTCCCTAAACATGTGTTGACTGATAAGAAAACTGTTATGGGAAGAAAACACCCAATACTAAACAGGTTGATAAGAAGCTATTTTAGGAACAATACTTAGATACTTATCTAAATGTTTGAGAAACACTGTTCCATTGTTCCTCTGCTGATTAATATTTAATTTAACTTTTTTGCAATTGAAGCTGGAAACGTTTGCTATGAGCTGTTTCAAAAGTATTTGACAAATATGTCATGTTATTATATCACAAGAGGAAACATTACTTTACATCCAAGTCCTTATATGCATCATCATACAGCACTCATTTACAAGTTGACATAGTACTTCAGCAACATGTACAGTAGCAACAGTAAATCACTAACTCTTAAGAACAGGGACATAAGTAATCAATGACATTTGCAGGGGGTTTACGGATTTCACTACTGTAGTGATGGAAACGCATTTATCTCTTATAAGTGTTAGCAACACTACAGTACCTCTCATTGGCAATTCCTATTGTTCATCCCAATCCTATCCTATTATCAGGAGCGTTCATGATCCCGTTCCTGATCCTGGTGGTTCTGGAGGGAATACCTCTGCTGTACCTAGAGTTTGCTATTGGCCAGCGCCTCAGGAAGGGCAGTGTGGGATGCTGGACGGCTATTAACCCTTATCTGGGTGGCGTTGGTGAGACCATGGCTACCAATCTAAGCACACAGTCCCATTACCAGACCATTACCTGTTGCTTTATATTTTTCTACTTTGCACCAAGAAGTAACTGTGTGGATGTTATATTGTTCCTTTCAGGTATTGCCTCTATGCTGGTCTCCTTCTTGGTGGGCATGTACTACAACACCATCATTGCCTGGGTGATGTGGTACTTCTTCAACTCTTTTCAGAGCCCTTTGCCTTGGAGCCAATGCCCCGTCAATGCCAACCTAACGGGCAAGTTTTGATTTTTCTTCCGAAAACATCCCCTATAAAAATCCATTTCATTTGCTGACAGTGTATTCACACTCTATCAGCAAATCCCAGCATTAGATCTAAAACGTTATGAGATTTGATTCAACCCGCTTACATTCCGGTTGTCTCCCCTCTGCAGACGTGGTGTCCGAGTGCAAGCGGAGCTCCCCAGTGGATTACTTCTGGTACAGGGAGACACTGAACTCGTCCACAGCCATAGACGAGTCTGGAGGACTCCAGTGGTGGATGGTTCTGTGTCTGATCTGCGCGTGGACTTTGCTGTACGTCTGCTGCATCAGGGGGATTGAGACAACAGGCAAGGTGGGATACCTTGTTTGCAGGGCAGTCAGTGAGCCTGCTCGTTTTTTTTCCTTCTGAAAACCAAGGGTCATATTCTAAAGGATTAGAAATGTTTGCTTTTTCTCCAGGCTGTGTATATTACCTCCACATTGCCCTACCTTGTCCTCACCATCTTCCTGATCAGAGGGCTGACTCTCAAAGGTTCTTTGGATGGAATCAAGTTTCTCTTCACCCCGGATGTGAGTGTTTGACTCAACTTCTTGTTCCCATGTACAGAATTACCACAATGCATTTTGATGACCAAGCCCGTCTTGGAAATAAGTCTAGGATTGGTGTTGTTGTCCATAGCTGGATGAACTGATCAACCCAGCAACATGGCTGGATGCAGGAGCCCAGGTGTTCTATTCATTCTCCTTGGCCTTCGGAGGACTTATCTCCTTTTCCAGCTATAACTCTATACAGTATGTATCAACAGGGTGCAAGTCAACAGAATGAATTTCATTCTTATCGATAGTTTCACTCAAAGTAAATGGACTGCATTTCTATATAACGCATTTTCTACCTTAGCGGGACTCAAAGCGCTTGACAATGTGCCTCTCATTCACCCATTCATACTTACACTCACACATACCGATGGCGGCGGAGCTACCATGCAAGGCGCCGGCCTGCCCATCGGGAGCAACTTGGGGTTCAGAGTCTTGCTCAAGGATACTTCGGCCCATGGCCTTGGAGGAGTCGGGGATCGAACCGCCAACCTTGAGATTAACAGACGACTCTCTCTACCCCCTGAGCCACAGCCGCCCCAAAAGTGTTGAGCTGTTGTTCTCTTCGATTTCTCCAGCAACAACTGTGAGCAGGATGCCATCATCATCTCCATTATAAATGGCTTCACCTCCGTGTATGCAGCCACTGTCATCTACACCATCATCGGCTTCAGGGCCACCGAGAGATTTGACGAATGTCTTGAAGGGTGTGTGGCGTCCACTAACTTATAGTTTGTAGCTTTCACCAAGGAAAATCAGGTTTTGGTTTAAAGCAGTGATAATTTTTTTAGCATTTTTCATATTTTTCTTTCCCTAGAAACATCCTGGCGATGATCAATGCTTTAAATCTACCCGAGGGGAACATTACAGATGTTAACTATAACGACATGCTACAAAGCTTTAACAGCACTTTCCCAGAAATTATCCAGGGTCTGAATCTTAAGACCTGTGATCTGAATACTTTCCTCAGTGAGGTATGTTTTTCAACTTCATATTAACAGCCACCATTTAGTTTAATAGTAACAGAATCAGAGGGCACATGTTTTTGTTTGAACATCCCAAAATAATGCTGATTTTGATGGATTGATGTTTTCTGCAGGGTGTTGAAGGAACAGGTCTGGCCTTCATCGTGTTCACAGAGGCCATCACCAAGATGCCCGTGGCTCCTCTCTGGTCTGTTCTCTTCTTCATCATGCTCTTCTGCCTGGGGCTGTCCACCATGTTTGGCAGTATAGAAGGGACGGTTGTTCCACTGCAAGATCTCAACATCTTCCCCAAGCGCTGGCCCAAAGAGGCACTCACTGGTAACTAAATCAACAGTTGCTTTCATTGCAGGTATTTTGGTGATGAGAGTGTCAGGTGGCTGAGCGGTTAGGGAATCGGGCTAGTAATTAGAAGGTTGCCGATTCGATTCCTGGTTGTGCTGATTGGCGTTGTGTCCTTGGGCAAGGCACTTGCCTCGGGGGGAATGTCCCTGTACTTACTGTGAGTCGCTCTGGATAAGAGCGTCTGCTAAATGACATGTTCTAATGTTTTTTTTTCAGGTATTGTTTGCCTGGTTTCTTTTACCATTGCTCTCATATTCGCCCAGCAATCTGGTAACTACTGGCTAGCTCTGTTTGACAGCTTCGCTGGCTCTATCCCTCTCCTGGTCATCGCCTTCTGTGAGATGATGGCTGTAGCTTATATCTATGGCATTGACAGGTTGGTGATATGGGTTGTTGGAGCCCATTTGTGGGATCTCTCCCCTTTGGATAAAATGGGTCTACTAAATGATTCAATGTCAATTTCAAACCAAGGATTGATTGTCAACAATGCTTATTACTTGTAATCCTTCACAGATTTAATGATGACATCAAGTTCATGATCGGGCACAAACCCAACATCTTCTGGCAGGTCACTTGGAGGGTAGTCAGTCCTCTAATCGTCTTCGTCATATTTGTGTTCTACTTTGTCACTAAAGTCAACTCCACTCTCACCTACATTGCTTGGGATCCTAGCTCGGTATGTATAAAGGAAAAACATAATTCTACTGGACCACCTTGAAGATTAACTGCCATTGATCTAGATAATCCTTGATGTCCATACTTCTGGTGTTTTATGACTCTAGGTGAACTTCCCTGCGTTGGAGACATTGCAGTATCCTGGTTGGATCTACGTTATTATCTTTCTCCTGGCTGGAATTCCAAGTCTGGTGGTCCCTGGTGTGGCAATATACAAACTTATTCAAAAATGTTGCTGCAAGAAGGACATATATACAACCAAAGTTGACACCATATCTGCGGCAGTGGACATGCAGGACAAAAAGGCATAGAAAATGACAGCACCATCCTTAAACAAGACTTAACTGTTTTGAGTCTTGACTTGTGATGTGGCTATGGCACGTTTAGCTTACATGCTTAACTATGTTCCTAAAATGTGGCGTATCAATGACAGAACGTGTACAACCTTGTTAATTCTGGCACAATGGATGGACCATTTCACATTTATTTATTAAATCTTTTTCAAATCTATACATGTCAATACTTTACACTAGATCTAGACACGCCAGATGTATCTCATTGTTTTTCTTTCTGTAAGAAGTATACCAACTAAACATACTAAAGGATTGACTGAGAAGAGGAAGTCAATCGGGGATGTAGGGACAATATAAGAAACCTACGGCAGACTCTTTGCCTTTTCATGATCACAAGAGCATTTTGTGACGTAAAGTTTTTGTAAAATTGCTATTGCTATTGCTAAATAAACATATTTTATACTATATATATGGCTATATAATAACACGTGTATGTTTCCAGTACTGTTATGTAGCTTTCATGCATTAGGACTGTAAGTCAATAAAACATACCCAGTAAGTGCATAAACCAAGTCAGTGTTCGGTTAATAATTGCATTAGGAGGGAACACTGATAGGATTTATAGCCTGAGGCTGCTACAGTCCAACATGACAATGCATGTTTGGTAGCACAGCTCCTCACAAACACACCAAGCACCTCTGACACACCAAGCACTGTGTTGTTGTCTAAAGTCAAGTCCAGTCAATTGGCATGTATTGTCATTTCAATCATAAAAAGTTGTCTGTCTCACTTTTTAAGGTTATAATCACTTTCCAAACTGTATGAAATTAAATGTGATGGTTAATGTGTAGAATACTGTTCTCATGAGTGGGTAATGTCTTCCAGGGTTCAGGTTAAGAGTTGGGAAATAATGTGTCACTGTGCTGGTAAATCACATTGCCATATCTTAACAGTTGCCATAACCCTACAGACTCAATGCCTTTGAGCCATTCTCAGAACAGTATGCTGACAGACAATTTCCCAACACGTGCTGTCAATGATTCCAAGGAGATATCAATTCATAAAGTGCATTATATGTACTTGTATGAGACATCACAAATTCATTCATCTCCACCATGTCTCTAAAGGAATGGAACACATGATATATTAACTAGTATCAAGATGGCTGCACCTTTTGTTGGTGTAAAACTGCTGATAAAACATAATGCCTGACAGCCTTGCATGGGGCTACAGATCCTACAAGGCTACAAGTCCAAGTTAAGGTGCAACGGTCATCCGGCGTTTAAAATTATCCTTGAAAGGAACACCCCCTAAGGGAGTGAAGTATACAGGCAGAGCACACTCCCAGGGGAATCAGTCACAGTGAGTGGGCAGAGAACGGCTGCTTGTTTCTTCTTTGTTTGAAGACTTAGATAAGATAGCAATCTTTCACGTGCGAGTGAGAACTGAGGAGAGAAACCTGCTAGAGAATCAGCTAGTTGTATCACACCTGGGGGAATACAGACACACAGCCAGACACTATGAGACTGAAGCTACCCAACCCGGGTCTGGATGACAGGATTCCCTCTCATCAGGAGCTGGAGAGGATGGAGAAGGAGGAGGCTGGGGACAGACCCAAGTGGGACAATAAAACCCAGTACATGCTCACCTGTGTGGGCTTCTGTGTGGGGCTGGGGAACGTCTGGCGTTTCCCCTACCTGTGCCAAAGCCATGGAGGAGGTAAACTGGGGTTGGGGAGACAGGATGACTTTGAGATAGACTCAATGATCCACAATGAATAAAAATCATAGCTAATAAATATTATAATGATAGCAATGATGTAATTATAGTAATATTTTTTAAAAGCAGGGTAGCATGTATTTTGGCATATTTTGCCAATCAATAAATCAAATGCTCTGCTTTTGACATCTGTGGCCGTTGCAAAACTCTGTAATAAACATGACCAATCATTGTGTTCAGATTGAATGCAATGATTGGATGGGCTACTTGCCTGTTGTCCTCAAGACACTAGTCAGGTAACCTGTCCATGTGAGTGGCTTTGAAAAGAGGGATGGGATATTTTGGATTGGATACTTTCAAATTCAAGCCAAATTTGCTAGTTTAGCAAAAATGTCTCTCTCTCTCTGATAATATAAAAGACATATGCCTTACATTGTAGACACAGAAAATAAAATATTTGTTCAGAATGTTGATTAAATGTCACTTGAGCTGTGAACTTGATGGCTTAGCGGTTAGGGAATCAGGCTATTAATCAGATCAGCCGGTTCGATTCCTGGCCATGCTAAATTAGGTTGTGTCCTTGGGCAAGGCACTTCACCCTAATTGCCTCGGGGAATGTCCATATACTTACTGTAAATCACTCTGGATAAGAACGTCTGCTAAATGACTAAATGTAAATGTACTTACAGTACTTTCCACCTCTGTCCTATTTACCAGGAGCGTTCATGATCCCGTTTCTGATCCTGCTGGTTCTGGAGGGAATACCTCTGCTGCACTTGGAGTTTGCTATTGGCCAGCGCCTCAGGAAGGGCAGTGTGGGGGTCTGGAGTTCCATCAATCCCTACCTAACTGGTGTTGGTGGGTTTGGATTTTTTAAATTTAAATAGTTCTGTAATATTCCTACCTCTATTCTGTGTGTAACTCTTGACAAATGTTTTATTTGAGACAGGTATTGCATCATTGCTGGTCTCCTTCTTGGTGGGCATGTACTACAACACCATCATGGCCTGGATCATGTGGTATCTGTTTAACTCCTTTCAGAGTCCACTGCCATGGAGCCAGTGCCCCCTCAATGCCAACAAGACAGGTATTGTACTTCTTAAGAGGTTCTTAAAGCTAATACTAATTACTGGTTTCAGTTATTCTTGTAAATCGTCAAGTTATTTCCCAACAACTACATTTAAGACATATTCTTCAGATGAAAGTGATCTCATCGTGTAGGCCTTCATGTGCTACTGCATGCAGCCCTTACCTTACCCTTGCCCTCTGTCGTCTCCTGAAGGTCTGGTGTCTGAATGTGAGCGCAGCACCACAGTGGACTACTTCTGGTACAGGGAGACGCTGAACACGACCACAGCCATAGACGAGTCTGGAGGACTCCAGTGGTGGATGGTTCTAGCTCTGGTCTCCGCGTGGACTCTTCTGTACGTTTGCTGCATCAGGGGGATTGAGACCACAGGAAAGGTAGACACGTTATGCTCTTCCTCTGGGGGGGAAAACTGCAGCAAAATAAGGTGATCATCTGCAATATCACATAAAATAACCACTCTTTCTCTCATCTTCTCCTGCAGGCTGTGTACATTACTTCCACTCTTCCCTATCTGGTCCTCACAATCTTCTTGATTAGAGGCTTGACTCTCAAGGGATCTACTAGTGGAATCATATTTCTCTTCACACCCGATGTAAGTGCATCCCATCCAACTGGTCCATCAAAGCATTTACACGTTTGTCGTGATGAACACCAGCTAGCTGATGTCTGTGGGCCCTTTCCTGCAGGTGGATGAGTTGATGAATCCATCCACCTGGTTGGACGCAGGTGCCCAGGTGTTCTATTCCTTCTCGTTGGCCTTTGGAGGTCTCATCTCTTTCTCCAGCTACAACTCAATACAGTAAGATACTGCTCAAAACTAGGCCCAGAGAAACATTGCTCTTTATGAAGTTCAAATCATCTCTAAATGTCTCAATTGAACTGCTTCCTGTTTATACAGCAACAACTGTGAGCAAGATGCAATCATCATCTCTATCATCAATGGGGCAACCTCAGTGTACTCAGCCACAGTGATCTACTCTATCATTGGCTTCCGGGCTACAGAGAAATATGATGAGTGTATGGAGGGGTTGGTACCTTTTACTTTTTCGAGATACAGACTCCAAATTGAACAGGCATGAAAATACATGGATTGATATGACTAGGTCTATACTTAGAAATGTAAAGTACACCAAGACATTTAAATTGTCGAAATACTCTTCCGTGGAAAATGTACGCAATCTTGCTGGTCATAGACTGATCCCATGTTCTGTTCTCTTTGCAGTAACATCCTGGCACTGACAAATACATTTGACCTTGCTGAGAACAACATCACATTTGACAACTATGATACATCCCTTGCTCTGCTCAACGCCACGTCACCTGACATCATCCAAGGTCTGCAGTTGAATTTCTGCGACTTGCAAACGTTCCTCAGCCAGGTATGAAAGTCACAGTGTCATGACCAAACAACATTTCTGTGTTTGGAGAACAGTTTAAGCTGATGTTGAGTGTTTGGACAATTGCAGGGTGTTGAAGGAACAGGTCTGGCCTTCATCGTGTTCACAGAGGCCATCATCAAGATGCCCGTGGCTCCTCTGTGGGCCATCCTCTTCTTCGTCATGCTCTTCTGCCTGGGGCTGTCCACCATGTTTGGGAACATTGAAGGAGTGGTGGTGCCACTTCAAGATCTCAATATTTTGCCCAAAACATGGCCCAAAGAGATTTTTACAGGTTAGAAGAACATTTCTAAAAGTTGATCAATATTATTTATACTGTTGGACCATATCAATAATTACAACCATTTGCTTTAAGAATTTAAGAAATACATTTGTTGTCTTTTTAGGTCTGACATGTGCCGTTTCTTTTACCGTGGGCATCATATTCGCCCAGGGATCTGGCAACTATTGGCTGGCCCTGTTTGACAGCTTTGCAGGCTCAATCCCTCTCCTGGTCATTGCCTTCTGTGAGATGGTGTCTGTCATTTACATATATGGAGTGGACAGGTGAGTTACAGTCAGAAAAGACATGTAACGATGGAAAAACACAATATCAACAGAGCGAGGGCCCTTTATCTGACCAATAAAAGCTAGAGTCCAGGTTTTGAGTCTGTCTTCTCAATGTTATCTCTGAAAGCAGGAAGGACAGCGCACACTGCTGACGCCGTCCTGCTCGTTTGTTTCCACAGGTTTAACGAGGACATTGAGTTTATGATTGGGCACAAACCCAACCTCTTCTGGCAAGTCACCTGGAGGTTCGTCAGTCCCCTGATCATGCTGGTCATCTTTATCTTCTACTTAGTCACTCAAATCTCCAAGACTCTGACTTACCTTGTATGGGACCAAGATGCGGTAAGAAGTTTGCCACAAATGTCAAAGAGAAAGTTGAATGTTTTTTCACTGTACTACAGCATGTTTCACATTTTTGAACAAATATGAAACAATACATGAAGTGACATGTTTTTTACTCTAACCGCAAACCGAAGAAGGGAGATAGAGTCAGTTTGTTTTGTGTGCCATAACTCAGTTGTACATATTTTTTTTTCTTGTTTTTTTACTTAGGCTGAATTTCCCACCCTGGTAGAGCGGGAGTTCCCTGACTGGATTTATGTCATTATCTTCATGCTGGCCGGTATACCCAGCCTGGCGGTCCCAGGGGTGGCCATCTTTAAGTTCATCCAGAACCGCTGCTGCAAGAAGAACAGCAACAACATAGACACAGTCAAATCCATCTCTGCAAATGTACCGATGGACGACATGTAACTTTTTGCTGATTTATTTTGCCTGACGCTTCACAAAGGCACACAATAATTCATCTTAACGTGAAGATGAGGACCTTTGGACTGGTTACAGTTTTGGTTTGTCACTTTTCATCCCCAAAAACAAAACTAAAACCTTTGTGGTTTGAGGTTTGTTGGTGTCCAGACTTTTGTCAATTAGGCTGACATCTGTCAATAAGGATGCTGGCAGATCTGTGAAGATGTTTCTCTCAAGGACTATTCATCAAAGAAACTTGACGTTGGAAGTGGTTGTGGTGGACTTTTTGCAGTAACTGTATGACAAAATAGTCAGGATGTTGTGTTAAACCAAATATGTACTAACACCAATGGTAAGTAAAAAAGATCTTTGTGATCCGTCCATCAAAAGGCAGCATACTAGTCGACGTGCTTTAGGATAGAGTGATGCTAAATCCAAGACAGACATCGCCTTTTATACAGGATAGTTCTAACATTTGTTAATCCAATCAATACACGTCTGTCACAAAGTCCTTCCTATGATCGACTAATTAATAGTTTAGCTTAATCCTGACAAGATCACCCCTATGGTTTCTAAAACTAATCAATCTATATTGTTCTCACAGTTCACAAAATTTCCCCTTAGCAGAAAAATCACATTATCCCTTCCTATCTCAGCCTGAATGTAATTAATTCAGTTAGTCAACTGTTCCACAAGCAACTGCTCAAACAGTCTCTGTTCTTCGATCAGCTCTTATAGCCTTTGACTCAGCTGTATTATTCAAACCCTGACCTCCTGTAAGCTGCGACTGTTGGTCACAGGTCGTCTCTTATCAATAGACACAGAAGCCTCCCTGAAACTCTCTAAAAACACTCTTAAACCTCATTCATTTTACATACAACATTAAATTCCATGTCACTGGTCTTAACATTTGGGCAATTCATAATCAAATTCCCAATTTAAAAATGTGTTTTTGTAAAGCAATATTTGTCAACAGAATGTAATTATGTAAAACTGTGAACTAAACAGTATGTTCTTGTGTGTAAATACCTTGTGAAATGAAAGTGATACAAAATGGTCAGACAAGGAATTTTCCTTTGTCCAACAGAATGACAAGATCAAGATCTGCAAGATAGCACGTCTTATGTTAAATATTCTAACATTATTATTTTGTGTGGTTGAATAAATTATTTGTATTAGGAAACATGGTCGTCATCATCACTGTTGCTTGTCCCTTCGTCATGAAGGTGTTTGTAGTTTATTTGGCCATTCAAGATTCCTCTACATGTTGCCAAGATAAACTATATTGTATGTCTTGAGAGTGACGGCTACAGCATTGTTTTCCATTATATCACCTCCCATAGACTTTCTGTAAGCCATCAAATACATACATACATTAATTAAGAGGTAATTATGATGTAGTGTGTGTGTGTAATATCACTGATGGTCTGAACGCCAACAGTAAAGCCAATCATTGTAATTTTGTAACTCTTGTGTTGCTTGTGCTCATTTGTGGATGTCGGTGGAAGGTTTCTGTCAAAACATATAAGATAAACGGAAAAATAAAAATACATTGAATGGAAGGAAAACAGCAGAAAATTACTAGAACACTGCAGTCTACAGAATGTTGGACATGTAAATAAGACATGTCAAGTCATTGTGACATCAAAAAGATTCAATTACAAATAATTAATTCCTGATAATGGGGCACATACTATCACTATACTAAATGAATTATTATCAAATGTCCTGTATCTTCTTGCTTTATTGACTAGACTTGGAGCTTCAAGGCTAATGGCTTTGAATTCGGATGGATGGACACAGGTAGGGGGGGGGTTGTTAAAAGATAAAACTGCAAAAGATAAAAAACCATAAAACAATGGCCTTCAGCATGTGCATATGCATACAGTACCCCCACCCCCCCCACCCCCCACCGCCCCCACACACACCTCCTCCCCCATCACACACATGCATGAACACAAATGCTGAGTTGCTGGCTAACTGGCTCCTCTCAGGCATGCTACAGTGGAAGTGCTAGTGAGACTGAGCTGTGGTTGATGCCTGTCCATTGTTTTACCGTTGCCAGTGAGGAACCGAACCTGCAGCCATGAGACTGGTGCTGCCGAACCCGGGTCTGGATGATCGGATCCCTTCACTTGAGGACCTTGAGACCATAGAGCAAAACGAGACCAGTGAAAGGCCCAAATGGGACAACAAAGCCCAGTATATTCTCACCTGTGTGGGCTTCTGTGTGGGGCTGGGCAACGTCTGGCGTTTCCCCTACCTGTGCCAAAGCCATGGAGGAGGTAAGCTGGGGCTGGAACAGAGGGGGGATACAGATTGAGCTAACTGCATGACTACAATGAAAAGTGAAATTACCGGTAGGTATGTACATTGCAAATGCAAAAACAAAGTTATATCTTACTGCAGACTAGAATATTAATAAATATGAGAAGCTTGGAAAGCAGCAAGTTCAATGTAAAGTAGTGGACAGTTTTACTTACCCACTGAGAGATGCAACATATTGTATGCTTCATTCTAATGTTAACACCACATCTTTGTCATTATGGTAGGGCTGACTGCATAATGAACCTATCATGGGTAACACTCTGTGTGAATCCTTTGCTACTGGCAAACCCTGCAAATAATTTAGACAAGAGTGATATCTCTTTGATTTGTTTTGAAAAAGGATGGAAAACAGTCAAAGCCATAGTAAGATTGTGTCTGTGCTTGGGGCTTGAAATGATGACTAAAGCTGTAAATCTGTCACATATTTGTTGAAACATTTGAATAGTGGGAGCAAATGCCAAGAGTCTGATCAATGATTCTTGATAATAAGTTAGTTAGCAATGCCTTTAACATTACATAATGGATACTCCCACTCCATGAAACTGTTATCCTTTCAATGGCAGATACACAGTAAATTAACGGATTTCTAAAACTGCATTGCAAGCAGTTTGTTAACAAACTAGGCCAATCTGTGAATGTCATTTTATGGCGGATGGCTTTTGATGCTTACAGAAAATCGATATTATATAACACAAGGTAGACATTAGCTCACTTGATAACAGATTCGTTTTTTTTCATAACTGAGGATGAGGTTGTTAAATATAACTTTCTTAATAAAAAGTGGGGGGACATATTCCATGTTTTATGAAAACCTACGCCCCTGCTCAACAAGATTGCATTTAGCTGGATGACTAAGATGCAACTTTTCAGATAAAAACTCTACTGCCACCTACTGAATTACTGCACGCATGTTCTGGCAGCTTCATCACAATGTGTTGGTTGAATTTCCAGGCGCCTTCATGATCCCTTTCCTGATCCTGTTGGTACTGGAGGGAACCCCCCTCTTATTTATGGAGTTTGCGATTGGCCAGCGCCTCAGGAAGGGCAGTGTGGGATGCTGGAGGGCAATCAGCCCTTACCTCACAGGAGTTGGTGAGTTCATGCACCAGTCTGACCTAGAGAAAAAGAGCTAAAGTGATCAGGAGGCTAAAATTAGGATCAGGATGTTGTTCATAGACAAATCATAAGGATGTGGAGAGTAACAGCGTTTACACTTTTATAGGTATTGCATCAATGCTAGTGTCCTTCTTTGTGGGACTCTACTACAACACTATCATGGCCTGGATCATGTGGTACCTGTTTAACTCCTTCCAAGATCCCCTGCCATGGACACAATGCCCTCTCAATGAAAACAAGACAGGTAACGGAACAGAAACTCAAAAATAGACACACACATACACACACAAGCACACAAAAACGCACACAAGTACACCCACACTGACATAAACATAACTTGTTTTGTTGCGTGGTCCAGGGCCAGTGCCGGAATGTGGCCTGAGCTCACCTCAGGACTATTACTGGTACAGAGTGACGCTGAACTCCTCAACAAGCATCGATGACTCTGGAGATCTCCAGTGGTGGATTGTCCTGTGTCTCCTCTCTGCCTGGATAGTGATCGGTGTGTGTTGCATCAGGGGAATTGAATCCACAGGAAAGGTAAGAAGGTTGAAGTCTGTACATGAACAAATTGAACTGCCTAGTTTTAAGTGAATTTAAAATCAGCCGAGTTTTAGATTGTAAATACATGTAAACTAGACTTTTAATAGAAACTTTGTTGGTTTTAGGAGTTTCTTGTCCCACACTTTCTCAACAGTCCTTTCTGTATTTACATGTGTGCTAGGCTGTGTACATCACCTCCACGTTGCCCTACATCGTTCTCACCATCTTCCTAATCAGAGGGCTGACTCTCAAAGGTTCCCTGAGTGGCATCAAATTCCTCTTCACACCCGATGTACGTAAGCACCAACATTTACAAAACATCCGCACGTGTTCTTCAATTGACGAGCACCACAAATTCATCCCTCATGTCTTCTCTTGTGCATGTAAACAAAGAAAAACATGTTGAACTGTGTTAATGTCCATCCCTCAAGGTCAACGAGTTGATGAAGGCAAACACGTGGCTGGATGCAGGGGCCCAGGTGTTCTACTCCTTTGGCTTGGCCTGGGGAGGTCTCATCTCCTTCTCCAGCTACAACCCCATTCAGTAAGTCCTGTTGGCTCCTCCTCATACAAAATCTGTCCGGGTGTAAAGTTTCCAAGATTTTGTCTGGATTCTACTCAGATCTGAAGAACCCACATTATTTGTGAACGCCGACTGGTTCTTAATCAGCTGGTCCGAATGTTAAACATCGGAAGCAATGCACTGAATCGTGGGATGTGTATTTCTGTTTTGTACGTTGTGTGAACTGTAGTCTTCTTCCACACTTGTTCCACAGCAACAACTGTGAGCAAGATGCTGTGATCCTCGCGGTGATTACAGGGTTCACCTCTGTCTATGCAGCTACTGTTATCTACTCTATCATTGGCTTCAAGGCCACTGAAAGGTTTGATAACTGCATTACCAGGTAGGTTTGGAATTTCTCTAAGCCTTGGACTAAAAACATATCGAAATGTAGAATCTTCTAGAATCTTCAGTGAGTTTAGATGAATCCATGCCTGGGAACTTTTTGTTTGACTCAAACATAAGTTTGTTTTTCTCAGAAACATTCTATTACTACTGAATGCCTTTGAACTGCCTGAGGACTCCATCACAGAGGACAACTACGTGGACCAGCTCACCAGTCTGAACAACACTTCACCGGACATTATTCAGAATCTGGATATCAAAATCTGTGACATGCAGCAGTTACTCAGTGAGGTAGCGAGCTTCAGTCATGCACTACAGAGCCGGCCCAAGGCATAAGCGAACTAAGCGGCTGCTTGGGGCCCCCGTGGCCACCAGAGGGCCCCCAAGAGCACATGAAATTACATCTTAATTTAAAATTATCTATATTATGTTAATGGTAATTATAAAAATTCGGAGGGGCCCCCGAATCATTTTTGCTTGAGGCCCCATAAAGGCTTGGGCCGGCCCTGATGCACTACATCTAAACATTACAGATACATTCCATCAGACCTCATTTAACTTGGTTGTCGTGGATTGTCTGTTAATGTGTGCTCACACAGTAGAAAGAGCCATTAGAAACTTTGTGAAACCTTCACAACATAGAGTCGTTATATGTATTTCCATACATGTACTATGTATGCTGTGAATCACTATTATGCGTTTTGTACCTGTAGGGTGTTGAAGGAACAGGTCTGGCCTTCATCGTGTTCACAGAGGCCATCAGCAAGATGCCTGTGTCTCCCCTGTGGGCCATCCTCTTCTTCGTCATGCTCTTCTGCCTGGGGCTGTCCACCATGTTTGGGAACATGGAGGGAGTGGTGGTGCCGCTGCAGGATCTTGGCATCTTCCCCAAACACTGGCGCAAAGAAGTCCTCACAGGTCTCAGAAGAATTTTTCTTTCAGACATTGCAATACAAACATTTAATGTGAATCAGGCGCATCCATAAGAGGGTGCTCATGTTTTACTGTTCTTGAGTGACCAGGTGCTGGTTTCCACGTCCGTAAAGCTGGAAAGTAGAATGATGGTATTGATTTTGTTCACCCTGTACCATGGACCTCAATTCTATGTGTTTCCTCTGTGTTTCAGTTATTGTTTGTGTAGTGGCTTTCGTCATCGCCCTGCTTTTCACTCAGCGCTCAGGGAACTACTGGCTCGCCTTCTTTGACAACTTTGCCGGCTCCATCCCCCTTCTCACCATCGCCTTTTTTGAGATGTTCATTGTTGTCTACGTCTACGGGATAGACAGGTAGAGAAAAAGCTTCAAGATCACTCATAATTAGCTTTTTTTCATGTGTGTTAGTATCAGTATGATTTAGTATTTATTCAGTAAAGGCCTAATTATGCTTCTGCGTTTATCGAAAAACGCAGAGGAGGGAACGCCCTCGTCTCCGTGGAACGCCCTCTGCGTGCTCTCCGTCAGCCCTCGGAGAGCTTTTGACGGATTGACGTGCACCTCCTGAATTTTCTTTATCCGTCGAAATTACGCAGAGCGACGGAGAGCGACGGAGACCCCCTTGGCTGTGATTGGTCCGCATTAAGAAGTCAGGGGCGGGGTTGCCGCTATGGGTTGCCGTGACCAACAAGACCAGGGGTGGGGAACGTCCGACCTGCGGGCCATATGCAGCCAGTCATTTGGTCCAGCCCGCCATGGCATTGCAGTGCAGGCACCATATTATTAGGTGCATTATTCGTTGGCAGCAGCACTATTTTAATATGTGGAAGAGGACCGTGGAGGCGCTCAGCGTCGCGTTCTTGCAAATCAAGCCCCAATACGTTGTTGGTTTGGGCTACACCCGGAATGTTTACAACGTCTGGCTCCGCGCTTGATTAACACTCGGATCGATAAGCAGTCTCTAAAATGGTAGCAATATAAAAACATATACGATCCCTTTCCGTAATCATAATAACCCCCCAGAAATGTTCACTGCACACCCAGTCAAAGCAGGCTGCCCTTCCAGCTAGCATCACAAACATCACCAAAGAGATCGAAGCAGTTTTTACAATTCATATTTCAGCTAAACAGTGCATGTAAATCGCCATTTGAATTCAAATGTGACGAGATATGGGCAGTGTAGTCGCTGAAACTGTGCATATTTTAGTGATGAAAAGGCTCATTTGTAAATTTGCTCCGAGTTTTCGATTACCTATAGCTAGCATCGCAGTGCAGCGCCACCTACTCTTCTGGCGGTGAATTGTTTTCAGCACCCACAGCCTACGGAGAACTATAAACGAAGTCTATCCGTGTGTATCCGTGCGTATCCGTGAGCCCGCCCACCCGAAAACGGAGACGCAGAAGCATATTGAGGCCTTAACAGTGTTTTCTAACCATGATAAATAACCAGTTATATTGTTTTATGACAAGGTTGGCACACTCTGACCCAAGTCTAAAAAGTAATTCAATGATGTCCTTTGTCCTTAGGTTTAACAAGGATATAGAGTTTATGATTGGACACAAGCCAAACATCTTCTGGCGAAGCACCTGGATGGTGATCAGTCCTCTCATTGTTCTGGTCATCTTAATCTTCTACCTGGTGGGAAAGATCACAGAAGAACTCACCTACCTCACCTGGGATCCTGAATCGGTATGTGCGATAGCTCACTAAAACTACTGAACACTCATCTGTAATTACAGCATAGCCACGTCAGTTTTAAAGTGCCAACTGCTCATTTGTATGATGTAGATCTTACCTACATACACTGTCAAATAAATGACTGTGAATTATGTATGATCAAAAAACCATGAATGTTCTTCTAACACAATTTCTTCAATGTCTCAGGAGAACTTCCCTCTGTTGGATGTCAAGACCTACCCTAGCTGGATCAGCAGTATTATTTTCATTTTAGCTGGTGTACCAACTCTCATAGTCCCGATCTACGCATTGGGCAAGTTAATCTACGACCGTTGCAAGAATCAAGATCAAGACCAGGTGCAGATTCTGGAAAACGTTCAATAAAGTCTTTGCAGATTGTAAGTTTGCATTAGTTTGCATTAGCAAATTAACTATTTCCAATATCATATTACATGTATGTAAGTTAAGCTGTTTCTTCTTTCTTTTTAAGCATTTCAGTGTTTTGTGTAGTTTACTCTTTTTGCAACTTTGTCAAATTGGCAATATCAAATGTTGTTTATAAACAGAAACATTGTTTTAAAATGTGCTTTTATTAAATGAACTTGAGACCAGAGAAACTTTAGATTTTGTCCCTTTGTTAGCTATTCACAATTATGTCCACTAGTTTAATACTATATTGTAATATACATAGACATTGGTTAAAGTTACATTTGTGCATGGTTGCTTTTTTCTAAATGCCAAAAGGTGTATACGTCACCTTATTTAAAGAGCAAGATCATCTTTTTTTGATACTTAACACTTAATAAAAACATAATGTAAACCAGTTTTTATGCATTTTTGGGGTCGTAGTCAAGATCTGTATATAATATGGATGTTTTTCTATCACAGTTCATGAACTTTGCCTGGCCTACCTGTTTATCACATACCAAACTGATGCAACATTTCATAAAAACAAATGTAATGGTCCATTTAATGGTTATAGTCTCTACCCCAGACACGTTCCCATCTGTATCATAAATGTGTCTTTCTTTATTGAAAGGTAAAATGGTTTTAAGATCCTTTCCTGGTCACTCCCTCAGGGTAGCAGCTTCACCAGGTTACATATTAACAGACAGAGACTTTTGACCACTAGAGGATGATGTCAAATTATGCATTTCTACATTCTCTTCCTGGTACCCTGCTCTGCTTTTCCCTACAAAATAAGAAAAGGTGTTTTATTAACACCTAAAAACAACATAATTTAGACATATTTTTATAATTTTTGGGGGTCGTAGTCATGATCTGTATTCTGATGTTTTTCTATCACAGCTCCTGAACTTTGCCTGGCCTACCTGTTTGCGGTTGCCTTTAATTAACCAGATTCAAGAATATACATTTCTGCATCTCACTCCTGCATTTTATTTCTTAAACTGCACTGCACCTTTAACAGTTTTTAATGTTTTAATGAATGTTCTTATCGTTTTCTTTTGCATTATGTTTTAATTATTTTAATGGTTGTATGTGAAGCACTTTGAATTACCTTGTTGTTAAAATGTGCTATGCAAATAAACTTGCCTTATCACATACCAAACTGATGCAACAGTTCATTTAAAAAATGTTAATGGTCCATTTACTGGTTGTAGTGGCATCACCAGGTTACCTATTAACATTAATTCTCTTCCTGGTACCCTGCTTTGCTTCTCCCTACAAAAGAAGAAAAGCTGCCTCCCAACGGCAGATCTGGAATTGAGAGTCATTTGAGATAATCCACTGTGGAGTCAAGGACAGAGGAACTAGAACAGCATTCAGAACTTCTATTTACTTCACCTTAGAGACCTAGACTAGCGACAGTGAGATTGTTCAGAATACTACTAACAAGGTTTTCGGAGTGCCTTACATCCAGATGCGATTTCAAATTATGACCATTGGATAAAAAAAAATTGAAATCAAGTTTTCAAGGAGAAATTACAATTTGATGCATTACAGGCTATAGGACCGGAGCTGGACTAAAAACAGAACTACACCCAAGCCTGTGTCGATCCTATTAAGCAGAATATGGCAGATTCAGAATTGAGTGTGGACGCAAAGAGAGAAGAGAGGCCAAAGTGGGACAACAAGGTTCAGTACCTGCTGACCTGTATTGGGTTTGCCGTGGGTTTGGGCAACGTGTGGCGCTTCCCCTACCTGTGTCAGATCTACGGAGGAGGTGAGGGCTTTCTCTGGTTCAGAATCACAATTCACAATGGTTTATTTTACAATCACTATTTCATTCATATTCCTGTAATTTTTCTGTTGTTAGTTTTTGTTTTATACATTTCATGTTTCCGAATTAACCTTAACTTGAATTATACTGTTAATCCTGTGTGACTGACATTGTGCAATGAGATTCAATAAGATTATTAGAAATAGAGGAAATGGTAACTTGAAAATATTGCTGGTTAATGGGACTATACAGTCGTGGCCATACGTCTTGGCAACGACAATGTTGTGTTTGGCTAAGTTTGCTGGTTCAGTGTTTGAGGAAAATGTCAATATATGCAAATAGTCCCCTCTTTTACAGCAGTCAATCTGCTCTTAAAATCCAATCAGAATGATGGAGTGATTTCACCTGGCTAGAACTAGTTCACACTTTCCCCTGTGCTGATGATATGATTTACTGAAATTGTGTTAGCAGTCATTTTATGCCAAGGCACAGCAAGCTTTGCAAACACAAAATGTATGTCACTCCCAATACTTTTGGCCACAGCTGTATATGATAACAGCAAAATATCCTTTGTGCCTCACACATCCTTAAACAAGACCTCTAACCTCTTACACCTTTTAAAATGATAATGAATCAGATTCAGAGTCTAACGGAAGTAATACCCAATCCCAGGAATGTGTCCTTTAACTTGACGCCACCTTATGACCCCAGATAGTAGCCTGCCATGGTCAGTGATCTTCTACACTGGCCACTGAACATATAGTGGTAAAATGCAGGCTTTAAGTGTATGCACACATTTTGGAAGGGCATCTAGGACCAACACGGTGGACGACCACATAGACAGGAATGCCCGAAACAAATCCAATAAACTAATCAAATCAACTAATATCACAGACATTATAGAGGAGAGAAGAATTGAAAATCTAGAGATATAAAGTAATGTAACTATTACAAATATATCATCTGTAATACTGTGTATTTTTATGCCTACCTGTGGCAGTTGCCTTGTCATAATAATGTAATTTCCCAGAATGACCTGTGCTTTACTGTGCATGACAAATACATCTCTTTGACTTGACTCCCTGAACCCTCCGCCTGGTCTCTGACCTCCAGCCTCTGACCTCCAGCCTCTGACCTCCAGCCTCTCGCCCACCCAGGTGCCTTCCTCATCCCCTACCTGATAGCCCTGGTGTTCGAGGGGCTGCCACTGCTCTACCTGGAGCTGGCTATTGGGCAGAGGCTGCGCATGGGCAGCATCGGCGTCTGGAATGCCATCACACCCTTCCTTGGGGGACTTGGTAGGCCTGGGTGACACTGTTTTGCACTAAAATAATGATCTTGCAGATTTGCACAATCGGAAATGTTACTCGTAACAAATAATGATGTCACTTCCTGTGTGCAGGTATTGCTTCCATGATAGTGTCCTTCTTGGTGTGTCTATTCTACAACACCATCCTGGCCTGGATCCTCTGGTACTTTTTCCACTCCTTCCAGGACCCCCTCCCCTGGGCCGAGTGCCCCATTAATGTCAATCGCACAGGTAGACTGGATACATTTGAATGAGTACATTTCCAAAACACTGGATGTTCCTAATGTCTGATTCTTAAAACTGGTTTAGTAGACACAAATTTAGTCCAATCTAGAATTTACAATTTTTAAAGACACTCTTCCTACACCATGCATATTTTTGTCTAGGATCAGTGTTTGTATTTGTGTTTAATCAGTGTTTAAGGACGTGTTTACTTCGAGGTTGACTTCTTTCAGGAGCAAAAGCAAAAAAGTACACTGTGAAACATCCACAATTAATACACTATATCCAGAACAGTTCTAGCTATTCCAAAAAAGACAAACTCTCCTTCATGCCACTCAAACACACTGGTTTCTCTTTACCACACCCACCCTCTCTAACAACCTCTCAGGCTATGTGACAGAATGTGTGGAGAGCACACCAGTCAACTACTTCTGGTATCGTGAGACTCTGAATATTTCACCCAACATCGAGACCAGTGGTTCCCTGCAATGGTGGATTGTTCTATGCCTAGGAACTGCCTGGTTAGTTGTGTACATATGCTTCATCGGGGGAATCGAAACTATCGGCAAGGTGGGTGGATCTGCAAATCCATGTTCATTAATTACTCATCTGTGATGCTCTTTGTTTACAGCAGCTCATGCATGTCACGCGTGTGTCTCATTTTTTCAGATGAATACAAAAAAAAAGGTTATATAGTTGGTGATTCATGGTGGTTATGTTTATGGTTGTTGATTGCGATTGTAGACTCACTTCAGTTGAAAACTGTATTTGTGACTCATGCTCCTGTGATTTGAAAATCACTGATCATAAAAAGCAGAGACGTATATAGTACTGCATAAGTATCAACCAGATAAAAAGTTGTAGTCAGCTAACTTCTATTGAATCCCCTTTTTTCTCTCTGGTGTTTTCTTTTCCCTCCACTAGGCGGTGTATGTAACTGCTACATTTCCCTATCTGGTACTGACTATATTCCTGGTTCGAGCCCTCACCCTCCCTGGAGCCTCAACTGGTTTAGTCTACCTCTTTACTCCCGAAGTGAGCTCCTAGAAATGGCCTTGACGTTCCTCCTATTTACCTCATTAAAAGTTTTATGGCATTATACACTTTGGTAACATTGAGACCTCTGACCTACACTAGTTGCACCTTACAAAGAACTAACTTATGGCTATGCAGGCATAAGCAAGCATGATGACAGTTTATCAATGATACAATACATTGTTATTACATATTTCTCTCCTGGTTGACTAAGGGTTATAATCTCATGAGCTTTAATATAGCGTCTATAGATCAAAAATTATTTTTTATATTCAGAGCACTCCAAACAGTATACAAGTAATTAAGTAATCATTAGTTATTGTTAATTGATCAGTGGTTAAGGACAGACCTATTCAGAGGGTTAAAGGTCACATGGTCATAGCCTGTCACTACTTACCGTGTGTGTCCTCGTCTTAGTGGGAGAAGATGAAGAACCCTCAGATGTGGCTCGATGCTGCGACTCAGATCTTTTTCTCTCTGTCACTGGCTTTTGGTGGACTCATTTCCTTCTCCAGCTACAACCCTGAGAAGTAAGTCGATTTATTTACAAACCTGGATCCATCAGGATTCAACAGTCAAATTGTGCTTTTCCACAAATGTTTCTTCTTCTGTGTTTGTTAGTAACAACTGTGAGAGGGACGCTCTTCTGGTTGGGGTTATAAACAGCGCCACATCTATATATGCTTCCATCCCCATCTTTGCCATCCTGGGATTTAAAGCCAACTCCAACTTAATTTCCTGTGTCGAGGGGTATGTACAAGAAAGGGTTAAATATAGCATAAGACCAAACAAGGAAATGTACTTCAATTATTTGTGTCATCTGCAGGAACATCTTAGCATTGACAAATGCGTTCAGCATTGGGGAACAAAACATAACAGTTGCCAACTATGACCAGTGGTTTGAGGACCTGAACGGGAACTTATCCCGACCAAGTCTTCCTCCTGAACCTCAAACCCTGCAACCTGCAGACTTTCCTCCAAGAGGTAGGACACAGCTAGATTTAGTATAAGGTATTAGTTCCTTCTATGTAGGAGTGTTGTTCTCTTTCACAACTCCTTTTACCTTCTTTCATCACGCTCTCTCCACAACTCTTTTCTCATTGTCTTTTCTAATCCTTCTTTGCCTCGTACTCTCCCTGTACCTTTTCAACCACTCTGTTGACTCCACTTCTCTGTATTGTCCCGTCTCCATCTCATGCTGCTTGTTTCAGAGTGCGTCGGGGACTGGCCTGGCGTTCATCGTGTTCACAGAGGCAGTTAAAGAGATGCCAGGCTCTCAGGTGTGGGCGGTGCTGTTTTTCGTCATGCTTTTCAGCCTGGGTCTATCTTCCATGTTTGGCAACCTGGAAGGCATCCTCGGCCCTCTCAGGGACCTCAACATGGTGCCAAGCTGGATACCCAAGGAGCTCTTCACAGGTAGAGACATCCCCCTTGGTCCCTTGGCAAAGGATGGGATTGTGGGGCATCGATAGCCTATTTCGATAGCCTATTTAGTAACTATTGAGTCATGAGTTTTTAGGGGAATAATTTATTTAGAGGAAGAAAAGTTGGTGTTTGCTGGGCATTACTTTGAATTAACCTTATTCTCCTCCATCTTTCTCTCTGTCTGTCCTTCTGTCTTTTATTTTTGGACGTCCAGCATTTATCTGCACGGTATGTTTTCCTGGTGGCTCTTATCTTCACCATGAGTTCAGGAAACTACTGGCTGGAAATCTTTAACAGCTATGTCGGTTCAATTCCTCTTCTGATAATAGCCTTCTTCGAAATCATAGCGGTGGTTTACGTGTATGGAATGAAAAGGTAAGTGTATATCTATGTATTTTATTATTATCTACTCATTTGGTACCTGTAATTATTTTTGATTCAGTGAACTGAATATCCCTGTCTGTTTAGATTTGGCGATGACATTGTCTGTATGACTGGAAAGCGGCCCAACATCTTCTGGAAGGCGTGCTGGATGGTCATCAGTCCTGTGATGCTCGTTGTTGTTCTGGTTGCTTATGTTGCCATCCAGGTGCAGGTGGAACCCGCCTACGCTGCTTGGAATCCAGACTTTGTAAGTTGTTGGCTACGACCAGCCGACCTAGTGTATCATTCTGGAATGTAAAACGATTACAGGATTGTACTACAGTATAAGAGTAAAAGCATTAAACTCTTTATAAAAATGGATACATTTGGATTCAGCTCTTAAAGTCAGAGATTTTCAAGACCGAACAAACTCTGATGTTGATTTGACTTGTTACTTGCATCTCTCCATAGGAAGGCTTTCCCCAGTTTGATGTGCAGCCATACCCACACTGGGTGTTTGCCATCTGTATCCTGCTTTCCACACTCCCTGTCATCTCCATCCCCCTCGTGGCTTTGTACCACTTCATCCTCTGGGCAAAGCGCCGGTGTTCCTCCCAACGGCACGGCAACATAGCCACCCCCTATGACAACGGTGCCTATGTCGTGCACTCATAGACTGGCAAGACTTGAATGCAGCATCAGACTTAAGATCAGGAAAAAAAACTCTTAATGGAGAGGAATAGACCTTCCATATTGCACATACGGTATGAACATAATTTTTCTTTTTGGATTTTGATGTGTACACTTGTCTAAATGTAAAACTTGTAAAAAAGGAACGAATGTAATAAAGTTATAAAACTCAAGTTTACACAAAGCAATGAAATGTATAAAAAAGGTGACCACCGGCATTCTAAATAATTGATTAAATCAATCTACAGGGTATCACCTTTCCTCCGATGAACACAAATGTATTCTACACTGGTCAAAATATAAGTTAAACATTGATGACGATCGTCCTTGGAAAAATACAGAGTACACAATAAATCAGCTATCAAAGTCCAGAGAGAGAGAGAGAGATGAAGGGATGGATGGTCCATTTTCATATCTTAACTATCAACCTTTATTGGTTACCCAGCTGGCATTCTATACAGTAACTTTTATGATTGACCACTGTTGCTTTGCAGTTTCATAAAAATGGAGTCAGGATGGCATTTTCCAGGTCCAGTCCTATCCCTTCCTAAATATGAACCAGCTTGATTGCAAGAATATTTGAAATGAGGACACAACTCATTTACAAACTTCATTTGTAAATATGTGAAAACTGAGATGTGAAGTAATCCTTTTCTTTGCCCGATTCCTCTGCATACATACTTCAAGCATTATAATGTTATGGTCCTCTGTGTTCGTAGTCCTTAAAAACGTATAGCCATGAAGTCCGGAGGGGTTTTGGGTGTGGCGGCCTGCCTGACTCGCAGCAGCCTCAGGTCTCCCAGATTCCTCTCCAGTCTTTTTTTACCTGCAGAATTTTTTTTTAGGGGAAACAAAACATTTGGGTGGTGCCATCAGACGAGGTCTTCTAGACATCAGCTACCTTGGGGAGTGTTTCGGGGGCAGACTACGGCCCACCTAGGTGTGTACGTACGAGAGTGGAGGGCAGTGAGCAGGTCTCTGTAGAGGGGGCGGTAGCGTGACAAAACCAGGGAGAAGCAGAGACAGTAGATGAGCTCCACCGCCTCATACTGCAGACAGCCTGTCTGGGCTTTACTGCCCAGCGTCACTCCTGGGAGGAAAGGACAGCCATGGGGAAGAGATCACGAGAGAAGGGAGTGGGTGGAGTGAAAGGGAGTGGGTGTGCATTCAACGGGAGGGAGGGACCACTGGAAGATAAGCGATAGAACAAGAAGTGACATTAGGAAGATGCGATTACCTCTGTTGCAGAGTCTGATGAGCTGGTTGGTATACTCTGCCATATTCCAGATAAGATGCAAGAAGTAAACTGGGTTCTGGGAAACCTTCTGACCAAAGGGTAAACTCTGGGCACATACGTGGAACCTACCACAACCACCAAAAAAACGTTCAACAACTATCAAATAACCACAAGGAAACAGATGATGACAGACAAGTAAACACAGATAGAAGAGAGACCTGAGGAGGGTATACCAGGAGAGTTGTTTGTTTTGGCATTTGTCATGAGCAAACAATGTAACAAGAAAATCATTGACAGAAGAAAGGTGAGGATTGTTTGACAACCCTGAGTGTTAAACATCAATCTGTAAGCTATAGAGGTGTACTGAGAAAGGGAAAGAGAAGCCTATGTTTACTATGAGGGGTCATTTTAGGTCACTTTACACTTCATAGCGGTTTCACAACAAAACTGGCAAAGAAACACGTATTCATTCTGTTTCCACAATAAAGTCTAAAGTCTAAAGTCTAAAGTCTTCCATGTTTTATCCTCTGTTCTGAATGGATCCCAGTATGACACAGCAAGTCAGGTGACAGTACCTGCAGGCATGCAGCAGAACCAGCTTATACAGGTTCTTATACACAGCCTCCAAAGAATTTGTCTGTGAAGAAAAAGTCAGTTACATCATTCACATTATGTACAAATACACATTTTTGTATGAAGATGTCTTGGTCTGAGGAAATAGCAGAGCAACTCACTTTCAGATCCAGGAACAGGGCGTGACACTTGAGTCTGAGGATGCCCATGAGCTTTCGTCTCATTTGCTTGCCGGCAGAGAGGGCGGGGCCTACAGTCAGGCTGTACCGCAGGGATAGGCCAGCATAGCTAAAGGGAGATTAAAGATTGAGAATAATGAATCAGCATTTAATCAATAACAAAATATGATGTGGGCATACGTTTACTGTTAGCTCAGTGGTAGAGCATTTGGCTGCTGATCAAGAGTTTGCTGGTTCAAATACCCCTCCGTACGCGGCTTAGGTTAAAACATAAACAGGAAGCTATACGG
The DNA here is from genome assembly GCA_903064625.1 of Mallotus villosus. Lineage (NCBI taxonomy): Eukaryota > Metazoa > Chordata > Actinopteri > Osmeriformes > Salangidae > Mallotus > Mallotus villosus. Next base: position 154,061 of record CAEFZP010003257.1, read on the forward strand.
ATACATTATTTATAATTTTGTCATTAGGAAATAGGGACGTATTTAAATACAGTAAAATGTGTACGACAATAATCGAACAGTAATCCAATTTGTAGATGAACTAAGAGCTATATAGGGTAACATAACATATGGTTTGTATTTTTAATTTTAAGTACAGTAGCAAAGGTAGGATAGGGTCTACAATACTAGGCCGTAAGAACTGTCAAATATAATAACACAACTCCAGTAGGGCTATAAGGAAACTGACATTATCAACTAAACGCCTAAACATTAGTCCAAGTGCTATCTATATGGCACGGTGTGTTATCTCACGATGCTCTGGTAACACTGTGTGTGTGTGTTGTCAACATGTGAGAACATGTGGGTCTAGGCATGTGTGTGACAGTATCCTACCTGGAGTAGTCGCTGTAAACATCTAGGGTGCGTGTGTCAAGCAGCAGGCCACACCAGGGGAACAGGCAGTGGGCAGGCAGGAGACGGCTCTCAGGGCAGACCCCCTGGTCCTCTGACATGGGGAAGTTGATGGCCACCTTTTGGGGGTTCACCACACAGCCATACTGAGGCACTCCAGCCAACAACGTCCTACGAACGGGAAGAGGAAGTGATGTCAGCCAGTATCTGGTATGACAGGAAGTGGGAAACATTCCTAACGGCTGGTATAGCAGCTGCTAGGACAGTCAGGGTCTTTTGTGCATTGTGAACTGGAGTGTTTTTGTATGTGTGTACTTGAGAAAGGTCTGTGCTTGGTTCAGATCTGGAGTGATGAGGAGAAAATCATCCACCAGCCTCATCAGATGCCTATAGTCACAAAGAGATGAAGATCAAGTTTAAATTATCAGCATTGAATTGAAACCCCACTTGGTTAGCGCAAGGGATTTGACTGCCCTCTGCTGGGCAAAGGAGATAATGGTACCTTGAGGCAGATGTGGATTTTACAATACAATACGATTCACCACGTGTATTACATAATCTAGGGCCTTCATTCCAGGAAGAAAAGGGGTGGTTTCAAATCAAACAACAAGAAAAGTAAGAGAAGAAGAAGCCATCATTCTCACCCTCCTTTCTCTGTGAGGTTTTTGAACAGGAAGTTCTCCATGTGAGCGTAGCAGAGACAGCAAAGCAGAGAGGACACGACAGAACCCTGAGGAATACCCTGCCACTGACGGAACATTCTGGAACATACATTCACAAACAATCACTGAACCAGTGACCACATCAATTGCTAATATTACGTAAAAATATATAACTATCACTAATAATAGCTAACTCATTACTAAAGAAAGTTAGTAATGAAGAAGCAGCATACATACTTTTTCCCAAACTGAACAACACTTCCAGTGAGCATTTGGGTGAGAAACTCCAGGACATCTTTGCCTTGCAGATCTAAGGAGAAATGCTAGATCGGAAGGGACATTTTTTCACTTAGGCTCCATATTTGCTCCATCATTTCAAAATAATACTACTGGTCACCTCAAGATGGCCGCTTCCCTCACCTGCTCCACCAGGATGGCATTGTGAACCTTGCCCTTCGTCTGCAGTGACATTGCAAAAGCTTTCATATTGGTGAATGCTACAGTATCCTCCAGGAAATCTGCCTAAATACAGAGGTAAAGTGTTGATTTGAGAGTGTGTGTGTGTGCATGTGTATGCATGCTTTGGAGTGAGTATGTATGCACCTTTCTGACGAATGTCTTTTTTAGGCCCTCATGGAAATTGGCCCACACTTTGGCATAGCGCCGCACAGAAAAAGTCTCTTCCTGGACAGGTGACAGAACCTGACGAATCACCTCCAAGAGTTTGGAGTGGGGCAAACTGTCATAGGCCCCACTCACATCCACCTGAGAGAGAGAGTGCGAGGATTGAGTATTGAGCAGCTTGTGACAAAACACAACAATGCATATACCACATCATGTTGCAACCAGACAAACCGATTCTATACGTCACACACAGTGTCACAAAACCTGATTTCAGACATGCTAGAGTATGTGATTTGATACAAACCATGCTTAGTTGCTGTCAAAATAAGGAAATACAGGTCAACGAACCTTGACGAAGTAGAGGGATTGAGGCTTGTTCTTCTGAGCTGGGAGCGAGGGAACCTAGGACCCTGTGGATGTCTGTCATCCCCCACACTGTTGAACCCAGGAGAGCAGGTGTGGTACGCACACACACACGCAGAACGTCCAGTAGATCCCGCACTGATGCCTGGAACCTCTAGAAGGGAACACCGCACTCAGAATGCAAACCTGTGGATTTAACCAAGTTCCATGTTCCTTCCTTGGCACGTATTTTGTCTTTGAGAAAACCGGGCAGTAAAAAGGGGCTTAGTTAACCTAATTATCTGAGATTCTATGATGGAGGGGATGAACACACCCTTGTTTTGGGGTCAGCTCCTAGGACACGGGTGATGGGCCTCATGCCCTCAGTCTTGGGGATGAAGCGAAGCCGAGATGTGACCGTGGTCTTGGGGAGGGACGCCACCTGTGCAGGGGTCAACTCCTCCATCTGACCCTTACACTGATGAGTCCTGAGGAGAGGACAAGGTCACATTTAGAGAGTGTGTGTTTCGTGTGTGTCTGTGTGTGTGTGTGTGTGTGTGTGTGTGTGTTAGCCTACCTGAAAGCCAGCTCCTGGAGCCTGGCCCAGACTTCCTGTCTGTAAAACCTCAGAGCATTCTTTTGTCCCATACTCTCTGTGACATAGAAGCAGGCCCTGACCAGACCCAGCACATAACCGTCCAACAGCCAGGCCAGGAACTGTCCTAGCACCCGTGTCCGATATGCAAGCTCACTGGGCGGGCAGTGACCTGGGGCGGGGAGAGGGGGATGGTTAAGTAAATGGAGCTGATTGGGGGGACAATACAGCAAGAAGAAGTAGGCTTAAGTGACATTTTGAAGAGCACAAAATCATACATTTGGGGCCTTTTACAGACTCTTACCTGTCTTGCTGAGCTTTATCCAATCACAGTCATTCACCTTCATCTTCCAAAGGAGCTCGGCCAATGAGAGGCGCTCATGCTTTCCCATGCGCAGGAATTCTCGCACTCTGAACAGGAAGTTGAGCCTGTTGTGGTCTGATCCCCACAGCTCCCATGGGACCACAGTGGCGAGGCACTCCTTGATGAACAGGTACACCCGGTGAGGTGCACTGTGCTGGGGCAGGAGAGCTGCCAGCTCCCCCTGTCCTTCCCCAACTCCCTTCACGACCCCTGGGCATAACTTCTGCAGTATCCTGGTGTATGCACAACTCCTGTGTCTACGTAACAGCTGGCTGAAGAGAGGTACCATGTTGAAAAACCTCTTGGGCAGTTTTTTGGGTTTCCTCTCCACCCCTTTGAGATATACCACGCCCTCAAAGAAGATTATTCTCACCAAGTCCCGCCCTTGGAGTCTCCTCTGCTCATCCGATTCGCCCTTCCTTTTCCTGTTTAGGAGGAAGCTGCGCATGCCACGCCCCCCATAGAGCATGCCCAAGGTGCGGATAAAACACTGCGCTGGGGGCAGAGGGGGGAACAGCCCTGTTCTCCAACTGGCACCAGCCTCTGAAGGCAAGGTGTTTAGTTTGCCTGGATGTTTTGTTCTAGCGACTTCCTCCACTGGTCTTGGGCACACAGCCAAGTCTACTGACTTTGGCTGGTCACTAGTTCCACAGCCACCCTGATTTGACCCCTCCACAGTCCCTAAACTCTGCATGATACCTTCCTGTTCTATACGCCTCCTCTTCCCTGGCAACTCGCTTTGATTCTCCTCCATTTCCCTCTCTCTCTTCTTTTTTCTGATTTCTCCACCACTGTCTGCATTCTCCCGCCTCCTCCTGCTCTTAGAATACTTAAGATATCTCTCTCTCCTGTTCCAGGGGATTGTCAACTTGACTATGTTCCCAGTGGCATTCCGTTTAGACCTGCTTTGAAGGTTAAACCCAGAACCAGTCGTCATGGAGACTCGCTCGTAGACAGGTGTTCCACACACCTGGAAGAGACAGGTTGGAGGCACCGTCACAAACACGGAGCAGGACTCCAACATGTAGCGCGTGACATCCGTACCCAGGCGCTGGGACACTTTCTTCCACAGATCACTGCCATGGATGTAAGCTGCACTCTGAGTGACATCTCCCTGGAATTTAAACTGGTCTGCGTCACGCTCCTCTTGAGATAGGGGATAACCGTATCCATGTGCAAGGACGTTTCTTTTCTTCTTCCGCTTGAAGCTGTTGAGAATGAATGCTAACAACTCGGGCAGAGTACAGATCTATGGAAAGTGAACAAACATCAATAGGCCACCGTTAAAAGCACAATGACGGAAAACTTTTCGGCTAATTAGTTAGGAACGGTTTACATACTAATTGCTCTGCTTAAGTTAATGGCACAGGTACCTGGTTGCGGCTTGGGACGTAATGCAATGTTTTATCTGTACATACGTACACTCCCCGAACAAATGACAAGAATCTGGTTGTTTCGGGTGGTTCGACAAGGTGCGCTTTATGTCCTTCTATGAAAACGATGCTGTTGCTGAACTCCTCCAAGGTCTGAACGTTCGGATACAGAGAACGAAGTATTCCGACACTACGCGACATTTCAGCAACGGGCATGTTGACCTCATACACCGCACTTACCCGTGGATTTTAGCATACGCTTTAGCTGACAGATTCTTATACCCATACATCTCAAAATGGTATACTAGAATAACCAGGTGATAACACTGTGCAACGTTCACAAGCACTGTACATTTCTGGTCTGAACTTCTCTCAAAGACCGCTCTCTGTCTTAACCAATGAGAATTCCGAAGTAGATTTATTTTCCTCCAATGGTATCTTCATACTACGGCACGTGATAATGGACCGTCCGTCATTACATGAGAACAGACATGGTATGGTTTATCCCAAAATCCTTTATTGAAAGCGTGATTTCCCACTACTACATCATAGGGGTTTATGCAGCTATTTCTTATAAAAAGTAAATATAATATGTGTAATTACATGAATAACATTCGTTTTGTTATTGTTCAATTGTTTTATCATAAAACCTGTCGAGGCTTCAGTGGTGTGCAAATACATTTTGTACATTACACATTTCCATTTGAACGGTTTACCACATTGCAGTTTTTTGAATACCTGACATAATTGTATGGTGGATTCAGATCACCAGCATGTTTGCTGGAGGGGGCTTAAGGGGAATCTGTCCCAAACTGAACCTCTTTGCCCCAAACTCACTCAGCTCCTCTGGTGTCAGTTCACTCTGGGAGGTAAAAAGACTGTCTGTTAACTCCCCAGCAGAGCCTGTCCCAGCTACAGTCCCTGTAGTGTTCCCTCCAAACAAAGAACCTACACTCGTCTGTCCAAAGTCATTTCCTCCAGTAGAAGGGGCCGCAGCCCCGAAGCCTCCTCCGCTATTGGCAGTTGAGGAAAAACTGAATCCGGAAGCGGAACCTCCAAACCCAGAAGTAGCTGGTGCCTTGGTGGCTTCAGCTACAGGGGCAGCGAATGAGAATCCCGAAGCCGAGGGAGCTGACGAGGCTGGAAAAGAACCGAAGCCAGATGGAGGTGGTGGGGCAACAGCTGCAGCTGCAGCAACGCCGAACCCAGTGGGGGCTGCCTGGGTGGCAGATGAGCCAAACTCTGCGCTTGGAGCAGCAAAGCTGAAGCCGCTGGCACTGCTGGGTTGGGGTTGGGCTGGAGCCCCAAAACCTGTAGAATGAGACAGCACAGTCAGAACCAAACTATCAAAGGTCTATTTTCCAGATCCTCTGGGTCTGGGGCTTTAAATAAACCAATAGAAGATGTGATCCTCACCTGCTGCTACAAAGCTGGTTGTTGAGAAGACCCAAACCCAGTCCCAGATGACCCAAATCCTTCTGATGTTGCTTGTGGTACAGGATTGTCTAATTCAGCAAGCTAGGAAAAAAATGATTGTAATGTGTTGAAACTAAATTATATAATATTCCAATTTCAATCGGCTCTGATGTTGCTTGTCACGCAGAGTTTAACTCGGCAAGATGGGAAATATTTTCATTTTAAATATTCTTTCTAGGTGCACTTAGTAAAAGTACTAGATACAAATAGAGTCTGAACACCGGCATGCACCCTGAAGTGTTCCATTTATTGAAACATCGAATATCTGAATCCAAGATGTCTTCCTCAGATCCTTCTCAGTGTCAAGACATCATGGGAGTAGGTGTGTTTGTCTCTGTGTGTGAGTGTGCACGTTTGTGTGAGTGTGCACGTTGGTGTGAGCGTGCATGTTTGTGTGAGCGTATGTGTGTCACCATTGCGACTCGGGTTGTAGCATTCATAGTCTTCAACTCCTGGACTCTGCTTCTCCATTGGTTGATCAACTGAATAATACCATTAGCCTATAAACATTGAGAGTTACACAAGTTAGCAATGATAATGATAGCATCTTATACGTGGGGATACTTCACTGGAGTAATAACTCACATAACCCTGAAGGTCACCAGAGTCTTTGTTATTGTAATACTCCAACCTCAGCTCTTCAGGGGAATGATCTCTGAACCCTGCAAAGAGGGTACATATAGGTTTAATGTCATGGCCTCTACATACCTGTTAACTACCTTCATCAAAACCACTTCTATTCAGAGGTAATGTGAAGTCTAACAGCTACTTTGTCACACGTGTATGTAGGCCATCATCTGACCTACAGTATTAAGAGTAATCCACAGTACCTGAGATAGTGGCTTTGAGCACTGCGTAACAGGAGAAAACCCACTGTCCTGAGGTCTCCCAAATGTCCATATCGCTCTGGATAGTCTCTCTGAGCAGATAAACAAAAACAGGGTAAAGAATGGAGCAACATTTTATAATAAAAAGCAATCTAAAAGGATCTAGTGTATCTTGAAATGCATTAACACTCACAGATGTTTCTCATTTTCGTCCCCAGGTCTGTCTCTCCCGGCCTTGTCAAAGGTACTAGCATTGTTTAGAGCTGTGAATCTATTTTGAGAAGAAAAACTGAACTCTGTGCTTTTCACGTTGTTATCTCTCCCTCCTCCGCTTTCTCCAGTATTCCAGTTGTTACCACCACCTCCTCCACCCCAGTCATCTCCTCCACGCGAGAAGGAAGAGGGCTGCACATAATTTCCCCCAGACCTCTGGGAAGGGTTCACCCACACTCGGTTGCCGAATCCTTACAAAGATAATGTTCGTTATACCAACAAGTGTATGTAAGCATAAACAAACCATACAGCTATCCTAGCTACAGTAACACAGTTAGAGCTAACTAGAAAAACTAGTTAAGCTATGTAGGCTGATAATGATTCGAGTAGATTCAAAGAAGTACAAAGATCCCTTACACAGTTTGATATAGTTGTTGCTCATTGTTACATTTCGGTAAATAGTCTAAAATCATTACCTCCACCACCGGCTCCACCTCGGTTGCTAGGCGGGCGACTGTTGTTATAACCACCGCGGCTTCCTCCACCACCTCCTCCACCACCTCCTCCACTACTAGCGTTGCCTCCACTTGGGTGCTCATTCCAACACTTATCGCCATACCGACACCGGCCTTGTATAAAAAAGTTGCACACTACCATGGTTTATAACTCGCATAGAATGTAAATACGGTGGATTTACTGTTATTATTTGGTTTCCGAAAGTAATGTATGTGGTGAGCATTGTTTTCATCCAAACACCGCCATGTTGAAATGCCGCAAGAGCTACTGTCGCAGGATTTACGAGTCATACTTTTTGTGGCGAACTTCAAACAGCGCCCCCGCGTGTTACATTTTGATATTGACTGTATTTCTAGGCACCATACACATTGCATACTTTTACTTTCTACTTGTATCAGGTACTGCTGTTACCCCGAAAAAGTGCGTACTGTAGCCTATTCTGCATATATTTGGGACTTGTATATAACCGGGCCTTGAACAGACATGTTAATTTACGTGTGGCAGGTCTGCTATTGTATAGTGGTATCTGCGGTTGACGCATCTTTCAGTAGGCTACAGACAGGGTTGTAGTTCAGAAAAAAACAGAGAAGCATGCTGACTCGCATAATGCAAAATGATGTACCGTATGACATTTTAGCGTATACTGCATTAGACGTAGGCTTTTTGGGGACATACAAAATCGTTTTTCTGGCATACTAAATAGTATGGTAGTATGGATGATGGTACATTTGAGCTTTACATACATAGAGGATACTAGCCTAAAGAGGTAAACATATTGGAACAATAGGCTGAGGAGAGAGAAATAGAGAGAGGCATGGTAGTTTCTTTGGGATTCCTTTCCTTGCCAACTCTGCATTCCAGAGTAGTTCACCTGTTGCAATTTAGGCACTGCCATGGCAACACACAGGACAAGCTTTTGAGAGTTTGATGTTTGCAGTCATGAACAGAGACAGGGAAACCGACAGTATACTAGCCTACATGACACACCCACACAAAATCTGTATCAACTAGATTCTTGACTTGCATAAAATCAGAAACTAAATATTTTTTTCCAATAACGGGAACAGCCTTCTGGACTACACTGTAGTCCTTACTTGGAAGTGTGTTGTTTTTCAGTCAAGGTTTTGGTTGTTCAAACAGCCTAACATACTGTACTGTGGGTTGTCATTATTGTACTTAAAAACAGTCTATGGAGGCTTTGATAGCTGACTCTACCAGTCAAACAGGCTATCCTCTCTTCTTTCTCCCATGGCCAGTGTTGGAGCACACACCTTCTCTCATTCAATACTAACACACAAATACAATCAGACATATTGACAGAATACAGAAATAAACAAATAGCACTACACTCAGAGGCAATCCATCGGGTAGAGAGAAAGAGAGAGAAATGGAGGGAGAAAGACAGAGAGAGATATACAAGAGGTAAAACAGACATGCAAAGAATAACATCAATTACATTCTAATGATGAGTGTAAAATGTGTGGTATATAAGCCAGTCTCAAGATACCAAATGACTGCAAAGAAGTCAATAGATACAGAAAGAAGATTAGAATCACACACAATGAAAGAAGGAGAGAGAGCGAGAGTGAGATTGAGAGAGAGTAAGGTAAAGAGAGGGAGTATCTCTTTTCTATTCTACTATTGTCACTTGAGTTATTGTGACAGTCACTCAGCAACTCTGCATGTAACATAACTTCCTTTGTTTCAGCGGACAGGCCAGTAAAGAGTATCTTTGATCTGGATCTCTCTGTCAGAGTTGCAAACAGATGAAATATTCTAAGGGAAAGGTCATTTGAAAAGAAAACACAACTTTTAAGTGTTTTCAGTAATTTTGGGGATATTTTAATAACATGCATACTATATAAAGTAGTTAAAGCATTGAATGTGACTGTAAGCTTTAAAAAATAAAAATGAAAAATGTTTAGGAAATCCCCTGTCTGAATGGCATATGATGACTGAGGATATAGACATTGTGTGCAAGGAAGACTTCCTGGTTCATGATAAGGGAATCTTTGCAAGGTCTTCCTGGTTTCACTTGTGGAGACAAACCACTGCATAAAACTATGGTTGTGGCCTCCAAAAATATTTGAGGAGAAATCAGGGTGCGGTAACAAAATACCTTCTAGTAGTTGTTGAGATGAAAAAATATCTATCACCCCCTCTTTCTTCGCCTCTCCCCTCACATGCGTACTTGGGGTGGTACAAGTGGTGGTACAATACATTTCAAGCTGTGGTAGGCTCTGCATCTTTATATGTGACTGGTCATATGTGCATCTCAGTTGGCTGTCCAGTATGTTTGTACTTGTGTGTAATGTGTATGCCATTAAGCAGACAAAGTCATGGGGGACACCCATGCTGTGTGTTATGTCAGCTGTTGGAATGAGAAACGTTCCCCGTTCAGTTTCGATCAAGCAGGAAGGAGGAGAGGGAGTCCCTCAGCTATGTGAAGAGGTGAGGAAGGGGCCAGAGAACCGGGGCACACATTCCTGCTGCGCACATCTCCGTATAACTTTCACTCTTCAGAAGAGGGATACCACTCTGAAATTCTTTAAGTGCACCCTCCCTCTCCTTGTCCCTCCTTTGCTCTCTGTTCCGGTTAGCCTCCTACCTTTTGCGCGTGCACAGAAACTATTTGTAAGGGCATTCCTCAAGTTTGCCCAACTTACAGAAACCACATGCCCGGAGAGGTTCTCCCGTCTCACTGCACAATCCACTCCTCCCGATGGAAGCGATACTTGGCATGCAAATATCGTTGTTACTGTTTTTCTCAATTGGTAACCAACACTTTTATTGAAGCAAGGATTCACTGGATGTTCATCATAACCTAAAAAGCAGAACATTTTCCCTTTGGTTTCACTCATGCTACAGATGCTGAGCACATTTTTCAAATGAGCAAATCATATCAAACTAAATTTTAATGCAAATTTAAACTGACACAAATCACTACTATACGTGTGAACCCCTTTTGATCATGTGCAAACTGTCCATTGTTAAACCAGACATCAGTTCTGATTCCTGCATGACAGGTAGACCTTGTAATGAGCCATGCAAGGATATATTTTCCTTAGCCTACTGTATAGCGTGGGAAAACATCCAATTTGATGAGGTTGAAAAGGTGTGTATGTACTGTAAACTGCATTTGTGATGCCTTATTACTGTATATTAACGCCTTGTGTTTTGGGATAATCATGCTCTTGAGTGTCATGTTTGATCAAGTTTCTGAAAAAAGAAAATGCAGCCCACTGTATAACATACCTACATGTGTTTCATGGCACACATTTCAACACATGCACAGAAAACGAAAAGAGGATGAACTAGGGTAAATTGATACTTTTAGTGAGATGGTGGGGGGTCAGATGGGTGGGCTTAAAATAAAAATTAATGTTAGACCATATAAAAAGATGCCAAAGTATAGGCTTCCGACAACATATTTGAGTTTACATCGAATTTGTATTATATGTAATTGGCAACAGCGTTTTAAACTGGACTTTCGTGTTGGCCACGAGGGTCCCTGGTCTCCAGCATTAGACTAATTATATTTTGACTTTGTCAAAGCAATTTGTTCACATCTGTAGCATACACCATTGCACTGTGGGTTGTATTCCAATGGGTTTTTATGGACAATGTGCTCCATTCAATCATTGAGAAAAGAGGTGCGTCCTCTTCGCTGTTGCCAAGTAACTACAAGCTCAGCCCACCTGTAGGAGATCCACCTGTACCCTTCTCACGTGAGCGTCTCGGGGTTTTCAACCAATGAGAGGCGAGGACAGGTGCGTGGCAATGAGTTTCGGAGGCGGAAACCTGCAGTGTTCACGAAAGTCGCCGCTTTATAAAGTTGTCAATTCGGTCGTCTCAGAGAATCGGATGTCTCCGAGAATAACTGAAACAGTAATAGCACAATTTTACAGTGCAATATTACGCTGGATTGAAATACAGAATACAGATAAAACGGAATTATCTGCAAGAAGATCATCCGTGCGTCTAATTGACTATTTGGACGCAGAACAAAACGATTCAGTGTCACTGCTGTTATCGGTCAAAGACTCCTAACTGGATTTTAACTTCAACACAGAATATAAATTGTGGCATTAACTATTTGGACCAACTACGGTGCCCTCCTGTCCGGATAGGCTAGGTGAGTGACCCGATAGAGATGTGCTTCGCGCATTGCACAATCATGAATCACAGCTTCAGTGTGGTCCACTGTTCTCACGGCCCATCTAACCTGTTCCTCGCGTTATTTATAGTTACACAGGTTATGCATAGGTATAGTTTAGACGTTAACCAAGGTTCATATTACTGAAAGACTTTGATGCATTTTACTAAAGGGTTAGAAAACCTGTTTTACAAAGAAGTTATATGTATAGCATCACATCCGTTCCTAATAAGAGGCCTGCGTGATTGTCAAAGAAAAGGACGATGGTTAAACAACAACATCTATGTAACACCCATTATTTTTCAGAATACTAGTGACTTGTGAGATGAGTGGATGAAAAGATCAACATGAACAGATAGAGTCAACCATTGTTTTTGGTGTTGTGCTGCAGGTGAGACATGTCAGAGAGGGTTCCTTGGTGGAGGGCCTTCATGGTCAAAAGAAAGAGTACCCCAGCATCCCAGCCTCAGGACCAGGAACAGGACCCTTCCCACTCCCATCCAGGCCACGCCTCTGAGAACCCCTTTGACAAAGCCCAGTCACCGACCCAACACCTAGACAAGGCGCCGTTAAACAGCGACACCAACATCTTCATGGACGAGACATATGATGATTCTCAGCTGGAACCGGTGTTTAACGAGCAGACGTGTCGCAGGCACATGAGAGTGTCACGGTCGGGGAGGTTCAAGGAGAAACGCAGAGCACGCACCAGCCTCCCATTGGATGAAGACAACCAAGAGATAGGGAAAGAAGAAGTTCGGTGATGAGGAGTACGGGGATGAAGATTCATATCAAAGACAGTTTTTTTCAGTTTAAATTAATTATGCTTTTTTCTTGATTTGTTGTTGATCACACTGGTACCAATAATGATATTTAGACTTTTAGTAAGATGTAAACATGATCTTTAGAGGGAGAATAATGCAGCTGTCAGTGAAAGCTGAAGTCGTTTTTTACCCAAAAGTTATATAAACAATAACGAAGGAATACATGTATTTGAAAAGGTGTGGAATGAAATGACTGACACAGCACCTCATATCCTTATTTTACGAGTCTCAGAAGGTTCAGCATCAGAATTTAGGATGTTGAGACCACAGAAACGATCATGCTTATAAAATCACTTGTAGATACTGTATAATGCTTTGGTTTATTAGTTAATATTAATATAACATTAATATGAAGGATTTTATGGTATATATTTGATTACTTGTTATGTAATATGTATCAATAGGTTTTACGTCCATTTTGATCATTTAGATGGGTATTTCATTTTGCAGGAAACAAAATTGATTTAACTGTTGTGTAAGAAGGACATTTTTGTAAAGACATGTTTTAGGGCATTTCTGCTTTATTGTGACAGGTACAATGAAGATGTACAGGAAATGTAAGGTTAGAAAGAGAGGGGAGGACATTTGAACCAGGGTCCCTGCATGAAGGGTTTAGCCTACGTGCTTTTGATCAGTGGGCCACTGTGCACCAAGAAATGACATTTTAAGTGGGTGAGCAAAGATTGGTGACTCTGGGTGATAGTCCACTTGCTGCTATGTCTTCAACATGCACACTGGTAATAAGGGCTGGAAATTAAGGTTGAATTACTCACATTTAAATGCAACACCGTTTATAGACTATTTTAACATTAAGGAGGAAACTACATGAAGGATTCTTTTATTTATTTAGCTGACTCTATGTGTACATCACTTTGGAGAACAGTGTCCGCTAAATGAGTTTAATGTAATATAAATCATGGGTACTGTCCCATAGAAAAAGCAATCAGTAGCACTTGTGACTATTATGAAGATGTGTGATGATCCATTAAGATATATGGACAACATGCATTAATGTATCTAGGATTCAACTAATTAGTTATGGCTCGGTGTGTGTAAACTCTCATGATGCCAAATGAAAAATAAATGCATCTGTATTTAAGTACTTTTGTGCTGGTTAGTTCATAATGAATTATTTCCTTCTTATGCTTATTAGGTTAAGACAACAATGGATGATTGTACTGGTGTAGAGTTTCGTTTTGGTCTCTTTTTTTGTCCAAACTGGCCTTTGTCATTGTCATTGACTTCATTGGCTAGGTCTGGGGCTGGGTTTGGGTGTGGTTTTATAATAATAATTGTATTTATAATGCACTTTATATTTAGTTAAAAATGTAAACGTGTTTTGGGTCTTGATGGTATAGATGGGGTTCTGACTTCGATCCACCTCAGCTTGTTAATAACCAAGACTGAGCTTCATTTTCCTCTCCGAGTTAGTATGAGTATCAGTGTCATTGTGTCACACGCCATTACAGCACATTAGTGATATTTACTCAGCTCACTGTCACATCAAACCCAGAGGACAATTTACTAATCTTATGACAGCCAACCTTGACTGGAGAGGAATGAGACCATGTGACACTACATTCCTTAATCTATGGTGGTATGGCAATAGTGAAGTTGTGTGAGTGGGTGTGTGTGTATGTCTCCCTGTGCTCATATTAGTGATTTTCGATAAATTTAAGTGTAATACAATGCTTAATTTGTAGGAGACGGTGTACCTCTCAAGTAGTTTTCCTTATAAAGTGAAATGTACAAAAAGCCTGGATGCAATACAGAGTAGACGTATGTGTTCGTGTTACTGTAAGACAGAATTGAACCAAAATGAAAGACAATCAATATAATGTAGGCTAAAGGTTAATTAAACATTATTTGTGGTGGTTGATTTTCAGATTATGTTAAATCAATGAGCTCTTGTTCCCAGAGTGTAACGTTGTCTTGCCGCCACCAGGGGGAAAACATGCTTTCAGTTTCCAGGACAACGTAACACCAATTGGATAAGTAAGGCAATGAGGTTGAGTGGGGCAATGCGAGTGTTAATGCTAAGCCATTACCAAAACGATACTGTCGATATTCAAATACAACATAAGTCGACACTGTCATTTAGAGAACTGGCCAAACTGGAAAAGTAATCGTTACAGTCATAGAGTAGAGATATGGTAATCTAGTATCCCCTGGAGAAAACTGACAAATTCCTTTGCACCTGCCTAACCAGTTCCAACCCATTTGCTTGTTCTTAACAGGTGTCAGTGATGAGAACGTTCCATGGGAATTGCGGTGATTGGAGTGATTCAATTGGTCCACGGATGAGTCTGGGCTACATAGAGGATTCTGTGTCTCGCGTAAGGTGTGGTCTCGAGCTGGGGCTCCCTCCCGCGGGGCGTTCGGCGGTTGATGTAAATACTACACGGGAGAAAGGGCACAGAGTAGAGAGGCTGCGCACATACAGTACAACCCTTTCGAATGAGAATTTTTAGATGTTCATGTTAAGACATTTCTACATTTATTTTGTTTTAATGTGTTCATTGCATTCAACAAATGGATCGTATCCGTGACTAGTTGATAACTTTTTAGCTTCAACTAGGGTAGCTCGAGGAACATTACACGTTGTTGTCAAACTTTTTAATTAAGATAAGGCAAACAAAATGACAACACTTTAATTCCATGTTCTGTTTTGCTGTGTTGACTATTAATAACTAGACGTCAGAAACAGTATCTTCTGGGTCAGGGGCGCGCTATGCGGTGACTGTGCCGCGCTCAACCTCGGGACTGATCTTTCTGCATAAGTGGAGTTTCATATCTGTCAATTAAAGGTACGTACTAAGTACTCAGTATTCATAAAGTCACTCTATTTAATATTTGGTAAACTAGAATTTGTTTAAAATTTCAATGATGTTTTTGAGTATCGCAAATGATCGTGACCCACTACCGTTGCTACAGCAACAACCGCCAGTGTTTACGAACTTATGCATTAATAATCAGGTTGCTTACAGTGTCAGGGTATAAATACCCCAACTCTGCAACTGTGCGGAAAATTCGCCTGTAGTGTAGGAGTGGACCCTAGAACAATGGGATAATAGGACATTAACAAAGCTGCAACTTTGTTAGTTACATTTTCACTCAGACAACAGCTGAAGGTTTGCAAACTGTGGGTTAAGCAGAACTTGCGTCAGCTGCTGGGTAGTGGCCCACGAGTTGTAACATGGCCTCCTAGAAGGACAGGAGCTAAGCGACCTCGAAAAGACAACAGAGTGGCCTCTGTGTGAGGTGCATGGACACTTGATTATTTAGCCTGACCGCTACACTCACACCTGTTACTGCTCATCCACCTTTTGCTCAGTGCTGCCTTTTGCTCATAGGCTATAAAGTATAGACATAGGCCATAGACACTCTGTAGACACATAGTCTCTTTTGGCACTTCAATTTAAGTGGCTTGACACAGATTTGCAGATGTATGTATAAACTGTAAGAGAGACACCCCCCACCCCCAGCACCTTAGAAAGCTGGAATACATGTTAAACATGAGATGCACTGACTTCACGTCAAGCATGTTCTGTGAGAACATTGATACATAATGTTCTCGGTTCATTTTGCCTGAAGCTATCGCTTCAGGAAGAGTTCCTAACATTTCATACAGAGAGTTAAATTGACAAATCTTTGATCAATTCGTTTTATTTACAAATGATCCTATTATCTTCAATGTACACTGCACTCTCAGATTAATAAACTGTTTGATCAGGTGCAGGGTATCTCTCATTGGGTTCCTTTAACAAAACTTCCATTCTTGGGCCCATTCCTGAAACACTTCCCTGATGTGTTTTCCAGTCTGCTCTGACATAATGGCAGGGAAGGCATTGTGCCAGCTAGGAGCTGAGGGTTAGAAGGCCATACTTCCCAGACAACACTCTCCATTGTTCCCTGCCTAAGCCTACTCTGCAGCCACTGCCGTTGGGAATTGTAGAATTGTAGGGGATCTCAGATTTCCCCCTGAGAGGATGGAACACTTGCTGTTTCCTGTTTGTTTCGTCACGTGATGAAGGTTTTTCCTGTCCTGTGAAAGGGTACTAGGTCGTTTCAGTTTGACCCTCTCAACAGAAGCTGCTTCTGTAATGGAAAATAGTCCCAGTAGTGCGCCGTCTGTGGTCAGTTACACAGTTATGGAACCGTTATATTTTATTTTTAGGTATCTGAGGCCAGATATGCCTCCGCCTCCCCCTCCTCCTCCACCTGCACCCCCGCCACCCCCCCCTCCACCCAGTGCTCCCCCTCCACAGGTAAGAAGTGACACAGTGTCACTCAGTGTTCAAATCGATTAATACAGTCGTATGCAAAAGTTTGGGCACCCCTGATAATCTCCATTACTTTCATCTATAAAATGTTGGGCGTTTGGATGAGGAACGTCTTTGTCATATATATACACATACGTCATGGACAGTGATATTTTAGCCGTGAAATAAGGTTTATTTGATAAACAGAAAATATGCCATACGCATCATAAGAGAATTAGACACTTGCATAAATTTGGGCACCCCAACAGAAAAATCACATTAATATTTAGTAGAGCCTCCTTTTGCAAAAATAACAGCTTCTAGACGCTTTTTATATCCTCTGATGAGTGTCTGGATTCTGGATTGAGGTAATTTGGACCATTCTTCCTTACAATACATCTCCAGTTGAGTAAGGTTTGATGGGTGCCTAGCGTGGACAGCCCGCTTCAAGTCACCCCATAGATTTTCAATTATATTCAAGTCTGGGGACTGGGATGGCCATTCCAAAACATTGTAGTTGTTCCTCTGCATAAATGCCTTAGTGGATTTGGAGCAATGTTTCGGGTCGTTGTCCTGCTGGAACAGCCAACTGCGCCGTAACTTCAGCTTTGTTACAGATTCTTGAACATTATTGTCCAGAATTTGCTGGTACTGAGTTGAATCCATACGACCTTCAACTTTAACTAGATTCCCAGTTCCTGCACTAGCCACACAGCCCCACAGCATGACGGACCCCCCACCAAATTTTACTGTGGGCAGCAAGTGTTTTTCTAGGAATGCTGTGTTCTTTTGCCTCCATGCGTAACGCCTCTTGTTGTGACCGAATAACTCCATCTTTGTCTCATCAGTCCACAGTACTTTGTTCCAAAATGAGCCTGGCTTGTTCAAATGTAGTTTGGCAAACCTCAAGCGAGCCTTTTTGTGGCGCGTGTGCAGAAAAGGCTTCTTCCGCATCACTCTCCCATACAGCTGTTCTCTGTGCAATGTGCGCTGAATGGTCGAGCAATGCACAGTGACACCATCTGCAGCAAGATGACCTTGCAGCTCTTTGGAGGTGATCTGAGGGTTGTCCTTGACCATTCTGACCATTCTTCGCCTTTGCCTCTTTGTTATTTTTCCTGGCCTGCCACTTCTGGCCTTAACAAGAACTGTGCCTGTTGCCTTCCATTTCCTAATGACATTCCTCACAGTGGAAACTGATAGCTGAAACCTCCGGGATAACTTTTTGTAGCCTTCCCCTAAACCATGCTGCTGAACAATCTTTGTTTTTAGATCATTTGATAGCTGTTTTGATGCCCCCATTTTGCCACTGTTCAGAGGAGAATCAAAGAGAAGCAAAACTTGCAATTGGCTAACTTAAATACCCTTTCTAATGATTGAATGCACCTTTTTATGTAATTGAAGGCTTAACGAGTTAATCAGACTAACTATGTGTTGCAGTTAATCAGCATTTAGTAGGCAGAGGTATTCAAATCAAATAAATGATAAGGGTGCCCAAACTTTTGCACAGCCTTTTTTTCACATTTGATTTAATTTCACACAACTAAATACTGCTACACCAAATATCTTTGTCTGGAAAACACCCCAGCACTCAGTGTTAACTAGAAAAGTAATATTACAATATTATATTGATCTTTTTTGGTGAAGACAGGAAATTATCATGCAGCCTCAGAGGGGTGCCTAAACTTTTGCATACGACTGTATAGACATTCACCAACACTGAGAGTACACCCAGACGAACATGCAAAACACACTCTCCATCCCATTTCAACTGCTGTTGACCAAGCAGGTGTTTATTTTCATTATTCATGAAAGGTACAGTTACGCACAAACAGACAGATACACACAGTGGGTCAGACCAGAACTTAGTTGCTCTGTGGTGTCATATTTCCTGCCGAAGGCTCTCATGTTTTATTAGTGCGTCTGTTGGCAGACACAGCATGTGTCAGAGGAACACAGTGCTTGGTTAACGCTTGATATTCCATTTAATCAGCCGTACAAATGTATTTGTGTTCTTTGTAAGTGTGGATGAGAGTCTGTGTTTGTGTATGTCGGTATGTGCGTGTGTCACCAATTATATCTTGTTAGAATGTCCTACAACAACTCCCCCCAAATGATCTCTCTTGCTCTCTCTCTCTTTCTTTCTCCCTCTTGCTCTCTCCTTTCTCTCGCTTGCTCTCTCTTTCTCTTTCTTTCTCTCTTTTGCTCTCACTCTCTCTCTCTTGCTCTCTCGTTCTTTCTCTCTTTCTCTCTTGCTCTCTCTCTCTCTTGCTCACTCTCTTTCTTTCTCTCTCTTGCTCTCTCTTTCTCTCTCTCTTGCTCTCTGTTGTTATTGCTGTATTTCAGTTACGCTCAGAGCTTCCTAAGCTCAAGCCTAGTGGTGGAGGTGGAGGTGGAGAAGGAAGAAATGCCCTGTTTGCAGACATTCATAAAGGAGCAAGGCTCAAGAAAGTCACACAGATCAATGATCGAAGTGGCCCACTTGTTGACAGTAAGAACACCCTCTACCGTCTAACTTAATTTGTTAACTAAAATCCTATAAACATACCATTCTGCTCACACACACACACACGCACACACACACACACACACACAGACGGCTTACTGCTGAGTTTCAGCACTAAATTATTCTCACATGGGTCTGCTGTCTATGACTGTGAGTCATTCTCACGAGAAAGTGACAGAGGAAAAGTGAGAGAGTGTGTGCCAGAGAGCGCGTGGTGTGTGTGTGAGAGAGAGAGAGAGAGAGAGAGAGAGAGAGAGAGAGAGGGAGTTAGAGAAAGACATACAGTTCAAAGTTTGTCTGGACTGGCAACTTCTGACAATAAAAAAACATCGAACAAAGACAAAATAGACTCGCACTGAAAGTGAAAGAGAGAATGAGCAAGGAGAGAAGAGGCAGCATCATTCGGTTAACAGAACGTCACACAGACCTTATCTGCTCTCAGCTATATGCGTTCATGATTATCCAGTAAGGCTTTCTTCAGTCAACACACACATCGACATAAACACGACACACTTCAGGAAGGAATGCTCTGTTGCAGATAAGGACAGAGTCTGTGGAGTGACAAATTCACGACAGTACACAGTCACCACTGTGTGTTTGGCAGATAATCGTTCAAGCTCTATTGCAGGAATTTGTGGAAGAGAACTGGAACTCAAAGACTAATCTTGCTACATAGCAGTTTGTTTTACCCCCATTTATAAATCCGCCATAATACAGGTGGTCAATTATGAAAGTGTCGGTGTTGGTCTGTTGATTCTGTGTGTTTGTGCTAATCCTTAGAGCCCAAGGGGAGTGTTGGAGATGTGTCATCCACGACTAGTGGTGCCCCCCAGGGTGGCTCAGGAGGACTGCCTGCCCTGGGACCCAGTCTAGGGGGGCTCTTTGCAGGGGGCTTCCCCGCGCTGAGACCAACGGGAAAGACCCCAGGTAGATAAAAATGGCTTCTCCATGTTTGTGTAATATCTATTGCTCTGTGCTGTTCTGTCGATCCTCTCACACTCTATCTCTCATTGTCTTTGTTTCTCTTCCTCTCATTCTGTGTGTGTGTGTGTGTTGTAGTTTCTCGCTCCAGTTCATCTACAGGAATGAAGCCTCTGTGGAACCCTCCAGCATCCCCAGACAGCGGCAACGCCCCCTCGCCCTCCTTCCCCTCCTCACCTACCTCCCCCTCCTATAGGCCGGCTGAGAAAGCAAGCCCCGCCCGTAGGCCCAGCCCCTCAGCCGCAGCACTCCCCTCCCCCTCTCACAGCAAGTCTCCCTCCTCCACTGGCCCAACCTCCCCTCCAGTTCCATCCGAGCCTCCTCCCCCTCCCCCACACGCCTTCCAGGACCGACCCTCCAACAAACATCCGCCTGTCCCCACCTGCCCTCCCCCTCCACCCCCGTCCCAGCTCACCAAGCCCACGTGGCTACCCATCCAGCACGCCCACCACACCCACCTGCCTCAGCCCTCCACCCCTCCGCCGCCCCCTCCTCCGCCCTCTATGCCTCCTTCTAACCTCCCAGACCGGTCCTCTGGGATCTTCTATCCCCCTCCTCCGTCCCCCACCATGCTCCAAGACTCCAAGTTCCCCATGCTGCGGGACAGCCCACTCGGACCCCCTCCGCCCCCTCCTCTCCCTGCGTCGTACAGCCCAAGCTGTGCATCCTCACTGCCCCCTCCCCCGCCCAAGATGCCCCCAGTGCCGTCCCCGGCCATGCGCCCCGGAGTGCCACCACTTCCTCCCTCCTACCCCTGCACCGCCCCGACTCGACGTCCACCTGCCGTGCCCAGTAATGCAGGTATGAGGGCACGGGAGAATGCATCAAAAATATCAATGAAATTGTAAAATTGATGTAAAAATGTCAATGTGACTTTTCATAGATTAGGTTATGTTAGGTCCATTATGACACACTGCATCATCTGTATTCTTTCCCCCCCCAAAAAAGCTGGTGGGCGGTTGGCCCCTCCTCCGGCCCCGCCAGCACGCTCCCCCTCGACTGAGCTGTCCAGCCGCACCCTCCCCCCTCCACCACCCCCCCCTCCCTCCCTCCATCCAGAGGAACGGACACCTGCACAGCCTGGGTGAGGCAACAGCTGCTGTTTCTGCTTTGCTAATCGCTGATGTGTCACTGAAAAAAGCATGTGAATGCCATCAAACATCATTGAACACTGTATGTCCTGTGAAATGCAGAGCAAGATAGCATGGTGATGGGCAGGATAGATTGCTGCTGTGGGGAAATGATGCGATAATTCTGTCATTTTCATTATTTAACCTTGCAGACGACTTTGAGTCCAAGTTTCAGTTTCATCCCATAGAGGACTTACCTCCTCCTGATGAGTTTAAACCCTTTCCCAGGACCTACCCTAGCAAAGAACTCAGAGGTTTGTGTGTATTTACAGGCACCGGATAAGTATGCTATGTGGGAGGAAATCCCCTCCAGACAGTCTTTGCCTAAGTCATTGACTTATTTTTGTTGTCTATATCATGTTCACTACCATTGCTCACTCTCACTTTCTCCCCCTCCTCTCCCACCCCTCCTTTCATCCTTACCTTTCTCCAGTGAACTCCTGCACACCAGGGCTGAGGACACACCTGCGATGATACGAGACCACACATCCTTGTCATTGTCTACCGTAAATGAAAATCGCTCTTCCTTGTCCACATACAGCGAGCAATAAGAGTGGGACCTCGTCCACATGTTTCTCAGTACATAATGACCTTCCAAAGTACAGTAAATGGCTATACAGAGTATTACTGGGCCCATATCTACTGTGTTTATATGTGGCCTGTGTGGGTTATGTCAGCAGCTTGTGTGTTCCATGGAGTGTGTATATTTGTGTATGTGAATGTTATACTGGGTCCCGCCCAGTACTGACTATGTGACCTCTAACCTTTTCCAGTGTGGAATGTTTTGAATGTGTGTGAGAGGAAGGCTGTCCCAGTCCCTACAGTGCCTTCTCTCTTCTCTCTCTTCTCTGTCTCTCTTCACTCACTCACTCACTCACTCACTCACTCGCTCACAGACACACAAACAAAGACATTAATATACAATGTCCTCCAATGGCTAGATAGAAAGACAAATATGTTACGTTGTAGTATTCAACCTTACATGTGAACAATATTCTAAGTGATTCACTTTAGAGCTAAGAGCCCACTGAGCAAAGCTGGGAATTACAACTTTGGTTTCAATAAGCAGACTTCTGATATGTTCACACACACTTGAAAATGAAACTCAGTGAATAATGTTGATACTACAGAGCAACACTGGGATGTTTTCTGAACCAGTTGGGTCACTCTTAATTGAACAGTGTCTTCACCATGGTGTGTGTGTGTCCAAAGAATGCATCCTCTGCAGCATGGAGCTGTCAGAGTAAACGACACTATAGTGACAGGTAACCTGCATTTTAAAAAGTACACTGATTTGTGAAGGGCAATTGGAAATGTATTTCACTTTTGTTGTTTTGAAGGTTTTTTTTCTACTGTTGTCATGTGTATCAATACAGTGAGAAATGTGCTTCTCACGATATTGTTCTGTTGAATTGTTTTCCCTTTGTAATGTCTGATCACCAACACTTAAGGAGACAGTGCCACCTACTGGTTAAAAGTCATACATATTGTAAATACTTTTGTTGAGACCTTGTCATTGGTAGTAAACACAAAAACCATGATTAGCACAAATACCCCTTTATGTCGACGCGTTAACGTTTCCCCACTGAACACACGAAAACAGGAAATCACAAGGAATCTGTTCAACCAATTCCAGTTAAAATCTTTATGAACTGAAATGCCTCAAAGAACCACATTTGAAAAATTCTAGATTTGTTAAAGTTCCACAAACCCCCGTCATCTCATCACAGACACCGTATCACACGCAACCTAGATCACATGGGCATGGGACATCTTTAAAAAGACCAAACTACACCAACACAGAAAACGTATTGGGATAGGGTGAGAGAAGGTTAAAGTTCATCGTGTTTGTAGGTGAACTCTCTCGAAGAAATGAATCCGTCTTCGTTCTCGTCCTCTTTGGTGAAGATGTCCTCCACCATAGTTTCATGGTGGGTATCGTTGGCAGGATAGCCATGGCGCTCAAACTCCTTCCTTAGGTACTCTTTCACCTAGTGGAAGACAAAACACAAAACCCACCCATGTGTGTGTGTGAGAGAGAGAGAGGCTCAAAATATACAAGAAAACCAGAGCTACCCACCCCCTCTCTCTCTGCTCACCTCCTGTTTTGACAGCTTCCAGTCATCGTTGAGGTCCATCTCCTGGAAGGACTCGTGTGACCTGGGCCCGTTCCTGATCTCCATCACCTCGATGGTGAAGGTCAGCGTGCTCTCTGGTGGGATCTTGCCTGACCACACAGACGGTCAATAGAAGCGTTGAAAATAACCCTGGGCTAAGTAGGCTATCTATAGCTGACATGGATCTGGGTTTGAAATAGCTATATTAGCAAAATTATTTTTTCACAATGTATGCTTCAAGTTTGGCTACCCGCAATGTTTGGGGCTATCTCGTTGTTATGATCAGTGACCTATACACTTGTGTAAAACTCTCACTTGGAAGTAGTTTTGGATAAAAGCGTCTTCTTAAATGCATAAATGTAAATGTAAACATTTTATTGATATGGATAAATGTGACCAAATGTGTGAAACCAATTAGCTTCAATTGAGCTGGTGATATTGTTTGGAGAGGGAATGACGGGAAAAAGATGTCAAGCGTCTGAGGTTATGGGGTTAATGCATTCAAGTATACACTTTGGTATACTTACATTGTTGCTTTTATTAGCAGATGGTCTAGTAGGCCTACTGTGTTTGTGCGCTTACCAGGGAAAAGCATATAGGACATTTTCACATGCTCCATGCTGAGAAAAAGTGATATGGTATTAGTTAGCTTAATTTAGTGAAACAGTATTAATATAGCAGCAGCTTCTTCCTGAGATTTAATACCTTACAGTGCCACTGAAGTTACAAGAGATATGTTAGTTCCTTGTTGCCATAATGCATGTGTCATGTTTAAGGATGAGAGTGAACCAGTTTAGAAAGAGACTGGTTCAACTGCCACATGTATGAGGAGCTAATGTGGGCGTCATGTCCAGGACTCAACAGTGTGTGTTAAGTGTAGTCTACCTCTGCCTTCCTTGCCGTATGCCAGAGCTGGAGGTACGACCAGACTTCTCTTCTCCCCAGCACACATCCCCTGCAGGCCTTTATCCCAGCCCTTGATCACCTCCTTGATGCCCAGGGTAAACCACACAGGCTGCTTATCCCCTTGGGTTCGACTACACGCACGCACGCACGCACAGACACACACACACAGAATTAAGCAACTAAGCAACTTTCTACAAAACGGAGCGTTGGCGCATTAAATGGTAATTGTTGGAGCACTTCTGCATGTATCTCGATAATTCACCTGGAATGAAAGAGCGTTCCATTTGCGAAATATCCCTCATGATGCACTAAAAGAATGTCCCCATACTTTGACTTGCGGTGACACAGAAAAGGTTTACTCAAGACTTCGATCTTCACTTCAGGTTCAGGAAGTTTTCCTCCAGAAACAAAGATCAGGATAGATGTGCAAAACCAACTCAGTAAAGTCAACAACATCTTGAGCTGATATAAAATGAAAACGACACTTAATGAGTTAATCCCAACCAGAATACAACGTTAGAAACATCTAAAATACTGCTACACCAACGCGCGAGTGCGAGAGATTCAACGTGGCAGTGACGTCGTATCGTGCAAGTTGTTGCAGGAAGTGTTCATCTGATTGGTTGAACCCCTTTAACGCCCCGCCTTCATAAAACCCTTATAACAGTGAGTCGTAAACTCTCTTGATGGATTAAATTATTAATAATGACTCATTCTGTACGTCATAACTCCGTTTTATTGTAATATATATATAAACAGACATATTGATTCCTATCATGCTGGTGTAACACTGATATACAGTTCTTAAAAGATACAGTAGTTGCAGTCACAATTTAACAGTCCTTTCATCTATATACGATTCGTACACTGCAAAGTGCAGAAATATTGCACACAATCCAAAGTTGTTCTAAACCTATAGGGCATACACATACACAAGCATGCAGTAACACTGTCAGCACACATAATATTGCATAAAATATATCATTACATAATAATTGATACCTAATACAACTATGTACACACCCCTAATCTGCATAAATACCCCATTCAGTTCTGCAAATACATTCTCTTAAAGTCTCCATCACTTTGTAAAAAGGATGATAGATTTCCTTCCACAGTGAGTTAACAGTCAATAAGTCAGCAATTATAGCTTACATTACATTGAACAATCATAGTTTACACACATTGCCCTCATGGCCCCTGTTTGTCTCTAACAGTGCTGTAGTCAAGGATGCCATCATATAGTGTATAGATCAGCTTGACCAAAACACCTCCTTTGTTAAGTCAATGCAGTTATTCAGACTGGACAGGATGGTCTGCTATTTCATAAATGACTCCCAAAACTTGAGAAGACAAGTTTGTCCTTGTACGTATTTTTTCCAGCGAGTCATCTGATTGGGACATGCCTCAGTGCTTAGCTGGGATCTAAACCACTAAACCGTCACTGGGATCACAGGCAGCAGTAGCCAACTCTTCTTTGGTTCAGGTGAAGTACTTGCAACCAGTGGAGTCAATGGAGCAGGAGTCAGTGCACCTGAGTTGCCCAAAGGACCTGAACAGAGAGGGGGGGGGGAGACTTGTAAGTTCACCTACAGAGTGTGTGTGTGAGAGAGAACGTGCGTGCTTGTGTGTGACAGAAGGAACATACCCAGGCAGGTAGGATTTACAGTTTTGGAAGCCAAAGTCCTTCCCATCACACTCCTCCATGCCCTCATGTCTGTATCCATCTCCACAGTAGGCCCACTTACAGTCTGGGGGAGAGGGAGAGACAGCGGGGGATGAATGGATGTACAGTTAGGAAATGAAGATAATATAAGGTTGGTATGGGCAGGTCCACCGGCCGCAGGGAGAAAAAGAAGGATCGGAAGGAACAGAAGATAAGAAGAAGAATAGGAAGAACGACGAGAAGAGAGATAGAAGGGTGGGGGGGGGAAGGAGAATTAAACATTACTAATTGCTTTGGCAAGTGGGTGGGTTGCGTTTGTGCCTTTACAGCATTTTCCTGCTAATTTAATTGAGCTGAGAGCACTGGAGGGAAAGACAGGTCGACAGAAAGAGAGAGGGAGATTAATGAAGCAAGAGTCTTACTGCATAGTCCCTTTTCCCTCTGTCATCAAGAATACAAGACGACATGGCTACAGGCTTGTATGAGAACCTGCGCAACATTTGTACATTCTAAGCTTATATACAGTATATCTATTTGTGTATGTGTGTACGTATGTATTTGTGTGTCTCCTGACACACCCAGCCCCATAACTCACTCAGACAAGCATCTGTGACGATCTTGTTGCCATCGTCACACTCCTCTCCATTCTGACCTTGCACCTTCCCATCTCCACACACACCCACCCTGTCAGGCACCTTCTCTGTGGACTGGAAGGACTGGAAGGGCTAGAACAAGCACATAGTCAAGGTTTGATAATACAAATGGTGCTTGAGGTACAGGAAACATTTTTTCTCTCTGTATTTACAATATAATATTGGTTAAACTACTGGTTGTGGTTTCCAATGATTCCTGTCTAGTTCTGTGTTCCTGGTACCTGTATGGGCTTCCACCCATCTGTGTCTTTGAAGTACAGAGACCTCTGGTCCTTCCTGAAGGCGATAGCATTGTCTGTGTGCAAACGGTCCAGCTCCTCCTCGTTGTCCACCACAAATATCTTAATACACACAAAGAGATGCAGGGTTACACACACAAACATACCATGGCTCTTTGTTACCTGACACAGTGGTTTTCCAGCCAACTAGTTGGATTATTATACACTGTAGGGAGAGAGAGAGACAAAGAGAGAGAGAGACAAAGAGAGAGAGAGACAGAGAGACACTGTAAAATAGAGTCTTTACTGCGGGGACTTTGTCGTAGTTGTCTCGTTGTGTGTAGCTGCCGTACGGGGCGTCGTTCCCTCCTGCTGGGGGACTGCAGTCACAGGCACCTGCAGGTCCTGGAAGCCCCTTCTCACCTTTCTCCCCCACCACATACAGACCTATACAACAAACACACATTTCAATCAAGGGTTGTTATTCAATACATGTATGACATTACCCCAAGGGAGAACAAAATAGAAGTCATAGTGTGTGTGTGTGTGTGGGAGGGAGGGTGTGTAAGGGTGAGAGGTGCCTACCTGAGGCAGGAGGACCAGGGGGTCCAGGGTGGCCGTTCGGCCCAGATGGTCCAGTTGGACCCATGGCACCTGGAACTCCTGAGTGACCCTTGTTACCCTGTGCCAAAGACACAATCAGGACATGTCTACATGTATACACACACACTCACACTTAAGGTGACCTACATGGCTCTGCCAGCTGCACATAGCTGGAATAGTAAGTCTAACCCTGGAGGGTTGTAGGCCAAGATGGGATGAGGTCTAAGATCTGACATCCTCACACTCCAGAGTAAGTCTTAACATAGACCTGGAAACTGAGCCTGCCAGACGGAATTAGACGCCGAAGAGGACACAGCGATTGGGTGACTGGATTCGACTAGGGGCGGGCATGAGTGCAACACGCCAGAAAGTGAACGTGAGGGTTGAATCTGGGAAATTCCTGAACGTGAGGAAATCAATGTCAATGGGCTACCCTGATTAACTCGTCCACACTGACATGCAATGGGTGAAACACGAAGAGACATACTAACATTCTAACAACCCAAACACCCCCTGCCTTTAAGCTGGGCCACTTAGATGTTTTCCTTCACTTTGTCTCCATCCCCTTTCCCCTCTCCGCCTCACCTGTTTTCCTCTCTTCCCAGGTCGCCCAGTTGGACCCCTCCTCCCTGGAGTTCCCTGCTCCCCGTTTGGTCCCATCTCCCCCTGAGAGCAGGAGAAACCGAGGGAGAGGTGGACGGAGACGGAGGGAAAGAGAGAGAGAGAGAGAGAGAAAGACAGAGAGGAAGAGATACAGGATATCATATTGTACA
The DNA here is from genome assembly GCA_903064625.1 of Mallotus villosus. NCBI lineage: Eukaryota > Metazoa > Chordata > Actinopteri > Osmeriformes > Salangidae > Mallotus > Mallotus villosus. The sequence continues at coordinate 182,259 of CAEFZP010003257.1, forward strand.
TCCAGTAAACATTCGGCACCACAGCCATCTTTGATCGTCAGTGAATTCTCACCTTCTGTCCCAGCATCCCAGGGAAACCCATGGAGCCCTACAGAGAGACACAGCAGAGAGGGAACCATGACCTGTCTACCTGCTCGATGACAGCAGGAACAGAGTTATGGCGGCAACAGTCATCTCCTCACCTTATCCCCATTCGGTCCCGTCGATCCTCGGTCACCATGGGAACCCTGCAAGGAAAAGAGGTGAGAAAGATAAGGGGAGGGAATACAATAATGAGCGGATGCCAGATAGAAAATAACAATTCTCTGTGCTCACCTTCTCTCCTTTGCTGCCTGGCAAACCCTGTGGAGAGATACAGTCGAGAAGCAAGTCAGTCAGTGCTCATAGTGGGGGATGGATGCCTTCAATAGTGACTTTGTTTGCGTGTGTGAGTGTGTGTGATTGTGTGTTGGAGAGCTGGGGGTCCAGACTACAGACCTTTGTCCCTGGTAGTCCCCTCAACCCTGGAAGACCCATGAGTCCTGAATCTCCCTTCTCTCCCTTGAAATAGAAATACAGAGAAGAGAGGGAGAGAGAACAGACAGACAGAGAATCGTGTGAATCATTTACATTAGCAAAGCACAGTGATTCTTCATAAACATTGACATAAACAGGAGAGGTGAGTTGGGACTCACTTTGGGCCCCTCTGGACCAAGCCATCCAGGTGGCCCCTGTCTCCCAGGCAGCCCAGGGGCTCCAGTCCGTCCCTGTAGGTTTGCAAGTTTAAATGGGCACAATGTTGGGCCATGTTCGAAAATCAAACCTTTAGTAGTCAGCAACCTGTCAAAAGACATTCCGCTACAGACAATACACAACAATACTGAAAAAACGACACTGACACATATCTGTGAGTAGACACTCTGGACGGTATGGGGAGTATGGATCATGTGCCAAACTTGTGGTTGGGCTCGCGCTACATTATTAAAAAGCAGTCTGTCGGTCCACAAGGGGCTAGCCAGCTAGCACGCCAGAGTGATTTATCAGAGAGCTCCAGAGCACTCAGGGAGATTAGAGTGCAGAACTGCAGAGGAGCCGATTCCAGCTCAGCAGCACTGCTCCTTTACAGGAGGCTAATGAAGAACATCCAAGGAGAGGAGGAGAGTGACACTGCAGATGGAGGATGGGTGGGATGGGAGAGATGGAAGAAGACAAGAGAGAGGAGAGATAGAGACGGGGGAGAATCAAAGGAGAGAGAGAGAGAGAGAGAGAGAGGGAGAGAGAGAGAGAGAGAGAGAGAGAGAGAGAGAAGAGATGGGCAGGGAAAATTCCGATCACATTATACCAAGGACACTCTCACCGTAGTAAAGGAATGAGCGAGGAAGCGATGGATGAGCAGGAACGAGAGGAGGATGAGAGGAGGAGCGTCTCACCTTTGACCCTGGCCGTCCAATTTCTCCCTGGCGGAGGACAAATAAGAAGAGAGGAGACACGTGTTCATTAGAGCTTAGCCCAAGGACACACACGCACATAAACAAAGTGCACTTACACACACACACACACATAATGGCGCAAATGTTATTAAAGGTCACAGGAGAGTGGCCCTCTTCCTGAGTTAGAACAGCATCTGTCCTTCATAGTCTCATCTACTCAGACTCCACAGGCACACACACACACACACACACACACACACACACACACACACACACACACACCCACACACACACACACACAGAGAGTTACCTTGTCTCCCGTTGGTCCTCTGATGCCTGGCATCCCGCTATGACCCTGAAATCATCAGACAGCATTAATAAACAGCCCTCACACAACCACAGTTTTGTGACAGCAACACACTGTTCTGGACACAAACACACTTTGTTAAGAAAGAACACATTTCTAAATGGCTTCGGATCCAATGAATGAATTGGTATACAATTAACTTACAATATTCTAAAAGGATTCATGTCAATGTAATGCAGTGCATGAGTAGCAACATATCTGCGATTGTTACTACACTTTCTCTGCACAAATCAGTTTTGCTATTGTTTCTCTGTTTGCTTTTGATTAGTGTCAACCATAAAATGTTCCTTTTGTAGAAGTCAGATCTCACCTCAGGACCAGGGGGCCCAGGAGGCCCGGGGGCCCCCGCCTCACAGCCAGGTTCACCAAGCTGTGTATAATTCTTCTCCTTCTCTCCTCCTCCCTTTATTATCACAATGTCACCCTTTAAAACACAGATACAAATCACTGAGACTTATTTCTTATGACTTATGTTAGACAGTGAGTGGCAGTATGATGTATGTGTACATTTGAATGTGTGTGCATGTGAATGTGTGTGTGTGAGTGTGTTTGTGTGTGTGTGTGTGTGTATGACTTACCGGACTACCTCGTTTCCAGAGCTGAGGAGGAGGAGGGAACAGTGGTGGGGGTGGAGGAGACATCAGACAGCAGGGCTCGAACCTCATTGGCTCATCCAACGTTCTGAAGACTGACAGACACAAGATCTGTGATTGACTGTCAGCGGTGATGTTACATAATTGTAAATGATGTGTGGGTCTGCTTGTGTGTAAGGAACGTGTGTCTTATGCAACACTCAATATAGGTGACGACCGGACTGCACACACACATGTACACCCGTGCATGCACATGCACACATATTCACACACACACCACACACGCACTTATTAACAATCTTACCAGAAGGAGCAGATAGGATGTGGTGAAAGTGATGATGGGAGAGAGCCAATGCACAGCACAGGAGGAGCTGCAGAGCCAGTCCAGTCCTCACCAGGTCCATTTTGTTGTCCCTTTGTGTTCTTAATACACACACAGTGAATTTACACTCTGCCTGTTCTTATCTCACGTTACTCCCTGTGTCCCTACTGTCTGTGATGTTGCTATACCTGATCCAAGTTGTCTGATTTATCTACCTTCTCCTCTACATCCTATCTACCTCTAATCTCCGTCTATTTTTTCGTCTATTCTTTGTTTTATTATTCTTTTTTTTTGTAGTGTGGAACTGATGGTATAGCATAAGCTTGTAGCACCCCTTAACTACAGAATCTCCCGCTCATATCTGCAGCAGAATCACACCCACAACTGTAATTCCAGCCGCGCGATAACACTCTCTCAGCTGCGTCCCGGAGCCAAAATTAGAAGCATCTTTTTACTATGGTACGGAAAGAAAACAACATAGTAACCGGTTCATTCAAACACAAGTGGATTAACGTGATAATACACACCAACTGTTTATTTAATGGCGGTACCGTTATTTGGCTACTTATACGCGCATCTCCGTTGTATTGCAGTGCTCCGTTTTGGAAGATTAGAAAAATAGGTTTAAGTCTAACATTTAAATAGCCTATGTTCACCCACGTGCACAATTCAGAAAAGACGCTGCACACCGGTGCACGTTATTTGATTTCTGTCTAGTAGCCTACACATTTTCATTTCTTATCTTTCACGTCATGTTTACACAGATTCCCGAATCGTCTCTTTGAGGGTGCAGATTGTATGCAATCGAACCAATTCGCTCACCTTTCTGCAATCCAGCTGACAAAGAGAGAGCGGTTCTTCTGAATGTAAAATGAATTATCCTTGTATAGTTCGGTCCCATTTACTGTAGAAAGCCAGTCGGGTTGTCAATCTATTTGATCCACTTATCGATCCGTTTCGTTCTTGGAGGTCAGTAGCAACACAATTGAGGCAGCCGCGGCTTGCCAATTTCTTCCACAAACATGTGAGTGACAACTTGAGTAGGTAGTACAAACAATTAAATGAAAATGCATTTAGACATAGGCTAGCCTTTTCTTTACGAATAAAGTTAGCATAGAGCTTTATCGTAGCCTATATTTTCCGTTGCCATTAAGTTACATAGATACATGAGAATAGTGAGCATTTGCCGTGTCTGATCTTCAGTGCAAGCACATGCACGCATATGGTGTGGTTTACTGTCTGCGTCGCTCCATACTGCAGTGAAACGATGCTCTCTGCTGGTTACATTAAGTCCTGCAGACCATTCAGTTCATTCTGGGAACATTCCCAAAAATGAGCAAAACAGGAAAACGAAAGTAATTGCTGCAGTCACAAGTAAGTGGAAAGACACACGAAATGGAGTCATCTAGGGTCAAGGAACAGGTTTTTTTTAACAAATATTTTAGATGAGTACAGAAGGTGGGATTTAATTTCGTTGACAATCTTAATAAAAAACATTTACAAATATGTAAAAATGACAGCATTTTACAAAAAAGGCACACATGGTTGTAACACATAGTACAAAACTACCTTAAAGAGGAATAAATAAGGAAGAGTTGAGAATCCTCACTTGAGCCAAATGTGAGTGTGTCTGTATGGAGGTGCGTGTGTGTTAGTCATGTCTGAGGTATGCAAGGTACCGGTTTGTCTAAGGAGTGTTTCTGTGTTAGGCTACTTGTTACGTGTGTGTGTTTGCTTGGCCCACTAGGAGGTGGCATCCTTTAAATAGGCCACTATGTCCTGTCTCTCCCTCTTCTTCTTGATGCCAGAGAAAATCATCTTGGTGCCAGGGATGTATTTCTTGGGGTTCTGTAGATACACCATCAGTGTGTCCTCCTCCCACACAATGCCTGAAACATAGAACCCACTATAAAAAGGTCTAGCAGTGAGAAAGTGAGACACATATAGACTGTGAGACACAGATAAATGAATGCTCTCACATTGACGATGAGTGTCAAGTTTGGTTTGTGCGTTTTTAACATTTAGTTAAGTACCATTCAGTGCAGTGCTCATATGAGGAATTTGACATGCATATCCTGCCTGTACAGACATGCAGCTCTGACTGCCTACTCAAGAACACATCACTGTTCTACAGTCACAGCCATCACAGACACACTTGCTGGCCCCTTACCTTTTTTAATATTAGCCTGTGTGTAGGAGTAACCAGGTGACTGTCCCGTCTGCCTGCCAAACAGACCCCACAGGTTGGGTCCCACCTTATGCCGTCCGCCCTCATCCACAGTGTGACACTGGGAACACTTCTGGACAAACACCTTTTTCCCCTTCTTAATGTCTCCCATTACGGTCCACACGTTGTCCTGGGAGAGAGAATACAATACCTATGTTGTATAAAGTGCAGCTATAAGTAGTACCCTCACATGCACATACATACACATACAACTTCGAGTGCTCCAGATGTGCTCCAGATGTATCGATTATCGGATGTTCAGTTTAAGTCGCAAGAAGTGCTGAAAAGTAGCCCACTTTCGCGGTTCTCTTCTTTCAGCGTTTTACTGTTTCTCGACATATTTTTAAATGGCCTTAGAAGAAAGCAGTTAAAGAAACCTTGTTGAAACTGCGAGCAGTATCATGCTATGCTGTTAGCATATTATATTGTATTTACCGTCCCGGTAGTACCTGGGAAGTATCTTAAATCCTGATGATGAACGCTTCGCATGTCCTCATACGCATACCATCCACACGGTAGACTTCTATGAACTTTACATTACTTTTTTTAAGCTTCCAGTAAACCATGTGAAAGCTTTTCCTAATATCATATAGCCTATAATCTGTGACACAAGAACAATGCGCATTTCAACAAATAGCCTACTTGTAGAGAAGCAATGGGATAATCAATAAACAGAAACATTGAATTATTACGACTGTCTCACGATATAAAAATGTGTACATACTCAGGTGATGAGCTACTCACCTTTTCAGTCGAATCAACAATTGTTTAGATCGCGTTAAGGGAGTGTACAACAATGGTCTATTAGTGTACACGTCACACGAAGACCCATCGCGATTGGATGAAAGTGCTGTCAGAAGATTTTTCTCCATGAAGTTGGTTACATGCCCCTGACACTGTATACTTTGCTTTTAATGAGAAATGTATGTAAATACTAAATCAACAAAATAAGAAATGCACTACAAAATAAGTGTGGTGCTGTAGGCTTGTTTTATTCTACAGGGAAAGACAAAACCAGAAAAGTATGTGGGTGTGTACATACATTGTAAATACAGCCACACCCTTCAGTTGCGAAAGTAGGCAGAGTATTGTCTGACAGTATGGTGGTTGTCACGGAGATCTGGGACTGCACCCTTTATAGACAGGTGGAAGCGCTTGTGGCTGTCTGTCCTGGAGAACGAGTCCTGGAGACTCATCAGGACCGACTTGGACCGGAATAGTCCCCCTCCCCCACACACGCCCCGAGACCCTCCCAAGGTACCCCGGATGCAGGAAAAGGACCCTCGAAATGGTCCTCTCTCTGTGTGGCTCCATGGAGCCGACTCTGGCACACTCTCCATCAATACCCTTTAGGCACCCTGGCGGGTCTTCATGTCCCAGATTTAGTGAGCCTGTCCTGGGTAGTAGGTTGTGCCTGTAGGGGGTCTGGCTCTGTGGGTCAAGGTCTTCAGTGTTTGATCTCTGTGACAGACAGTTACAGAAGCTTTCTGCAAAACCACACACGTCACAGCATAACTCTTCATGATGGTCCACTGGATCGATGCAACCCTTGTTTCTGCTCTTCACCGGAGTGACCCGAACCAGATATTTCTGGAAAGCTCTGGGTTCTGTGAAGTTTAACTGAACTGTTGAATCCCCAGCCATATTCATCAGTGTGATAACCATGAATGCTGTTATCATGGACACTGTGGCTGTTGTGCTGGTAAGCAGAGTCACGATTGTCATGGCTACCATGTCTGTGTTTAAGGACAATGTCTGATGTGCTGCCAGGTTGGTTATTGGGGTTGTTGACAAGGTGGCAAGGGCAGGCAACATGGGTGCCCATCAGGTACCGTCGGCCCTGCTGGATACGAGCCTGACGTCCATTTTGGGGGCGTGCTGGGACCAGTGTAGGATGACCACATCCTGCCAAACACACACACACACTCACACTCACACATGGGACAAGGTGGTAATTGTCTGTATGCTCAGTGTACATGTAAACAGATTGTGAATTTGTATGTTAGGAGTACCTGAGTATTGGAGTTGGTAGCAAGTTAGCCTGTGTGACCTTTCCAGGTTGCGTAGCATGTTAGCGGTTTGCTCCGAAAGTGTGGAGTCCAGGTTTCTTAGAGTTGCATTTGGGCACAAAGTCTTAGGAAGTGATGGATAAAAAACTTGCCTCTTGCTGCATATTGATTTTGGAAACTACGAAATGGGGAAATGTTCAAATTAAATATACATCACATTATTATTGGGATAAAAAATAAAATAAAAAATAAAACTAAACTAAAACGAACTCATTAAAATTAACACTAATCCTCCAGATTCATTGCTTTCCTGACCTGGTAGAAGCCATGTTGTCCTGGCCACAGCAGGGCCTTCCTCTGAGTTACCTTGGAAACCTCCAGCAGCTCATGTCGGAGAGCAGCTCCTGTGAAAACAAGGAAAACAGGTGAGTTAGGTGATTCTGCACTCAATCATCCTTCACTCTCCCACACTTGAACTCTCTCTCTAACTCTTACCCTCTTTCTCTCTTTTTACTTGTTTCTTTCTTACCTTTTGTCTTAGTCAGGACACGCACGTCAGAAGCGCAGGCTGGTATGAGGAGGCTCAGGGGTCTGTTGGTGCCCGCCTTTACCCCAGAATCAGGATCGTCTGGAGATCGGAAAGTTGGAAACATGGCAAAGCGGGAGATATGGGACTGGTAGGGATGTTCCCTTGGAACTGGAACCAGTATCTGCTTCTCCCTGGGAAGGAGACAAACCACACTTAGACTGTGCTTTGTGTTCTTGTTGTCTTAGCTTTGGCTTTGACATAAACGCTCTCTCACCTAATGTTGATTTGTGTTGGTCTTGGAACCCTGAAATGAGATGAATGTAAACAATGCATATATTTTACGTATGTATTAATTGCATAAACATTTTTAATTAATGATTTGCAGGAGTTGGTCCTTGTTGCCATCTAGCGGCCAATCCGAATATTGCAGCACACATCTTAAAATTACAGTTTTAGCTTTTCTCTCAATAGTTTTCATTGGAAAGTGAATACATACAGCTCATCACTGCCTCGGAGGAGGCTCTTTCTCAGGGTGGTCATTTCATAGCGTTGTGGTATAACTACATGCCTTTGAACACATACACATAGACACACACAGGGTTTAGCTCAGAGGCTTAGTATTTGACTATAGATCAATAAGTGGCAGGTTAAAATCCCCCCTGTGCTGTACATTGCGTTGGATAAAGTGTCAATAATAGTGTCATTGCTTTGGCTGAATCATGAGTTATGACATTATTGCTGTACATGCTGTTGTACATCATTTCCTATAATACAGACTGATTCATAGCTGTATTGTTGCACTTGACATAGAAAATCATCTTTAGTACTCAGTTAAAGTGCTTCCTCCATAGCCAAGGTGAAAGTGTCCCTTTACAAGGGCTGTAGGGTGCTTTGTGTTGGGAGACGAGGACACTGTAGTGTGCTTTAATCCTCTCCGATGAAGACTGGACAATCTAGGGAGTCAGGGAATGACATGCATAATAAATGTAAATGACATTGTAAGGTGGGAAATGCCTTTTCATGTATTCAACAGTGCCATGTTCTATAGTAAATTATGACAAATCTATTGTTAACATCAATAGTTAATAGATTAATAGCATAATAATAATAATTCCCTTGGGCACGTTTACCTTGGTAATGACAACGGAGGCAGCCGGTCAGAGTGTGGGGGGTCTTCTCTGGTAGGAGGGTGTCTGAGGGGTTTAGCGGGGGTCCCGCGGGGCAAGGAGAGGTCAGGGAAGAGGGGCGGTAACTCTTGATGAACAGAGCGAATTAAGTGCTGTTCATCCTCCTCAGGTAGGCTCCGCGGCGGAGGGAGGTGGTGGAAGAGATTCGGAAGAGAAGTGCCGTGGGACGGAGGATATGTGTGGGAGGGGAAGCTCTTGAACCCCATGCTGACATAGTTGTCCTGGATCACTGTGCTGGCCATCAGTCCCTGAAAACCACATGTTTTCACTGGTATTATTGTTTAGATCAAGGCTAAATTGATAGTTTGTAGACACTTCAATTTACATTAACAGGCAGGTTTACCTGCAGTTAGGCTACTAGATTTAGCGAATATTTGTTGCTCACATAAGAATGGTCTGAGATAAATGCTAATCCTTCAATAGTCACAGTGTCACATCCCACCCAACTCCCTAGGTCATGTCTTGTTTCTGTGTGTGTGCTCACCTCTCCTTGTTTCAGTGTCTCCTACCCTGCCTGTGATTGACCTCCCCAGCCCTGATTGACAGCACCTGTTTTCAATCTAGCCCCAGTGTATTTAGCCCTTGTGTTTCAATGTCTCATTGCTAGTTTGTCTTTGTACCTCATGTCAGTCTCTGCCTTGACCTTTGTCCAGTAAAAAACTTTTTTTGTGAAGATTCTGAGTCGTGCGTTTGAGTCCACCACCTATCGTTATTACACACAGCATCTGCACTGAACGTAGCCTACTGCGAGCCATTAAGCGACGAACACCCGGCTAACAGTCACCCTTCCATAAAAATGAGACGCCTACCTGTTGCTTTCTTTCTTTTCACACGAGAGAAGAATGTCCACTGGAGTGAAGATAGAGAGATGGAAGCCTTCACAAAGTTAAATTTCGGGCGAAGCACTAAAGACCACCTTCTTTGCCCTTCTCTCCACCACCTCAAACTGCGCCGCAACAACCAGTCCCTCTCTTGCAATTTAGCATGGTTTCACGAAGTCCCAGGCGCCCAAATTGGAATGCGATGTCTGTGATGTCATAGATTCGTAGATGGGCTTCTCGTTTCTCTTCAGCCACTGCTGGTAGAGTTGACTAATAATGTAGCCAATTTTAAATTAATGTGTGTTATGTAAAAAGGAGTAACGGAGTTGGATTCTCCTTTCGGACATTGTATTGCCAAAAAATGGCTATAGACGACTAACCCCAAAAATATTAAGTTTGCGGAAACTAGGCTATGCTTTTTGTCATAACAGGAATTTCAAAATGTTTTCCAGAGCTCATTAGTGCACCTCTATATTCCAAAGTATTCAGTCCTACCACGTGCATTTCATTATATTCTCCATTGATTTGCACGAGACAAATAATCTAGCCTAGTTGCCCGTTGTGGGTCATTTTGAACCGGACCTTCCATGTTTCAGGAGCTGTCCATGGTGCTAGCCACGCCACAAGCACGTGCATTAAAGGCAGGGTAGACATTAGTTAGAAGCACTTTTTGTCACATCCCGATAGAAACCAATCCATTTAAAGGGTTAACAGTCAAATTAAATAAATCTGATGTCTGTGGGCGTTGCAAGACTGTAATAAACATGACCGCTCATTACGATCAGACCAGCACTAATGATTGGATGGCATCCGGACTGAATGCAATGATTGGACGGGTTATGACAGTAGACCATCTGTCTAGGAATTAAATATATGCTGCTAATTCAATGCTGCTATTTCATATGTTCTATGTGTGTTGAATAAAAGACTATCAATACCTCAGCTATACAAAATGTGTCATCACAATGCTGAACATATAATCCTAATATAATCAATATTTTCAATATTGATGTATCCAAATGTATGATTATGTACCAAGATGTGACTTTGTCTGTGAAAGTGAGAAGGGGGCCTTGCTCAGGAGTATTTTTTTTTGTGAGAAGAGGAATGCAATAAGTCAGCCTACTGGAAGGGAGGGGAGCACGGGGTGATATGATTTGCTGCAGAGAATGTGGAAGTCAAGGCCGGTGAGAGGTACCGGATGGGGGAGACGGGATGGCCTCACTATGGGACAAGGAGAGAGTACAATGGGCCTCACAACTCTTGAGAGTGAGAGTCAACACCAGGAGATAAGAAGATTCATTAAACCCTAGAGAATGTATCCTTTTGCATCTAAACATCATCAGACCTTTGGTCCTGGTCTGCCCCCCTCTTGTATACTCTGTCCCCTTGGGACATCATCAGGCCTTTGGACTGCCCACCTTGACTGCCCACAAACTCCCCTATCGTGTGGAGGCCAATCACCTGACAAACACCTCCTTCTCAGGAGGGGTACAAGACCTGTGTGCCCTGCACAGGTCAGGCAGAATTGGACTGGGCAGAACTCTCTCTCTGACTTCTGTCAAGACTGTTCTCATAAGGGCCTTTCGTTTTCTCTACTCTACGAAGCGAGACTGGTAACATTGACTGGTATCGCCGATCTAGACGGAGACACATCAGTGTGTTGTATTCATTGTTTGATTGCATCATTTCTATATTTAACCTGGGGGGTATTCCAGAAAGCAGGTTATGTGACATACCCTGGTAAGTTAACTCCCCAGCTGACACCCAGCGTTGTAGCAACATTGCCAGTAGGTTGCTGCAACATTGTGAATCACCTGGTGGGTTAACTTACCTGGTTATGTTGCACTGGTATTTAACATTATTTTTCTCCACCCAAATTTGAACCTCAACACTATCTAGGGGGTGGGATATTTTGTCTTGAATCCTTTCAAACTCAAGCTAAAATGGCTAGCCTATCCTGTCTTTAATTAAAAAACCAAAGTCATTTAGGTCAACAATAATTATTTTAATATGTGCATTAAGCCTACAGTACATAGGCTAATGGAATGGCAAACATTGGACAATCACACATCAATTCACAAGATCTAGTATGCCTATAAACTTAGACACGGCTGTAGAAACGTTCAATTGTTCTAAAAAGGCCACAGCGCTCAAGTCAATATTGATGAGCTCAGAATGTGTAATTGTCACCGCAGTTCCGTCTTCTACTGAGCTGCGAGTGAATTCACAGTCTTTGGACCTGTGAAATAGAATACATTTTAAGTGATTAGGCCGATGAGGGATTGTAATTTGTTACGTTTGTTATTATATAGTATATAATTAGGAGGAAAGCATGCAAATAAAACACAGAGATGCTTCAAGCAGCTTACAGCGTGCGTATCTTACAGCCTACCTGAGACAGCCTTAATCATACGTGCGTGGCCTTTGGTTCTGAAGAAGTTCCGAAAAGGGGAGTTCCTTCCGAATCTTTGAGGCAAGGTAGCGGAAGGCACTACTCCAAGGTGGGGGCATTCGGCGCATGACTGAATCACTGTACCCGACCTTCCAAAGCGTTGAGGTAAATTAAGAGTAGATGTTGGCAACCGGTCTACTAGATCGCTTTCTCGGCCAAAGCGTAGAGGGAGGTTAGCGTGCAGGTGCAAAGGTTTGGTGTATCCCGGGAATAGCTTGACCATAGTTGGTTGATTGACTTTGCCGCTGGTAGGGAGTATGTTTATTTTAAAAGTCCTGAATCTCAAGACTCCTCGGTATGTCATTGCTGCTCTGAAAAATTTAATGAGAATTACACTTATGGTTGATAAGTGGCAGTTAGTTTTACAAGTCAATGGACGACAAGTTGTGTGCATCATGCTTACCTGGATATACTGTCTTTTCCTGAAATAGTTTCTGTTGTCATTGCTGTTAGACTTTTCGTATAGCCCAATTTCAGAGGTCGTTCCCTCACCAAAAAATCCCATTATGCCAAATATCAGCATCAACATCAGGGTTGCAGTGGGACACATCTTCTCTGCTGTAGCCTACACCGTGAAACATTCAACCTGTGGCCCCTGAAAATCCCAGTTATTAAAGGCAGCAACAAACGTCAGCCGTGCGTAAGAGGACACACACAACTTTCTCTCTGTAGACTCACACACAGTCACATCACACACACTCTAGACCCACTCAAGTCTCAGACCCACTCTTTGTAGACCCACATACACATCATTTCTCACATGAATGGCAGCTTTTGCTCATACCACTAATTGGGAAGCTTGAGTTTACTGATGGTTAATTAGAAAAATTAGTAGTAGAGCTGAAGATGTGAAAGGAGGGTGAATATACAGGACATACCTCAGGGTTGTTGTGTACACAGACAAGGTACAATGATGCATGGGGGGATGGAGGGGGAGGTCAATTAGCTCTGAAGAGAATACAGTATAAGCAGGCTATAGGGGAAATCCATATCTTCTCCTGTCTGGTTGGTTTCCACAAACTAAATTAACCAAATATGATATGACTGATTAGTTTAGGATATTCTCACGATCTTGGGTGCTGCTTAAGTTACTACAAAGTAACATCAATGATTTGACATAACAGACAAACATTTATTTAATTTATTATAAAGTAAATAAGTGTCATGGTGTTAACAGGAAAAGCTTGCGGGAAGTAGCACTGTGACTCACAATTTACCAACAATTTAATTAAGTTTGTTGGTCAGTTACGTGGTTAACCTTTGCCGATAAGTAATGTATATTAAGCCACTGCCTCCAAGCAACTGTGAAAGGACTTTCAACAGATGTCTCACACTAAGAATATTTGCATTTGAACCAGTTTGAGGAATCTCGCGGGTGACACTAATTGCACCAATGTTCCACGAATAATGGTCCAGTGAGTCCATGTGACGTCATTCCTCATTCACTGAGTTATTTTGAATGCATTGCTACTTAATTGAGTGGGGATGTGTGAATAAATCTTACTGGCTTTAAATCCATATGAGAGAGAGAGATAAGATTTGGTACTCTAATTTAGAGGATTGTTAGCACAGTCTAAGGACTAACTCTACAGATTATTAATTTGTCACAATGTGACATTGTTATCATATTTGTTGTCATCATCAATTTGAAGGGTTCTCTATAAAAGTGGCCTCAGTTCGATAGCAGGATAGCTCATGCCATGTACACCATAAATTAGTAAACTCTTATCTTTGCTTATGTGTCGAATCACTTGTGTTTAACCCACGTGGCTTTCTCGTCTAACATATCATACCTGGCTCCTCTTTGTCTATCTCTCTCTGTTTCTTTCTTTCTCTTTCTTTGTTTCTGTCTCTCTGTCTCTTTGTCTCTCTCTCTCTTCCTCCCTCTCTCTCTTTGGATGACCTCAGCTTGGACATACTGAGTTGGGTCAGGATTTACGATCCACTCTCCAACACAGACCGAGGAATCTCCTACACATAAGCCTATTTCTTTGTTCTCTGCCCCACCATCCCTCACTCCTCTCATTCTCCTTCCTCTAACCTTTACATGACCACTCAATCTCATCTTGTTCTTCATTTCTGTTTCTCTTTATCTTTTCACAGTGTCCACATAATAAGTGTTCCATCACAACTCATGCTCATACCTCCTGTCTTCATATTCATGGTGAGCAAAAGGGAGACAGATACAGGCAGGCAGGCAGGCAGGCAGATACACAGGCAGGCAGGCACATACACAGACAGGCAGACAGGCAGACAGGCAGACAGGCAGACAGACAGACAGACAGACAGACAGACAGGCAGGCAGGCAGGCAGGCAGACAGACAGACAGACAGGCAGACAGACAGACAGACAGACAGACAGACAGACAGACAGACAGACAGGCAGACAGACAGGCAGACAGGCAGACAGACAGACAGGCAGACAGACAGACAGACAGACAGACAGACAGACAGACAGACAGACAGACAGACAGACAGACAGGCAGGCAGACAGGCAGACAGGCAGACAGGCAGACAGACAGATAGACAGACAGACAGACAGACAGACAGACAGACAGACAGACAGACAGACAGACAGACAGACAGACATAGACAATAAATGCAAGATTATCTCTGGGCCGTGGCAGGGTTCCCAGAATTCAGTTTCAGTTCTTGGACATCCCTCAGATTCCTTGGAATGATTTGCACCACTGTTCCGTCATCCCCTGAGGACCGGATTTATGCCTTGGTGTTTTATATCCCCCTTCACTCCGACATCGGCAAAAGCCATGAGGCTTGTGTATTATGCTGCAGGAGTCTTCCATAGTGTGGGTTAGGGTTAGGACACAGTCACTCCCACCCCAACAGTGATTTCACTGATTCATGCTTTCTATACGTTTTGGTGTTTGAACAAAACATCCCACCCACACATAACACACATACACAAACACACACACATTCCTTGGAATGATTTGCACTACTGTCCTGTCATCCTCTGAGGACCGAATTTATGCCTTGGTGTTTTATATCCCCCTCCGCACCGACATCGGCAAAAGCCATGAGGCTTGTGTATTATGCTGCAGGAGTCTTCCATAGTGTGGGTTAGGGTTAGGACACAGTCACTCCCACCCCATCGGTGATTTCACGGATTCATGCTTTCTATAGGGTTTGGTGTTTTAACAAAACATCCCACCCACACATAACACACTTACACATACACAAACACATGCACATACACACACATCTGACTTCATTTGTTGATCTTGATAACGGGTGAAGAGGACATACCATTGTGTTAACTTGTCCTCAAGGATTTAACATTCAGTTTAACATAAGAGTATGTTACATTAGCTGTTTACTATTAGAATAAGCTTTTTGCATCTGGTAATGCATCGTATGTCCAAGAGATGGCACAATTGAACATGTATATGAGTGAGCCAGTTTACAAAGTCAGCAAACTCTAATTCTATGCAAAAACTACTTTCTTATCATTTTCATAAATAACTAATAAACAAAATACGTTTTTTAAAAGAATGTAACAAACATTGAATTTTTAGAACTTCTAAAGGACTTGAGTTATTTCTTTATCCTGTGGTGTATGCAAACAATAGACACAAGGGGGCGCTCAAACACACATTGAAACTCACTCTATATTACCCTGCCTGGGAGGAGTCACCGTGGATTGGTGGAAATGTAGATGACGTAGTTCTGGTAATTGGGGGAGGCTCTTAGGAAAGGGGTGTGGTACTGGCTGTGTGGGATTGGATCTTAAATTTCAGCCAATCAAGGGCTTGTAAGGCTTAAGCCAATCAGAGGGGCAAGAAAAAAATGATTGGCAGGCAGGAAGCGGAGAAAACGAACCTTGATGAGGAAACAGGGGGGTACAGGGTCTTGGTAGAGGGAGATGAGAGAGAAGGAAAAGAAGGTATATTTTTAGATGTAATGTATAGATGACATGTTTTTGCCTGAGCGGTATACTGTGCCATGTCCCTTCTTTCTCACATTTCATTGTTTTGAGAACTAAGAGAAATACTTGGAGGGTGTATATATGTTCTTTTAAAAACAGCTTCAAGTGGAGAGGGACGCAGACAGAGTTTATAGAGAGAGAGAGACAACAAAGAAGCATTGTCTTTAATAAGCAAAGTGTGGGAAATAAATCTGGACAGGTATAAACAGTTTCACCAGAGAGAAAGGGAATATAGTGGATGGAATAACATAATGAAAGAAATCATACAAATAAAATGAGACGGTATTGAGAGAAATGAAAAAGAGGACCGCAGAGACGGAGAGAGAAAGCCAAATGAAATGTTCAGCAGTCGGATAGAGATGGAGGGAGTGTGAGAAACAGGCCTTTCTGCATAATCTCTTCTGACCCCTGACTCTGGTCCCAGTTGGATAGCTGGCCAGGCTGCTGGTCAGCAGGTCACGGAGGTCAGAAGTCACCCTGACGCCCACACTGGGGCCCGCTGCACGACCTTGCCTTGGCCCCAACTGTGAGGCTGAAGAAAGAGAGTCACAGAAACAGAGAGGGGAAAAGGGAAGAGACAGGCAGAGAGAAATCAAAAAAGAACATAGAAAATGAAAGATAGACATAGTGAGAGACAGAAGAAAAAGTGTTATCCTAACCCTTCCAGGAGAACAACTATGTTCTTCAGTAATGAACTGGATTATCAATAACAGACTGCCCTTGATGAAGGTAATGTTCAGTCCGTCTCCTCACACAAGTGGAGTGACTGTTCAGATGAGTTCTGGATTTACACGTATTATCAATCTGCACATTGGGAGAGAAAACCAGACCTCTTACAATAAACGACAACAGAACACCAGGCTTAGACCTCAATCATGTCTCTCTTTCTACTCTGAAGGCCAGAGGACGGTGTTCACAGTGAATAGGGAAAACAAAGATATACACACAGCCCATAGGTGTTTGTTATTACAGGCAGGATATTACATCACAGAAATGTGACTGTCATCGGAACACAGTAGTTTAGAGGAGGAAGACGTACCATACAGATGATTGGATTATAAAATAGAATATATGAATTGATGATTGATTTAATAGCATACTGACTGTGATTAACATAGGCACATAGGAAATCCTATTTCTTCTGCAAACTGATTCGACTCATTAAACTATTAGGACACTCTGAACATGTTCGTGTCTGACGTGTCCAGTCATAAAGTCTATAACATAATTGCTGCTAGCGTGGTTGTAAAGTATTTGCAATTGCTAAATAGAGGCATTTGACCTACAGCAATATACTGTACGGGTATTCTCTTTAGCCACTCTTCAGCTTATCAAGATGACAGGTCGTTACAGAGGTACATTGCTTCATTTGTTCATCAACTTGGCATGCTGGTCATCTTGTGAGTCTTGTGAAAGAGTTTAACACCCTGGCCCATAACTGTGTGTGTGTGTGTGTGTGTGTGTGTGAAGGGTATGTGTGTGCATGTGAACGGTGTATCTGTGGTCAGCAACCCTGTATACACTGGGAGCAGTTTTCCTACAATCCCTACCATTCCCACTCCTCTCACTTTGTTGCTCTCTATCCCTCCCCCCTCTCTTACTCTCTATCTCTCTCTCTCTGCTCTCTCTCTCTCTCTCGCTCATCTCTCTCTCTCTCTCTCTCTCTCTCTCTCCCTCCCTCCCTCTCTCTCTCTCTCTCCCTCTCTCTCGCTCTCTCCCTATCTTTCAATGCTTTCCATGCTTTTCCTGACAGCTGTGTGTGTCACTGCGTGTCTCTCACAATCTCTCACACACAGAGAAACCTGATCCAGACCCACAGCTTTCAACACAGACTTTTGTGGGTGGATGGGCCCCTCCATGTGTGTGTGTGTGTGTGTGTGTGTGTGTGCGTGTGAGTGAGTGTGTGTGTATATCTTTGCCAGATTTAGTTATGCAAGAAAGCCAAGCAAGTATCCTAATTCGAACTGTACATACAAATCTGGAATACTGACGCTGTCACGGTTTATAGTGTCACTGACCACACAGACACGAGCTGGATGCAAGCACATATTTGTACACTTTCTCACACATGCTCTCAAACCGACACACAAGGGTATGTGGCCAGTTTTGAGCTGAGGTTTAGTGACAGCTGCAGGATGATGACATCACACGAAGCAAGCTGGTCTATTTGATCTGACCTGTGGTGGAGATTGATTCTGAAACGCCAGTGTGGTCTCTGGATCCAAGTTGGCAGCCAGACAGCCAGATATGGGAAACTCTTGATGTGCATTCTCTCTCTCACACACAGCTTTTTCTCTCTATCTCTTTCTCTTTTTGTTGATGGATGTGTTGTGTATATTCTTCTGTCTCATCCAGAGGTTGGTGTAACTACAGCCTGCTGTGAAGCCAGCAGAACAGGCTTGCTTGTCGGAGCATTGGCAGGAAGCACAGGCTGTGGACTGGCACAGCGTTATGCTGTGGGCATGCTGGTGTGTGTGTACCAGCGACAGAAAACACGGCATAACAAGATTTGATCAATCAAAGGACTAAGAGAGGGGGAGACACGTGGAGGAGAGAGAGAGATATAGTTAGCATACAGGCAGGCTCGTTCGGAAAGATTGCTTGTCATGAGAATACTTTGGGTCCTCCGTCTGACTGATGAGAATGTGTGATCCTCCCCGAGCTCTCACCACAAAGTAAACCACCTAAACAACTCGCAGAGCTCGCCGAGCAGAGGATGTGAGTTATCTGTGTTTGCTTGTTTGTGTGTAAAGATAGCTCTTCTCTGAGGAACGCTGGAGAGCATGGGAAATGAGCAACTGCCACCACAACTCGAGCGCTCATACGCCAACAAACATACGCCAACAAACAAAACAACCATATTTTGAGTGAAAGAGTTAGAAAGAGAGAGCGAGAAAGAGAAAAAGAGAGCCAGAGAGAAATAAATAAAGAATAAAAGAGAGGACTACCACCCAGTTGACCAGACAGCACACTGTGCCTGCCTAAAGAGCAAAGTGTCTGGACACAAAAGGTACAAAAGCCATCTGGGCTACACTACTATGCTACATCCAGACATGAAAGGGGCTTGTTGACAGAGCCCAACCCAATCAAGACCATCTGCTCCTGGGTCGAGTAAGGAGGACAGGCTGGGGGCTCCTGACAGACAAGACTTTCAGAGTTCATTTACAAGAGGCAACATTTGTTTTTATCTGTCTTCTCGGTTCCCTACCTTACACTATGAACAAGATCTCAGTGGTCTACATTTGAATTGATGAAGGATCAACTGAAAGGACTGATCGATGGGAACATTGGGCCATGTCCTGTTCCCAGTCTCCAGGGCACGCCGCCCACACTGAGAACACGAACATGTGGTCATTGTGACGAACAATGGTCAATGATGAACCAACTGGTAACCGTGGAGATGGAAAAGGACTCCACCACTTCATTATGTACTCATTTACATGTGACATGTGAGTCACAGTCACACACACACAGTCACACACACACACACACCTACACACTCATACCCAACTCATACAGTGCTCTGGTAGAATTACTGTGAATAGCAGCAATCAGGAAATATTGTCTAAATGCGAAGGGCAGTTTTACAAATACACATAGACCACACACACACACTTACTCAACAGAAGACTCTTTCTCTCTCTCTCTCTCTCTCTCTATCTCTCTCTCTCTCTCTCTCTCTCTCTCTCTCTCTCTCTCTCTCTCTCTCTCTCTCTTACACAGAAACACAGACACATGCATGAAAATGACTCAGGAAATGAACTTATCATAAAACCACGGGACTTTCCCGTTTAATGAGATATTAAATTGAATCACACACTTTCTAATCCCCTCATAGTCTGAGCATGAAAACATCTCCCGTACACATGCTGCAGTTTCACTACACGCTTAATCAGGAGGCCAGATTCCCTTCTGTCAGGTCCTCATCAGACACTATTGTTCTTCAGCATCAGACAGGCTGACAGGAGATCAGATGCTAACCCGCGGAGGGATCCTGGATCTCTGCCCAGAGACAAACCTTCAGCCAAAGTCCTCATCTCCACGTTTGTGTGTTCAACCTCCCTGCCACCACCCATCCCTTCTGTGGTTTGTTGAGATTCTTGTTAAGACTTCAATAAATTGAGTCCATGTCAATGGCTCTGTGCGTGCGTGTGTGTGCGTGTGTGTGTACGTGTGCGTTTGTGCACGTGTGAACAGTGAAAACACAGACAGGCGCTCTCAGGCTCGCGAGCCGCAGCTCGAATGTCAGCTCAGATGTCGTCCAGCTTAACAACGCTGGGTTTTGTTGTCCCTGTTCCAAAAACAAGTGGGTGTGGCTTCGATGTGGGAGAACACATCCAGGAAGGATGAAGTCCCCTTCAGCAGTGACAGACAGATGTCAGGACCCTCAGAGTAATGAAGTAGGTTGGCGGTGAGGCGAAAACAGGAGCCACGCGTGGTGGATCTCACAGACCTTGGTGGACCCTCAGCGCCTCGACCTCGCTGGATGGAAAACAAACAGGAAGGAGCAGTGAATCAGTGAAACGATTTCTTTTTTTTCACTTTTCTCACCCAAAACGACCTGTGATCATGGAACGTTCTGTGCCACCAAACTGTCACTGACGTGGTGAGCTTTTCTGGTCGCTTTCGTGACATTACTCCCGCGTCGTTCGTCTTTTGGACGTCTCAGCTGTGAGTCTCTCATTCCCGTGTCTCCTGTCATTGCCTCATTGTGTGATGTTATAAAGAGTCACAAACACTGACAGGACGAAGGGTCCAGGATGGGTGACTAGCATACCAGAAGCAGGTGATACTAAGTTGTGTGTGTGTGTGTGTCTGTGTGTGAGAGACAGAGACAGGGAGAGAGAGGCCTGCAGGGGTGTGACAGGGCGTGACAGGTATGGCATGTAGGTGGGCCCCCTAACTGTCAAACAACCCAAGCAGACAAACCAAAGGAACGAGAGATGGCCAGAGGCGAGAGAAGAAGAGGACACGAGAGGAAGAGAAAGAAGGGGAAAGGGTGGAGAGGAAGTGTTTGGTTTCACCTCTCTCTTCTACTTCCGTCTCGCTTACACCTTTCAGAGCCAGGTGCCAGCTTGTCAAAGTTCAGTCAAGGTTGTCAAGGTTGTCAGCTTTCCCTGACCGTCACAAACACCTGCAGAACACACACTTCTCAACACACCTCTCAGTGTGGGCGGACAGTGGCACCACACAACTAAACACTTTCTTTACTTTTGCTTTTGTGTTTCTTTCTTCCTAAATTTCAAATGTTTCTCCCATAGACAGGAAGCTCATCAGATCCTACAGGATCAGCTACTGAAGTAGTGATGTACAAAAGGTTTGTGTTCCCAGTCGGTTGGAGGACCTTTGTGTGCTATTAGACCCTCGCTGATACTGAGAGAGATGGAGAGAGAGAGGGAGAGAGAGAGAGAGAGAGAGAGAGAGAGAGAGAGGAGAGAGAGAGAGAGAGAGAGAGAGCAAGAGAGAGACAGAGACAGAGACAGAGACAGAGACAAAAAGAGAGAGAGGGAATGAAACACACAAAAGCAAACTCACACGCACACACATACACACCATGGGGGTGTGAAAAGAGAGCTGGTTTCCACGACTGAAAGGCTGTTGATTGTTTTGTCAGAGTGTGAGGGAACACTGTCAAGGGCTGTCACCGTGACAACCGGCGCTGTATTTCACTTGCTGACTAAAAAGAGAGAGGGGCCCCTGCCTTCTAACCTCTGTCATCAACCCCCAAACGCACACACACACACACACATAACTTCCTCCTCCTACTTACTCCGCTAATCTATATAGGTATAACCTCAGATCTTTTTACTACGTGTGCGTGTGTTTGTGTGTATCCATGCTTGTGTGAAATCCAAATAAGGTGTTTTCCCGACACAGACATTGAGAAATGTTTGTGAAATATACAAAATCTTTCTCTCTCTCTTGCGGTTCTTTGTGTGCAGTGCACAGCTTTTTTGTATAAATGCGGACGTCCGCCCGTTTATGAGTTGCGTATGAATATGTGTTGAAACAGTGTCTGCAATGAATCTCCGTCTTTGACTCCACCAAAACAACATAATCACAGAAGCCACAACCAAAGCCTTCTCAAAAAAACTTGATGAACAGACGAATGAATGGAGCGTTGGAGCATTCGGCAGGAAAATGAGATGACAGCAGATGTTGAAAGCATGATGGACATTACGGACAGATTGATAGTTTTAGAACAAAGAGGAATGACAGCTACAGACAGATAAATGGACAGATTGACAGATGAATGGATAGGTAGATGGATAGACTATTGAAAGACAGGTAAAGTCTAGCACCAACAGGAAAGTGATCTATTTGGAAATATGGGAAGGTGATATTTAGAAAAACATTACCAATGACTGGGCTTAATGACTAAAACAACACCCCTTTATCAAGTCAAATACGATTACGCCCATAAAACAGTTTTTGTATCGTACTAACGTATTCCATCTTGGACACACACTTGAAAGTGTGTGTCAGTGCTCTAAGCCTACAGGGTTCTCTCCTTGTCTGTCAGCTCAAGAGTGGACTTCCCCTTCTTCCGCATGAGTGAAAGGTTTTAAAAAGGAGGGATGGAGGAGGGGGGGGGAGGAAGGAGAGGATGGCTGGGAAAAGAGAAGGCCTGGCATTCCGTGGGTCCCACTCAATGGAGCCGCTCACTGATGAAAAGACAGAATTGCGTCCCTCCTTCGCTCTCCTTCCCTCTGTCCCCCTCTCTCCCCGCCGTGTCTGTCAACACCGAGGTTGAAAAGCAGGATGAAAGCCAACGCAAACCTTTCAAAAGCCCACACACTCCCTCAAACCTACACAGACACATACACACACGCATCCACTCACAATCTCACATGAACGTGTACTGTTTAAAAGCTTTAAAAGCCACTAAATGACCGCATATATTCTCACTGTTTCTCATTTTGGGTACTTGAAGATGTGGAACGGGGAAGGGGCTCGCACACATCACGCTTTGAGGAGCAAAGTGAAACTCCCTGGGCTTGTTAAACTGTGTAGTCACAGTACTGTGTCTTTCTCTCTCTGTCACTCCGCACCTCACAGCTGTGGGACGAGGGACGATGAAATCAGAAATTAGACCTGTCACACACGCTCACACAAAAACACACGCACACACACATACACACTCACACACTAACACACACTAACGCACACATGCACGTGCACCCACACACGCACAAAGTGGCGCGCACAAGCAGACATTTCTGTTTGCGTTCAGTTTTACTCCGTCACCGGCCCTCTCCGATTTTTTGACGCACAGACGGCTTCTTCATTAATCTTAATTTCAACACGCACTCCAGACGCCATCAGCACATGTGCTCTCAACAATCACTTGGCGCTGTGCAGTCGCACACACACACACACACACACATGCAAACACACACACCAGAGCAGCAGATCTGATTGCTGACACTGATATAAGGACTCTCCCGCTGCTTGGCTGTCCATCTGGCTGCCTGACCAGAAGACAGAAAGTGGGGTCCTCACAGCGGGACTCCTGTCACTGGGTATTAGCAGCAGAGTGACTGGAGATCCACTATGACATTGAGGATAACATTGGCATGAATAGAATCCTTTGGTCTGTGGAACACATGTGGGTTCAGCGTGGAAAAAAAGATGAAATATGAGGTAGCCGAGCCAAGTCATTGAGAGTGCACAATGTTCCAGGGTAATCTGTGGGATCATATAGATTTTACAGAAGGCTTGACCATGCATGGTCAGGGTTGTGGAGTAGATGAACTTTTGTCCTCGTTTTTTCAAGGTTTGCTTCTACAGCAACAATCCCTTTGGTTTAAAACGTTCTCCTCCGCCCAAAACAAGATAGAAATAAACACAAAGGCTCATGTGAGATTGTAGTACTGAGAAAATATATTTTGAGATTGATATCCCTCACAGCCTGACATCTCTCATGTGTTTACAGAGCTCTTCACACAATGCTTCACACGCTGGACAAGAGCTTCACAAGAGCTTCATACGCTGGAAGAGCTGTCTAACTGTGTCCTGTCTTACACCCTAGAACAAAGTTTTTCAGGATTTGATTTAATGTTACAGAAATCATTATTCAATCTCTTGGTCTGAGTTCTTAGTCTCTGGCCATTTGAGAACTATTTGTATTACATAGTCGAGACGCTTAGTGATTTGTGTTGTGTCAGGTTTAATTCTGGGGGGAGTGAACTGAATAAATTATTGGAGTATGCAGTGTGTAGGGGGGGTAGGGGGGTGTTTGGGGGGGGGACAGCTCAGGTATGGTAATCAGACTCCCACATTTCCCCCCAGGCTCACATGCTAGTTCTGATGGCTAACCAACGATCGAGAGTGAGTAAGAGAGTGAGAGAGTGAGAGAGTGGGAGAGTGAGAGAGAGAGAGAGAGAGAGAGAGAGAGAGAGAGAGAGAGAGAGAGAGAGAGAGAGAGAGAAAGACAGAGACAGAGACAGAGACAGAGACAGAGACAGAGACAGAGACAGAGACAGAGACAGAGACAGAGACAGAGACAGAGACAGAGACAGAGACAGAGACAGAGACAGAGACAGAGACAGAGACAGAGACAGAGACAGAGACAGAGACAGAGACAGAGACAGAGAAAGAGAGAGAGAGAGAGACAGAGAGAGACACATCGACAGAGAGAGAAAAAACTAAGTGACAGAAAAGGGCCTAACTACGCTGGTCATCTTCATCTGTAATATATCTCTCTCTTTCTCTCTCATTATGGTAACTATTTTGGTTATGTACTTACGGTTTAAAACATATTTGTTGTATTGTCTGGTGAACAACACAAAGTTGTCAACATGTTGGATAGTTTTGTTCAAAACTTTGTGTCACATGAACACACACGCACACATGCAAGAACACACATCCCTACAGTAGCACGCCAAAGTACAGGGATCCAAGCAGGACCCTTTGATAACAAGGTCAGAGCTTCTCATTTCCATGTGAGGATTTGTGGTTCCCTTTCTGAGTTTGCCCACCCAGCAGTCATCATGGGTAGCTGCTAACGGAAGAGGGGGCTTCTGGGAAAACACAGGACCCTGCGGTGGGCATGTCAGGATCACTCAACGTACCTCACACCCATTCTGCCCCTCATGCCCTCCACACACACACACACACACACAAACACAAACACACAAACACGCATTCCCTCTTGACGTCCCAACCCTCAGCTTCTCTCTGACATGAGTGGACTGACAAAGACAAGCGAGCCCAGCACCGTGTACTTTAACCAGGACCAGCTGAGGGCCTGAGAGGGGCGTAAAGAGCCAGACACGGAGAGGACTGTGTATGTGTGTATGTATGTGGTGACACAGAGCAGCCTGTGTGTGTCTACTCCTTCATTTCCTGTTCCTGTGAGAGAGACTTTCCTCGCGGAGAACATGGCAGCTCACCGTGGGGGGTAGAGAGTGGGGGTACATGTATGTATGTGTGTGTGTGGGTGTGTTTGTGTGCGTGTGTGCGGGTTGGTGGGTGTTTGTGTGTGCGTGTGTGTGTGCGCGCCGTCAGTGTGAATTGTGTAGATGAAGATGTGTATGAGGCCACTCTCATAACAGCTCACAACAGGGAGCAGGAGCACTTAGAATGAGGTGAGTGTGTGTGGATGTGTGTCTGTGACTGAGTGGAATCAATTGCACTTGTTGCTGATTGAGGCCCCATCCCTCCCGGCGCTTCCAGCTGGGAGTGATTAAAGTGGGGCCTGGAGGGGCAATGGTTTGTGTGGGGGTGAGAGTGCTACTCACTCACTGGCAGAGTAATGGCTTCCAGAGGCCAGCCTGTTTCCCGGAGCTCTGACGGGACACTAATAAAGAGCGACGTCTGGGAGGTTTGGACAGTGTAACGCCAGGCCCGGGCCTGTCAGGCACACACATGGACAGCCCCCCCCCTCCTACTGCAGGACACACACTGCTGCTGCCTGGGCCCTGCCACACTCAACCTGGAGTGACAGGCACACAGAGAGAGAGAGAGAGACATAGAGAGAGAGAGAGAGAGAGAGAGAGACATAGAGAGAGAGAGAGAGAGAGAGAGAGAGAGGAGATGGAGAGAGAGACAGAGAGACAGAGAGACAGACATAGAGAGAGAGACATAGAGAGAGAGAGAGACAGATGGAGAGAGAGAGACAGAGAGACAGAGAGAGAGAGGCAGAGAGTGAAAAGAGAGCGATATAGACAGATACATGTAGATAGACAATGACAGAGAGATGGGAAGAACTGCTAGAATTTTTAATATACAGACAAATGAACATTAGGAAACGCCTTGCATGTGTGTGTGTGTGTGTGTGCTTCTGTAACCCTGACGACAGCTCTGGTGGTGTATGTTGTTGGTTCACGTCAGAATCCCTTCTTTTAACTTACCCTATGACTCACAGGCAGTACTAGGAAGCTGTGTGTTATTGTGTGTGCAAATGTGCGCATGTGATTATGAGGGGTTGTGTGTGTGTGTGTGTGTGTGTGGGTGTATTGGTTTTCTATCATCCATCTAGGGCTAAACCATGGGCTTTATTAGTTTCTCTCATTCTTTCATTTCATTGTTTTCATATTTCTATTTATCTTGCATCGACCTTTATAGCATGCTCGTTTTTTCAATTTGTCTTTTTTCAATTAGTCTCTTTTCAGGGGATAACACGAAACACCTGAAGTGTGAAATTAGAAAGAGCGTGTGTAAATAATGGTATTGTAACACAGAAAAACACACAAATTTGCATCCACGCATGGCAACAGAAAACACACATTGTCCGAGATTGAACGGTGAGTTCATTTGCTTAATTTGCTGAATGCACACACATTAACCCCCTAACGGTGGAATTCAAGTAGATGCGCAAAACCCATCTATGTTTGGTCTGGATGAGCGTCGATGCGTGACCCAGCGTGGAGTCCAGTTCTTTGTCAGCCTTCTGAGGCTTGGGTCGCTGTGTGGATGATTGAGTGAAACATGGTCTGTAGAGTGTGTTTTTCGGCCTTGGGGTGTTTCTGTTAGAGCGCCTCTGTTCCATGTCTATTCCTGCTCCCCCCAAGAACCCCCACTCGCACACACACACACACACACACACACACACACACACACACACACACACACACACACACACACACACACACACACACACACCACACACATAGACAAATGTATACACGCACCCACCTGGGTTTAACTGTCTGAGTGAGATGTGAAGGTAGGGGGTAGGTGGAAGCGTGAGGGGGTCAGGGGTACCCGGGCATCCAGCCTGCTCAGACGTCCATCAAAGTGACAGGTACCCCAGCCCTAAAACTCTGTGACCCACCCCAACAGCCTCTCTCCTGCACCAAGCCCTCCCTCCCTCCCACCACACATCTCACTCTCCTCTCTCTCTCTCTCTCTCTCTCTCTCTCTCAAAACACACATGCTTTCTTTCCCCCCTTTTCTCTGTCTGTCTCTCTCTTTCTCTCTCGCACAATTATCAAACACACCCGTCCTATCCATTCTTAGCGCCCCGCTGTCGTCAACACACACAGGACACACAAACACACACAATGACACACACATGTTGACACAGGGCCAAAAGTAGCCCCGCAGCGAGGGAGGCCAGCTCTCTGCAATTAGAGCATTCTGCAGCCATGAAATCATTGTGAAAATTTGCTCCAGGAAGGTTGGGGGGTAGGAAAGGAAAAAGAGAGAGCGGGGTTGAAGAAAGGAGTGAAACCAAAAAAAAGTTCTGGGTCTCCTCAGCAGCCTCTCTGGCCACATGTGCAGCATAGGCGAGAATTGAAGAGAAATTAGAATCATTCCAGATAATTGTGGTCATTAAGATTAACAATTGATCCTCCAGGTTCACGACATGTTAAATTTGGACCTGCATGCCTCCAGTACTGGCTCTCAAAAGATATGTAGTCAGCCAAAGCCAGTGTGTGTGTGTGTTTGTGTGTGTGTGTGTGTTTGCTCCTGTCCAGCCGTAGACACACTCCAGACCTTCAGTCTGACAGGGAAAGGAACCAAGGTTGGGCTCCAGGATCATGACCGGGGAGGCCTGGTCTGTGTTCTCTAGCTCTGGAACCTGAGAGCTCTGTTCTACGTTCCCCTGCTCAGGAACCCTGCTGTCGCCCCAGGTTACCCCTGTCTGACCTACAGTGATTACATAAACAGCATCTGCCACCGATCAAGCCCCTTACAACTCCTCAACAACCTTCTGACAACATTATCCAACGCCTCTTGAGTCCTCGAAAGCGTAACGTAAACGTTGAACTGCCAGGTTAAGAGCTTCACCGATGGCAGGAGTTGTCAGCCGCTCACCTGCATGAGAGGAGAGATGATGAGACTGGGACTGGGACAGGATCGTGTTAACGTGTCTAATGACTGGTTTTTGTGCCGTTGGGTTGCTTGAGTGTATGTGTGTGTGTGTGTGTGTGTGTGTGGGGTGTGTGTGTGTGTGTGCGTGTGTGTCACCCCAGCTGTGGATTGTTAGTTGTGAACCTAGCTCAGTGGGGTAGGGGCACCAGATGGTTGGCGGGATGGAGGCATGGAGGCATGGAGGCATGGAGGCATGGAGGCATGGAGGGATGGAGGGATGGAGGGATGGAGGGATGGAGGGATGGAGGGATGGAGGGATGGAGGGATGGAGGGATGGAGGGATAAAGGGATGGAGGGATGGAGGGATGGAAGGATGGAGGGATGGAGGGATGGAGGGATGGAAGGATGGAGGGATGGAGGGATGGAAGGATGGAAGGATGGAAGGATGGAGGGATGGAAGGATGGAGGGATGGAGGGATGGAAAGATGGAGGGATGGAAGGATGGAGGGATGGAGGGAGGAAAGCAGGAAACAACGAGATGCAACGAGTCACTGGGGGAAGAAGAACTAGAAAAGAAGAGAAAGAGCAGAATAGAGAGAAACTGCAGACATAAACCAAGAGTCAAGTTTTCCATTCTCCACTCCAGGCAAAGATTTCAGCAGACAAGCACACACTTCCAGCTCCAAATACAGACATACAGTTGCTAGGTAATTATTACTCGTTAACTCTTTAACAGAGGTAAGTACACATGTCCCTGTGAGGGAACCAGCAGGTGGGAGACACTTCGACAGTTGGTACTGGAACTGTTGTCATGGTAATGGAATCATGTGTTCCCTAGTCTGCTGAAGATGACACAACGGAATTCTGTCGGCTCCGATGATTGCTGCTGTTCACTAATCAAGCAGGAGAAGAGTCTGGGAACTGTGTGGACCAGAGGGGGGAAGAATCCCTACGTGTGTTTCCAGTGGTGGTCGTCACAGCAATCACAACCTTGTCACTGTTAGACAGCGTATCAGTCTTGATCAAAGCGTGTTGCATGTTTGTGTGTTTGGTTTGGAACATATTCCACTCGACATGTTCTTGGCGTCAACGTTCCCAATGAACCGGTGAAACGTGTGTGTGCTTTTGTACGTGTGTGTGTGTGTGCGTGTGTATGATTAGCCAGGCATCTGTCGTCACCATGACTCCTGATTAGAGCCCAGTTTGCTGTTGGCACTGAAAGGAAATCCAGGAAGGACAAGTCTGACACAGTCCAGCCATGAGGCAGGCCTGGAGAACCGACACCAAAAGGAACAGGAAGCGGAAGACGGCCGTTCCCATCCTGATCTCTCCGGTCTCTGCAGGAACCCCCTCCTATGTGGGTGTGACCCCATTAGGAATCAGCTGATTGACAGTTGATTGACAGGTGACTGGTACAAAGCCAGCCATGTAAAATGCAACATGAAGTGCATGGTGGGGTGCCAAACGTTCATGGCACCATGGCGACAGTCACTTAGGTTCTGAACAAACCCTCTGACAGAGAAAATAGGGGAAAATAAAGGGGGGAATATGAAAAGAGAGAAAGAGAGAGATTGAAGGCGACTGGTCTGACATGGGAAAGGGTTTCTGGGCGCCCGCTGGCTGGTGTGCGGTGTGGTGTCTTGCTGGCTGAGGCTTTTAATAAACGCTTTGTTAAAACATGACAGGAATATTGGGCGGGATCATGCTAGTTTTACTGGAAGGGCTTGTGGTGACTCCCCGTGTTCCCTGTGAAAGAGAGCATATGAAGAGTGAGAACATAAATGTCAACGTTTATAGTTATCATATAGTATACATAATTGGGCATGGTTCGTTTATTTGAAACAGAGATTTACTGAATCTCTCTCTCTCTCTCTTCTCTCTCTCTCTCTCTCTCTCTCTCTCTCTCACACACACACACACACACACACACACACACACACACACGCGCACACACGCACACACTCACAGACAGACAGACAGACAAGTACACACAACCCACACTAAATCTGGCTTCCTCTTCAGTTTGGAGTGGGTAATTGCATTAACAGATTCCTGATGAGTGAATGTGTTTTTCATTGGTCTGCAGGACCATTGGAGGCGGAACAAAACATGTTGCTGCTCACTGTCCTCAAAAACACTGAAAGACACACTGAAGATGCTGGCGCAAGCAGACAGCCAGCTCCATTACCCACCCCATGGTCTGATCCTTAGCCCTGGAAGACATTCCAGCCCCTCATCCACAAACCAGCTGCCCCACCTCTACCCCCACCACCAGCAAAACCCTACATTGCTTTCCTTTTGTTTTTAAATCATAGAGTATTTTAAACAATCAGTTGATAACTTCTGATAGTTTTTTTACATTTCTTATTATGTATAGTTTGTTGTGTATTTAAGTGTATGTCTCTCTCTTTTTTGTGGCAGGTATTGGCATCCCTCTTTCACCATTGTTTAGCAGTCAGTTTCTCAGTCGAACACTTTGTCTGATGGTTGATGAGTTGCACCAGGTGAGGGCCTCAAACACTGGTGCTCTGCACCACTGTGGACCTCTGTAGAGCCGCAATGGCCGATATCCTGCAGTTGGTGCTGATGGGTGATGAATCAGATGTCTGAGTAAGAGGATACAGAGCTGGAGAGTCTGTGACAAAACCTCGGTGCAACAGCACACCAAGTTAGACATCGAGCACCTGGCATGTAGACAGAGATGGAGGGAAGGAGACAAAGAGCGAGGGAAGGAGACAGAGAGGGAGGGAAGGAGACAGAGAGGGAGGGAAGGAGACAGAGAGGGAGGAAAGGAGACAGAGAGGGAAAGAGACAGAGAGAAAAACAAAAAGTTCGAGACCTGCCAAATCGGAGCTTTGAGCGAAAGCCTTTGAGATCAGGAGTGAAACGGTTGCGTGCTGAATCAGAACTCATCAAGCCGTGATCAAAGAGCGGCAGATCAAACACAGAGAAGTGGGTTCTTCTAACCCGGAGGATAAGACAGCAATCCTGGGTCGGTTCCCCCGGTGTTCCCGACTGAGGCCCATCGCCGTCATGACGATGGGAAGGGGTGTCGACGCTGGTCCGTGGGCCCGGTTGACACGTGTGACGGCCCGTGAGCGCCCCTCTCCCCCCCGTCTCTCTCCCTCTGCGCTTCCCTTTCCTCTTGTTCCTCCCATGGTTTATTGTTACTGGCTAATCGCTCCCATCTGCCTCTCAAGCCGACCACAGGGCCGTGATGAAGAGAACGGGGGAGAGAGAGAGGGAGGCCACCAGTGGTTGCAACCACCGGTTCTAACACACGCACGCACACACACACACACAAGCACACCCTGACATCAGTCAGGCCCCTCAGCCCTCGTCAGATCATATTAGCTAGCAGTACCTCTCTCTTAGGAAAATATCATAATTTGTTGTGATTTCTAGAAAACTTCATGCACAATTAGGAAGTCAGGCAGTCCTGGTCAGGAAAATAATCCAAATTAGTACTGTTTTACATTACTGTTTACTTATAATCACGTCTGCTGTCATACACCCTTTCAGTTATTTTCATGCGTGTGTGTGTGGAAGTTTCGTATGTGTATGTTTGTGTAAATGCTGCACATACGGATATTAATGACAGTTTAACAAGTGAGAGTGAGATTTCTTCAGTATACATTTGCATTGTGTCAAAAGGACATAAGTAGGTTTATTCCCCCAAAGTTAATTCCCAACACATACAACATCAGCAGAGGCCAATCATCTGGACATCACATGTTTTTATTCCTGCATGGGATCAGTGGTATGACGAGGGAGTACATACCCACAACACACACAGGACTTTCAGTTCCCTGATCCAGGATCAGATTAGAGCACTTACCCCAATTGTAGTAAATCAAACAAAATTATGACCAATTATGGTAAATTAGAACCTTGCTTTGATTGGCCGCTCAGAATGATGGGGCACCCTCTCCCTTTGAGTGACTGAGAGTTCTTAGGTGGTTGAATGAGCTTAATGACATAATTCAGGATAATTTCTGAGGATTCCTCTCAACTTCAAACAACCTTAAAGACTTAACAATAACAACTTATCCAGAAAACATTCAACTCTCTCCTTATGTTCACCTCTCTTTTTCTGCCCTTCTCTCTCTCTCTTTCTTTTTTCTGTCGATCCACATTTCCATGCTCTCTTCCTTGCAGCTGACCGCAACAGTATCAATTGTTCTTTAGAGCTTTGAAATATATCTAGTTGGTCAGACCACTTTTGTGATTGTAATTTACTCAACAATCTGTTCTTTCAACCCTGAATTATTTTGGCAAAGACTGGCAATCTTCTCGTGTGGAGTTTCTAGTCACAGTTTCAGCCAACGTTTCAACTCAATTCAAGATTGATCATTTCATTTGAATTAATCATTGAAACTGACATACCCACTGAAATATGAAGTGAGTTGCCTGTCTGTTTTCCTGTATGCTGTGTGTTTTTTCAACAGTTCAAGGCCTCTCACTGAGTGATATTGAGTGTCTATGAGCAGTGTTATTATACAGTATCTAGTTTCTGACTGCCTGTATATGGATGTTTGACTTGGGTTGATTTGAGTTTACATACACATATTTTCAGCGCCCAGACGTTACACAGGGACACAAGGATGGAGGGGGAAACTGGATGCACGTTTTCTGTTCAAATCCTCATTCTACAATTCCACAGGCTCTCCGAAGCTGTCAATCAAACTGTAGGAGTTGTGTCAGTCCCTGGGCGCCTCCTCCCCTGGCCTCTTGTTACCAGTCAATCCTCCATTTTAGGTTGTTAGCAACAATTATGCCCTAAATTATATTTTCCATTCCTTTGTTCGACATGCTGTTATCATTTTGATTGATATCAGGACTCAGATCTGTGATGGCCAACAGACTGAAATGAGGCCCAATTTTAAAGAAGTCCAGCCAAGATAAAGTGCAGAGTAAAGTCCTTTTGGAGTTTTTCTATTTTGAGACACGAAGATTGAAATAATTGCTGCAACATACTCCCGTAAAAGCTTCCTCCTGTTTGAGTTTGATGGTCAGAATTTGTTAAATGAGATGCAGGTTTGCTTTTTGGCCATGGAGCCATACTGACCATGGCTGAAATCACGAGAGCAACAAGCTAAATAGTTTTCTAACTTTAGACTAACCACCATCATTTGTCATACGGAGTTATAGTAATATAGAATAAGTGCAGCATTTGAAATGCAATCATTTTCATAAAGTGAGATTACTTTTTACTTTATAAACAATATCAATGGCAGGTCCTCAACATGCCAGTGTGTGAGTTGAACCACTCTCTATGGAACATACACATGTTCGCACACACACACAACTTGTGGAGGTTTTTGAAGGAAACTTAAGTGTAAACAAACAGACTAACAGGACCGTGAAAGGCTGGGTACTGATTGCCCCGCTTATATTGGGTTTAGTTAAGTTTATTTGTCTATGTCACTGAGATAAACATCAGAGCACCCCTTGACAAGAAAATGAACCAACAGACGCTCTCTCTCTCTCTCTCTCTCTCTCTCTCTCTCTCTCCTCTCTCACTCACACACACACACACACACACACACACTCACACACACATACACACCCACCCCAATGGCCCCAGAATGAAGACATCTCTTTTAGTGTTGTCAATCACAGCTTGTTGCTATGGCAGTGACGGAAATTTCCACAAAGACCCACAAGAGTTTCTCATGAAGTGAAAAAGAGAGGGACAGGGAGGAGAAACTGAGAAGCTGACTTGAAACGTGACTCAGCAACGCACACAAGGATTACAGTCAAATGTAATAGATTTTCTTTAAATAGTTTCTAAATGGCATGCAGTTTCTCTTGAGATATTACTGTAACTAGCCACCTCCTTTCATAAAGCTTTGTACACACCTCTGACACACATACCTCCAATAACTACAAAACTGAAAAAGTGAGAAGAGAAAGGCATTGAAAGCCAATAGTGGTGGAACGAGATTGAGACAGAAAGATTGAGAGCAAGCGAGAGACTGAGAGAGCGAGACAGAGAGAGAGAGAGAGAGAGAGAGAGAGAGAGAGAGAGAGAGAGAGAGAGAGAGAGAGAGAGAGAGAGAGAGAGAGAGAGAGAGAGTCTCCAGAGTGATCGACAGCTGAGTAGTCGCAGAACTATAAGAGTGGCCTCCCATACCCTGAACTGTTTGCCCTGGGCACATACTGTGAATCACTCCAACCCTCCTCTCCTTTCCTTTCCTCTTGTCTTCTCTGCTCTCTTGCCCTGTGCTGTAGTGTCCACTCTCCTCACATATCCTTCCATCTGTCCTCTTTTCTCTTATCCTCTAGGAAATCGGTGGTGTGTTACTGGGTTTGGGCTGGTGGAGTGAGTGAGAGGGGAGATATAGGGTGAGAGAAGTGGGTGGTGGGGTAGGATTTCTGGCGCTGAGAGGCTCATTTTGGTTTATTTATCCCTTTACTTCCTGTCTCTGCTCTCAGCCTGTCCGTCGCTCTTCTCCCCTTACCCCTCTCTCACTCAAAGTTTCTTTTCTCAAAGCCCTTGGAAACCTTCCTTGTGCTACTCAAATTGCTCTTGCACGCCTCCCGTCAAATTCAGACGGAAAAGCAACTTAGAGAGAGTCAAGCTGCTACACCAGACAGTGATACAAAGCAGAACGATAGAGCGACAGACTGAGTGAATAAACAGAGAGAGAGAGAGTAGCAGGGGGCCATGAAGAAAAAAAAGCCTGTTATGAAGAGAGAAAATAGTAGAAAAGAAGACAAATACAAAGTAAGATAGAAAGAGGGGGAAATAAAGAAAGAGTGAAAGAAAGAGTGAATGCAAGAGATCACTTTCAGGTTCAGAGACACTCATACAGGCTGTTTGCTGTCTGCTTGTTGGTTGTCACTCAGTAGTGCCCTCCCAGGAGCAGGGACTGCTGGCTCTCATTGGTGTCATTCACCTGTCAATCAGGGTGACAAGCGAACCATAGGGCCTCATGTTGTGGTGCGGAAACTGTCTGTCAGTCAGTCGGCAGCTGCGCATGACATCACCAAATATCAGGTCTGGAACACACACGCACAAACACACTGAATTTGGAACATAGACAAGTTCCGCTAGACCACCAAACCCAGAGACCCTGTCAACACTTTAACCTGTGCACACACATGCTCCTGACACACAAACACACACACCACATACACACTCACTCCCTGTGGATACCACCTTGTGGTCCTGCCAACCCCCTGCCTGTCCTCCCCTTCACTCTGCTGAGCCTGACCCTCCGTAAGCCCTTGTTACTGACAAGACCTGCAAGATCCAGCATCTGCACAACACACCAGGCTGAGGAGCACACAGCAGCTGCGAGCCAGAGAATGAAGTCAGCTCCATGGATGGGAAATTGTTATGCACAGAGGACTACGCACATGCACACACACACACAAACACGCACACACACACACACACACACACACACACACACAGGAACATACTGATTCAGGAACACACACATAGTCTATTGAGCTGTGTTGGCAGAGAGACAGGATCCATCTGTTTGGGCGCTGATTTAACATGGTCTTCACAACAAAAGAGAGAAAACCCAGAGTGAATAACATGTAGTTACTGTGAATTAGTGAAACCCTTCAGTCAATCGTCTACTTCATTAGTCCGTGCGCGTCTACCACAACTGTAAATTTCGTTTTTACTAATGCTAAATCATAACTGCATGCTTCTGAAATGACTGCAAGGTTGTTGAGACAGGCTGTTGCTGGAGGATCCTTTCTGTCGAGGTTTCTGTTGGAAGCCCCGAGCGTGCGTGCACACCGACACCCACACTCAGCAGAGCGGGGAAATGGGAGCTGCTGATCCATATCGTACTGACATCTATGATGACGGATGACTGTATCATCTGAAACGGGGACCCCCTGGTTCCCTCTCTCCGCCCCGGCCCCCGTCCCCCCCTCCGCCCGCATCTCTTGAGGAGGCTGATCTGTGTATCATCTCCACTCAGCTTCTCTCACCGGTGCGTTCATCCTCTTCAATGGGTTCTGCGGTACATGTGACTTCATTGTAAATTGAACACACACATAAACACACACACAGTTGGGCCACAGACAGACACACAGTCAGTGACACACAAAGGTTTATATTCAGTTTACTGGATCCCCTCCGATCAGTCATGGTTTGGACTGAGTGACCGTGTCCTTGATCTGCGTTGACAAACCTTACTCACCACTCGCTGTGTGAATGTACTGAAAAGATGAACAGAAAGAGCTACGGACCCGTAAGTCAAAGCTTAACATGGAAGAGCAGGCCCTGCGTTCTCTGCTGGTTTCCAATGCTTTCTTTCTTTACTTGGATTTTATTTTTACAAAGGGCTCCTCGTCAGTTTTTCTGTCTTAGTGTGTCAGTTTGAATGACTGTGTTTATCCAGACGTGGGAACCTGTGGCGTGCTGCTGGTGGAGCGGACCGCCGGAATACTTCTTCAGCATGAGGAAATCATCAAGACGGCTAGGCCCATCAATTCTGTTCCCCTCATTCAGACTGGACGATGAATAGATGAAAGTGTGTGTGTGTGTGGGTTAGGGTTAACCCTAACCCAAAGTGGTGACTACCAATCACGTCTAAGGAGAAACTAAGGTTTACCAGTGTGGACAACTCGACCTAATAAACAAGAGCTGAAACGAACAGAGTATTCTAGGGAACAATGATTTCTGTTTCATATCCCTCCTCCACGTGCTGTTTTATATCTCTCAAACTGGCTCGATGGTGTAAGTTTCCATGAGTGGCTACAGCTCAGTAAATCAGCCTCTTGTGTGTCCTGAAACAGCCTGGTGCCAAACACACAGCATAAAGCATGGCCTAAACCATGCCCCTAAACTAGGCCCTGAATGACACCCCAAACAACCACGCTGTCAGCCGGCAAGCCAACGCACTAAAACATGAGTGCTGCCGAACTGTTTGGTTTTATAGCTACAACTCCCAGTCACAAGCTCTCTAATGCCCCGTTTAACAACCCGAAAATCCTCCAGTTCTCTCCCTCCCATGCTCTTCTGCCTACCAGAGGCCCTGGCTAGTCATTCACAAACATACACGGGGGTACAGCGTGCAGTGTTCATGCTAAGAGAAAAAATAAAGGGGCAGAAAGGGAGAGATAACCAAACATCAGAGAGAAGCAATAGGAGTCTGTCTTCCACAAAGTCCTCATCAGCATTTCCCTCCACCAATCACAGCTCTGTGAATACTGCACCGTGTCACATCCCTACCTCTCCTCCTCACCAGGGATATCATTTACTCAGGCCACAGAGACACACCGATTGGTCCATCATGGATATTAGCTTCAGGGATCAGTCCACTTCAAAAGGGAGAGGAATGGAATGTGTGAGCACCACAGGGTGACTGTCACAGACAGAGTGTTGTCAAATTGATAGGGTACGTTACTTTTCAAAGAAAGTAGAACATAACGTTCTGTAAATTCAATTCTGTCTTTTTTTTCTAAGTTTAATAAGTAGTTAATTGAGAACAGGCTCTAAAAGAGCACTCGAAATGTGTTCATATTACGATAAATAGAGTCCGTTAATTTCTTTGTTAACATCTTTACGCTTGGGATTAAAAGCATGTTAACTAAACCCCGTCAGTGGTTGAACTCACAGTTGGTATAGGAGGGAACACATTCCAAGAGCCAAACCATTTAGAAAACATTCTGTTTTCTCTCAGTGAAGCAAAGAAAATTGAGGGTCATCAGCATTAACAAGTATGTTTACTAAATTCTGCTCCCTTCTTGACGCAGAAACAGCTCGCCAGATTGCGGGAGACCGCTCCGTATATTTCTGTTCCTGTACGTCAGTCCTCAGCCATTTGAGTAAATAAGAAACATCGACCGCGATGATTTGAAGTTTCAACAGTGCCATCGTGGGGAAAACCTTTCACTGGAGGTGCAGAGTAATGTAATCATGTTCAACCTGAAATATGGACAGAACCAGACCATGATGTTTTTCAAAGTTTGGGAAAAGATGAGGTACTGTACACGGCTTCTCATCTACAGTAGCCTCGTCTCTGATTGTAGCTGCAGCAGTTTTTTGGATTATATGGGAGCCTGTGTAAGTTTCAAAGTTTGACATGGCCTGGTGTGAAACATAGAGAACTTTCTGGGGAACTGTCATGTGGACAGACAAGTGTGAAAAGCCCCATGCAAGCACAAACCACCATCTACACTTGTACACACACACACACACACACACACTTGTATGCACAGTTTTCCTCCAGCTCTCTCTAAAATAACAGCGTTGGCACGATCCACATAGGACAGTCAGTAACTTGAGAAAGCAAGTTTGGAACACGGAACACCACAGAATCCTGTCTAATATGTGAAAGAGGTCCAGTCTGACTGCTGGTTCTGAAAGGAGCATGGTGGATAGGTGGGATAGGAGGCCCACACAGAACCTACCAGTCATGGGCCCCTAGTTAAAGAGACCTGAGCCATCTGGATAGAGTAGGGCCAGAGACTGACAAACATGGCTAGTGTTCTCAACCACTGCAAAGAAGGACATACACATGATGCATCCCCTTGGTGGTGTGTGTGTGTGTGTGTGTGTTCCTGTTTATACTGTACTGTATGTGTGTTTGAGATTAGCAATTACAGTTTTCTCAGATACACACACACACACTCACATACACACAAATGTAAACCTTTTCCCTGATCACAGAGGTGCAGTCAGGCCCCTGTAAACATCTGTCAGCCATTACAGAACCCCCCTTTAGCCCCAAACCTCAACTCCCCAACCACCTCTACCAACCCAGAACTCCAGCAATTCAGCTTGCCCTTTGACCCCCTGTAGTAAAAAAAAACCTCAACTGTGGTTTTCTTTTAGAAAGTTAAGGATTCCTGACTGCTGACAGAGGGAGTATTCATAGATTCTCCGGTGGAGTGTTTAGTAACTTACAGAGATACATTTAGAAGTGTGTACATGCATACATTAACAGAGAGAGAGAGTGAGACATAGAGAGAAAGAGACAGCGAGAGGATAAAGAGAGACAGGAAAGGGAGAGAGAGTGAGAGTAAGCATAAGCTAACATAATTGGCTATCCCTTTACTTATATCCATCCAAAGCAACTCCTTTCTAGATAAAACATGAAGACAAGAATCCAGGTCAGTTCTTTGGCCTGTCTCCCTCCCTGCTTCCCCTCCCTCCTCCATACAACCCCCAGGCCTTTCTCTGCCCCCATCAATTACCCAGTCTCCCAACATCCGTGGCCCCTCCCTCTCTGACCTCTGATCACAAGGTCACCAGGTCACAGGGCTAAAGTTCACTCTCCACAGTCACCCTGGGCATCTCTCAGACGTTTCTTGTGTCTGCGTCTTTCCTACGTCGGTGGCTCTGCAGAACTCCAAAACCAACCTGCAGACAGGAAGGCGATAGACTGGCTTCCTTTAAGTCTACAATGGACTGGTTCCAGCAGTGATTCTATGTCTTGGATTGCAGTGATTTTTCTAACAATACTATATTATCTTTGTAACTCACAGCCTGATCTATAGGATCCAAAAGGGTAGACGCTTTTTAATGTCAATAATGGACTTATGTGATGTGAAATAATAATATTTATGTATTATTTGTATTCATTTGTTATGAGCAAAACAAACCGAAGTAAAGCTTCAGAGTTTGACACAGTAAAAAGGGAGAAAAGCACAGGTCACCACATCCTAGTCTGCTGCGTTGACTGTGTCAATAGCAGAGACATTATCTCTAATGGGGTAGTCTGGCGGAATTGTGGACATGGAGGATGTGAGAGGAGCATCTATATTGATTAGGTGAAAGAGTACCCTAGCAGGCCTCCCCATGTCCAGACACAAGGCATAATAAGAAGCACTCTACCGTCCTGCACTCTCCTGCTGTCACACCCCTCCTCCTCCTCCTCCACCTCCCCTCCGCCTGGAAACCCTTTTAATCAGACCCTACGGGAATACATGGATATGATATGGGGGTGGGAGGGTGGTGGGGAAGAGATGGAGACAGGGTTAGGAGAGTCCATTAGTGCAGGAGACATGGTAGTGACACATAAATGGCATTATGCGCACATGCACACAGGAAAAGAAAGAAAAAACTCACCCACACAAGTATTTGAACAGAACTACTTTTGGGGAAGATGATGTTTCTATTGCTTCAGGATATGGAAACCTGTGATGTGTGTGTGTTTATGTGCGGATGTGTGTGTGTGAGTGAGAAAGAAAGAAAGAAAGAAAGAAAGAAAGAAAAAGAGAAGGAGAGAGAAGGGGGGAGAGAAAGAGGGAATGCATATTCGTGAGTTTTTTGTGATTCTTGATATAGTTCCTCTGGACCTAGGTCACATCTCATAGGTTTGTTTTCCTGCACGGTTGGGGTCATTTTTTTTACCAGTTTATGTAAGAAGTGTTTCTTTTCTTTTCCACAAAGAAAGCTGCCAATCTCTTTCAGCCAGACGAGTGTTATCAAGGCAGCCATTTCAGGCTTCGACATCAAATCCATGGCCGCCGCTGGAGCTGAGAAACGTCCTGTCAGCACCTTGCCCAACTGCTGGCCTCCTCGACCTCAGGGTCCTCAGGGAAGGAGAGAAGAAGAGAGAAATTAAGAGAGAGAGAGAGAGAGGGAGGGGGAGTGGAAAAGAGAGACATAGAAACAAAGATATCACTTGATGAAAAAAGAGCAGTGGGAACAATAAATAATTTTCTCCATTCATCAAATGGGCTTAATGTAATGACACTAGACCTTCCAAAATGGGATTGTTGATCACATTTAGAACGCAAATGTATTATTAGCATAATACGAAAGAATATTGAAAGAGTCTAAGCTCCAATACTTAGAGAGTGGCGGTCTCTTGTGGTGGAAGAAATAGCCTACCTCCCGTTTTTTTAAGAAAATAGGCCAGAGTGTCTTCAACGAGAAATAATTAAAATATGTTATATGTAGGCCTATGTATTACAGTATTTTTGTCTAAGTCATAAACATCAATTGTGTCAACGATTTAATGACTGGCATCGCAGATGGAAAATAAAAATACAACAAAATTGCCCTATTGAAGGAAACGTTGAACATGTTCAATCAATTTCCTCGAGGCCGTGGGGAAACATAATGTTAAAGAGGTCTGCTCATACCATTAACATAAAACCATATTGAAAAGGAATGAAATAAAGTAAAGAAGACGGCTGGGCATTTTTCATTCTTATTAGTTATTTCGAAGAAAAGTACACCACAGAAAGATTGCTTCCATATGTGTCCACTGCGGGGCGCCCAGGAGTTTGCCAGAAAATCATGCATAGGAAGTATGCTAATATTATCTTCGCGATAGGCCTAGTTGTAGGAGATGTATGCAGTGATGGGCGAATAGAAAGTCAGTATTCCTTAATTTTTATTTCATTGGATAGGGCTGGACGTCAATCAAGCAGCAGCCGCGGACCTTGAGGGACCAGGCTGCCAGTCGGTTGTTTTGTGCTTTGGGCTACGGACCTCCTTGCACTGGAGCGCTGATCTGGAAAATAGCCTTGAGCTATTTTAATTTTGTGTCGGAGTATAATGTGGGTTAATACAATGTCATTGATGGATACAAAATTGCCAATTCATAGGTTTTGATTATCTAATGACTCTTAATAATTTCCACCCATAATTAGCCTTATTTAAACTGCTTCTTAATTCTTATATTATGTGACAATCATTGTATTACCAATTGATAAAATGTACAATAATTGGAAGTAACAATAGGCCTATATGTCCCCTGTAATTTTCTCTTTACCTATTCCTGCTAGATTTATGTCTAAATACTTAGATTTAGAAAAAACTGTGTTTCATCTATTCTATTGCAACAAAAATATAATGAATTAATGCTAATAATGATTTTAAACAATCTAAAATGAAATGAATATTTGCATATTGATTCTTTTTTCCCCCTTCATTATTATTATTTTTAATAATTTAACCCTCCCACTTTACATCTAAGACAGGAGAGGCACGAGTTACTTACTAAATTAAACGTTGGGATTATGGGATTACACATTTGAATATTCTATAATAGTTATATTTTGTATGGTATCTTATATGTCCCAATTTAATTTAGGATCAACATGTTGGATAAAAATAGGCCAACAGTATTATAAAGAAATGCTATGGCATATCTTTATTTAACATTCAGATATAGCCTACTGGAGGGACATTGAGTATAATTATCGTTCAGTTTACTTGCTTTATGAGTCTGAACCTATAGGCAAAATAAAGCAAAGTTGACATAGGCTAAGTATAATCCTACGGACGAACACAACCCTACTCGAAGAGAATTCCAAACGCCACTGAATTCCACTTCCTTTTTACAATATGTTACATTGAAGCTCCCACAACTCCTAGCGGCAGTGTCTACGTTTTGCGCATGCTCATTGTAAAAATATCCACTTACAATACGTACTCCGTCTGGTGGCCAATCGTCTTTCTCCTTGACGAGGAAAGCCTATCGTGATTTAGATGCCTATAATAAATCTGTCCTGAGAGTCACAAAGTTGATTTAAAAGCGTTTCGCATCGTTATGAAAATACCTGTGGATTAATCAAGAGGCCGCATGTTGGCGTTACATCAAGTCAAATGGATCATTCTTTGGCCACACTTTGAGGACCTGAATTTGATCGTGCCTTTACGCACTCGCGACTTGTTTGGCCCACCCGGTGGATTTGTAAATCTTGCATGCTACTCAATTACACATCTAAAATGTCAGTTGCTTTGCCAAATTCTTAGAATGAATAATGCCAAGTGAATGGAATGTTTTGGGAATTGTTATTTGTACTGCATTTATGTTATCAAGATTACTAAAGTGATGTTACTAGGCACACATTGATGGGAGAGAGAGAGAGAGAGAGAGAGAGAGAGAGAGAGAGAGAGAGAGAGAGCGAGAGAGAGAGAGAGAGGAGAGAGAGAGAGAGGAGAGAGAGAGAGAGAGAGAGAGATGTGTAAAGATCGTTCTATGTGATCAAGTCAGGATTCATTCGTGTTATCTAGTAGACTAAAGCATCGTCTGTTCTTCTACCTTGTGTCAGTTTTACTGTGCCTATATGTTATAGTAAGAATACTCACAATTTCAATAAAGACAGCAAAATATTTAACATACGTTGAATAAATGTGTATGTAAAATGTGTTGGTGAACGAGGGAAAGTTTTATTTTATTGTCTAAGCTAAATCATTCAGCAGTGGCAGGGAGTTGGTTAAGTAGGTCACACAATTTCAACAGTGGGCGGTGCTAGTCCATGGTTTCATCCAATCAGAGAAGTTGTGGGACGGGTCCACTCCCTATTTGCCATGTTTTAAGGTCATGGCATTTCCGAGCCAATAACAAATCGAAGATGTCCGAGAGTGCACGCCCAGATTTGTATTTCATGGGCTATCTCCCGAGCTCCGCCTCTTCTTAAGTAGACAACAACAGATGTGGAGTCGGCACTATATGATTTTTGTTAGCAATTTTTGTTGGGTATTACTTATTGGCTATATTCTACACCCAAAACAAACTCAATTTGTTGGGTTTTG
Organism: Mallotus villosus; assembly: GCA_903064625.1. Classification (NCBI taxonomy): domain Eukaryota; kingdom Metazoa; phylum Chordata; class Actinopteri; order Osmeriformes; family Salangidae; genus Mallotus; species Mallotus villosus. The sequence goes on from CAEFZP010003257.1 coordinate 225,856, forward strand.
AGCTACATTTATGCATTCTGTATCGATAGATTGACTGGGAATATATGCATTTTCTTTGTCGTGTAGACTACATAACTTTCTACGGTTCCTTAGCAAAGAGATACCGTTTATGTTATCCTGACCAAGGAAACTAAGAGCAATTTGTATCTTGACCACTCAATTTGCGTTTCAGGTCATACTTTTTCAATGTGAAATTAGTCTAGTTGTTTGTACAAACATGTGTAAGCATCACTCAATTCAACTGTCGCGTTCAGAAAGCCATGTTGATGTATGGCATTGAAATTCAACGAGTGGTGGACCCACAGCCTGATTCTGAATAGCCTACCCACCTTTTTCTTCATTAATTTCCAGCAGGGGACGCAGTTGAGCCATGGACAAAACGAAAAGTGTTCTCCTAAATACCTTGCATAAACTTAGTCACAACAAGCAAGCAAATAAATAAATACATATTATATTTAATCTCAAATTTTAACTAAAATACATGAATATATACACATGTGTACATATACACATATACTATAAACGTAAAAAAGATGCACTTCTTTGTTACTTTTTAATGACGAACGTGAGTCAATTGACACACGTTTGTTTTATTACCATAGAGCCCACTCATGATTTTGACTGAAGCCTATAGATTGGTCATATTTGCAATGATGTGTAGCCTATTAATTGACTGTATGTGTCCGTATTGTTCAGCACTTCCTACTTCAGTTTTACATTAAATCCTGGAGACATTATGTTTTTGTTGTATAAATTCAGCAGTCCGTTTGACAAAACACTGAATCTACAAAGTAACATTATACGTATTATTATTATAGTATGGTGGCGGAAATCTTCAGTGGACCGACTTCATGACTGGTGTAGAACTACAATTGGCTATGAACATAACGGATTGAAAGATTGTCCAATAGGAGACTGTTGCGATGCAGCACTTGGGCCGAGGTTGTGTGGGAAATATGCAAATCTGCCTCGAGGTCCCCTGTTCATGGCAGACAAACGAAGACAATTTCAAGATATTAAATTATCACTTTAGTCGACTTGATATATAATCCAAACAGAGACGAATCCGCGGGATATATATATGTTTGACCGTATTTGAAATATTTATTACAGTGACTGAACATCCGTTGCTTGAACGAGGCATGTTTCTGTCAGGAAGTTATCAGAAGCCGGTAGTGCTCGGCTAAGCTAGCTTGCTAACAAATTCGCCGGTGCGGGCGGACCTCTTTGTCTGACAGGGGAAGGGTACGCGTGCTCTTTTGTTTGGCAGTTTTCTTTGTCAAGTCGGGGAAAGGGAACTGTCGCGACAGTGTTTCTCCTTAGTGGCTATTCACGTTATTTAAAAATGCAAAACGTGAAGAAATACTTCACAGAGGGCCTGATCCAGTTTACGATCTTACTCAGTTTAATCGGAGTTCGCGTGGACGTCGATAGCTACTTAAGCGGTTACTTCTCCCCCCTGTTAGAGATTAACGTCGGACCAAGCTCAGCTTACATCCAGACACCCTATAACAATTTGAGGGACACCTGGGACGGATACAGCGTGCACCCCAAATGTCTCGAGTTGGACTATTTCTTTGCCAGTCGCAGGCTGCTTGACGAGGTGCGAGCTCTCGGCTCACCTCGGTTCCCTACGCAGCTGAATGCATGGCTCGTGCACCAAGTGCCTGACAGTTCGGAGTTCCAAGAGCCATCAAACAACACAAGTAATGGCGCTGATATAAGCTCAGGTTTGACTCTGGATAGTGCGTTGGACAATGCAAACCACAATGATCTTCTGCCCGAAGACGAGAGCTGTTTGGACCGACGAGAGGAGTGCCACACTGCAATCCAGGAACAGTGTGTGCCTGGGCCTTACATTGTCACTGGAGCCTGCGAGGTATCCAAAAGATTGGAACTAGCACTATTAGCTGCTATAATCTTTTTAGTGTTTTGTGAACTCAGATCTGTTAATGTTAAACGATATATTCACCCATTTCAAGAAGTGGCTAAATGACCACTAGTTATTTACCTGCTTCTCATTGTACTTCATGGGGCTTGATACATTGTTTGTGTTAGCTGGTTTGTTAGCTAGCTAACTGATTCTAACCAACTACCCGAATATTAGAGAAATGTTTAAACACATTACCTATACGAACCCTTTCACTTTTCATTTAAGATGAGGTTTGTGTACTCTATGCCTATGTCAAATAAACCAGCTAGCTTTCAGAAGTTAGTTACACTTCTGTCTAACAAAAGACCAATGCACCTGTTGGGGACCCAGAACATGTCTTGGCAAGCCAATGACTGGTGACAACATCAGGGAGGGTTGACGTTTTTGGAGATGAGGCTTTGCTCTATGTAAAGTAGCTCAAAGTTAAAACAAAGGGTAACATCTTACCAATATTGGGTTGTGAGAAAGTTTTATTTCATGGTCTACAAATCTCTTGCTAGTCCAGTTTTTCTGGTACAAAGCACAGCTGCTAGGTGTATATGATACCCTGAGCCCAGTGGATGTTGAATCTGTAATCTTACCCCACCTGTTAGGCTGTATGCTGTGGGCTTGGAGAAGATCATTTGAAACAACCCCCCTTTAATGACGTTAAAGCTGTAGTCCTTAATCCCAGACCCCTTTATTTACATTGAAGCTGTAGTCCTCAATCCCAGACCCCTTTAGAACGAGTCTAGTCAAGAGAGATATTCTTTGTTAGCCACTGTCTTTCCTTTACTAATGTGGTGTTTAGTTTGTTCATTCACTTACACTGACAAAGTATGGCACAGGTGCAGGCCAATTTGGGCTCATTTTTAGCCGACAAGTTCAAAAGACCAACTTGTCCAAACAAACTTTGAAAAACATTGCCAAGTTTCTATTTGATTTGTCCTTCCCTTGCCTCAAGCAAATACTTACTTGTGCTCCCCACCCCTCACCCCTGGAGGGTCTTGTGGCAACTGTGGCGTCAGTCTACACTTAGACAAACCCTTGCAGCTGTTAAATTAGTTGAAGAGCCAGTTCATCACATTCTCACAGCACCACCTGAAATACACTTGTTGTGCTTGTCAAAATCCCCTCACACACACACACACACACACACAGCTTAAGTTTAAATTTCAAGCATGAATGACAGCATATTTAAACCGCAGTTGTCTATTGACTTTTTATTTAAAGGTTTTTTTTTACAATTCTGTTAAATGTAGGATGGCAGCAAGTCATTCAACTGACAAACCACTCAAGTGCAAACAAAATAACGATAAACATACAAAATTGGTCATTTGTTGGAGACCTTCTTTAAAACATAATTAGGCGCCACCAAATAGAACAGTGGGAGAACCGCCAGAACTGTCAGCTAACAAGTACCCCCCTCTCCCTCTCCCCACAGGCCCAGGACAAGACTGATAGAGAGGACGATGGAAGTGATGAAGAAGCAGAAGAGCCTGCACCTGTGACTCAGCTCGTTCTCAGTTCCACACTAGAAGAGGTAACCACCATGAAAATTAACAGAAAAGCTCAGATCAGGCTCAAATGATCTCCAATGTGTTTGTGTGTGCTCATGGCTAGTTGTTTTGTATTCCAGCATCTGCTTGATGATCCCCAGCCACCCTCATCGCTGTCTGGTTCTGAAAATGCCCCTCCTACTACTCTTGACTGGAGCCACTTTCTCTCTACCGATTTTGATGTAATCTGTTTTTCCTTATTGCTGACATATTTTTGCAGTTAACCATGTAGTGATTTAATTGGCGATTGGGCATCACTTCTTCTCTACTATCATAAAGGGCGTGTGAATGTTGTCTTTGCAGGATTTGGATCCTTTGGTTCCCCAGCGTCTCTCTGACCTAGACACTGATATCTCCAGCGCCATCAGCCAGAATGTCAGTCTGCGTGATGCCATGGTGAGAGGTGCTGGACCGTATGATGTCGTCCCTCACAGGGATGAAAGCGGATCCGTTACCCAGCAAAGGGGACCTTACTTCCGACTGGAGTCTACAAACTCCTCTCACTCGGACTCACCGCCAGGCGTAACAGCAGGGCTAGCCACACTGCCTTTCTCTTCAGTGTGCAACGCAACACGGAATGTTACGTCCGACAGTGCACTAGGAGGCTGCCTGGATGAGGCAGTGTTTGATCAAATTAACCTGCTGGGGCTGGAGGGGCTGGATTCCATTGACCCCCAGCTGCTGGGAAGCCTGGAGGGAATAGACCCTCGAGTTCTAGAAGACCTGGACTCGGACTCTGGCCTTTCATTGGAGAACAGCTCTAGAGGCCCCACGTCCCCCGGTGAGAAGGAATATTCCTATTCATCCATTTAGAAAGGCGTTGTAATGGTCTGTTTAGCAGTTATTTGTTACCTCTCATGTGATTAGAAACCACCTATTGGCAGAATATGTATTGAAATGTAATCTTACTGCTTCACCCCGCAGGTACGTCAGAGGTGTCATCCTCTTCCAGTTCATTCTGCGAGGATGAGGGCGGAGCCACAGGCTACAGCAGCGAGGCGGACTCCCTCCCCTCCAAGGGCATTGCCGACTATGACACATGGTCACAGGTCGATCTGAGCGAGAACGTTTGGCACGACCACAGCTACTCCTCCCCTCCTTATTTCCAGTCGTCGGCAAAGTTCTCCCATAAAGCCATCAAAGACGAGCCTCTAAGCGAAGAAGAGTATGACAGGGACGACGACCGAGAGCTGAGCCGTGATGAGATGCGAGCCAGGGCCATGTGCATCCCCTTCTCAGCACCACAGATCGTCAGTATGCCCGTGGAGGAGTTCCTGGAGCTTCTGGAGGGCCAAGCGCTCTCGTCTGCACAGATCACCCTCCTCAGGGACATTCGCAGACGTGGAAAGAACAAGCTGGCGGCCCAGAACTGCCGTAAACGTAAGCTGGATGCCATCACAGGGCTCCAGGAGGAGGTGGAGAGGCTACAGGCCCAGAGAGACACCCTGCTGAGGGAGAAGCAACACACAGCCAAGGCTCTAGGGTCTACGGGCCAGCGCATTGAGCAGCTCTCGAGGGATGTCCTGGCCAGGTTGAGGGATGACCTGGGACAACCCCTGACCCCCGACAGATACACCCTGCAGTGTGGAGCCAGCGGAAGGCTGGTGGTACAGCCAATAAGAAGACCTGTTGTAACCACAACAACGTCAAGTAAAACCGATAAAAGGAAGAAGGAAAAGAAGCCTTGATGCAGAATTTGCTTTTGTGACTTACAGTTCGTTTCTGTTCTTTTGGAACTAACTGGCTTCATTCTGGTTATGAAATGGTGTCAGCTCCTCTGCTTATCTGGACTCACCGATTTTGGGAGCATAATCAAAGGTAGAAACGCAAAAACAAAAAAGAAATCCCCCCCAAAAAACTTGTATGTAAACCCATCTGTAAATAAAGAATGTCAGAATTTTTCCAGGAAAAACAATGTAGCACAGACACTGGATGCTTTTTCCCACTATATGAATGGGGGCTGGGGTTGAATAGCTATTTAAAGATTTCTTGAGTGTTCTTGAACTGAAGTGTAAGGTTGCAGTATCATTTGTGTAGAAATACAACGGTAAGTTGTAAAAGTGTGAAAAATAAATGAATGAACTGAAATTATTTAAGTTCACATGTAGAATTGACCATATCAGATTGCTGTGGTTGTATTGACTGCTATCAAAACGTTGTATCGTCGAGTTCTGAGAGGCCGATGTTCTAATGCCCCCAAGGTAAAATGCTCCTCAGTTTTGATTAATGGTAAATGCCAATTATTCTAAGGGCCTTAATTTAAATTTGATACACATTTTCATAGTTGTGCATCAGTTGTGTTTTTTTATCTGACTAATATTGAATGAATAATGTTATTTTTTGTATGATTTCCCCTACTAGTTTAGGCTTCGAGTCAGACTTTTTGTTCTACCTCACATCTTCCTTTTGGTTGTTTATGGTCATTTTTTTGAGAGATAATATTTTTGGGGTCTTGGCACGGCAACGGATAGTATAGGAACACAAGCACTAAGCACTAAGACAACACAAATGCTTCACCGTTTGTCATAGTGCAACTCAAATGGACCTAACAAAATAATCTCTTTGAAACAATAGACAATACAATCACCAACCACTCTGGTTCAAAGAAGCACAGTATGCTTGTATAATTAAAAACAATTGTAATACATTTGTGCAAGTTAAAACAAAAGTGATGTAGATAGTAAAAAGAAAATTAAAAAAATCAGGAACATAAAGAATATTGATATGCAGTTTTAGTTTGGCTTTTATTATTTTGGTTCGTTGGAACGTCTTTACACCTTGTAAAACCTTTCTCAGTTGAAGGGTGTGTGTGTGTGTGTGTGTTTTTGTTATTGTTGACCACATTACAGAATGTTACTTTTCTTTGCAAATGCTCAATCTTTTGGTTTGACCATAAAATAATGTTTTGTTTTTACTATCTTTTTTTCCATTTACTGTTCTTTGTTACTCAGTTGGGCTTGATTGCTATTTGATGACCGCATGGTGAAGGATGTGGAGAACGTGGGATCTCTTGAATAACTAATGTTGTTCTTTGTGAAATGGGTCTTAAATTAGTTCGTTCTGAGCTAAAATAAAATAAAGTAAAAACGGATGTGGCAGTTTTTCCCCCGACTTGAAACATCCACTGTAGAACTATGAATACTCTCAAACTAGTTTTGAATGAAATAAGGTGGCCTGTGAGTGACTTCAATCGTAGTTTTGCATGCAGCCAGTAAACTGGTTTAAATAACTTATACATGTGCAACTTTTCAAAGTTTGCTCTTATTTGGATAGTGGCCTGAAGTTCTGTGGTGCGGTTCCTTTGGTGCAGGCGCAACAATCCATATTTTACACCCCAAGGAGATGGGTGAGTGTTTGCTAAATTGTCCACTAATTGTGGTAGTTATCCTTACCTTTTCTACACGGTTAAAGGGTTTAATTCCATACATTATTCTAAAATATGTTGACATTTCATTATGCAATTTGCATGGGTTTTACTTCATGTTGCTAGGGTTAGCCTGTTGATCGCTAACTTTTTTAAATGATTGTCTTGATATTTAGTCTAGGCTATCTAGTAGTAGCTAATTTGCTACTTGAATGACGCGTCTGTAGTGCAAACCATGCAGCGTTAATGTCAGGTGTACAGTCCCAGAAATATATTTTTCGTTAAGACTCAAATCCACGTAGGCTACTGTAATCCGGCCTAAATTAAACATTTAGCATACAGGCAACGCTCTAACCAGGCTCACTTACGTTTTTCCCGCGCGACATCTCTGTCTCTGGCTTGTGTCAAACCACAACACAAAACATTCAAACGTAATAGGCCAAATCCAACATTTCGAAATATTGGGTGCTATATTGTTTGCATAATTGAAACTAGGATGACTTGTTGCTGGGCTGGTGGTGGTGAAACCGTTGGCTAATGTAATGTGGCCTTAGCTAGCGATATTATTTATATTGAGATATTATTTAATTAGACATTTAATTTATAGTTTGTATATGTGTACTGTAGCTAGCTCTAGCGCTTATGCTAGACAAGCTATTAGGTGCGTTCGACATGACCTCGCTTCATGCAGCGCTGCAGTCCGCTGCAGGCGGCTGACTTGAAACAGTGAATTCTGGTTAGACTTTTTGTCCGACTTGAGACGGCGCCGAGGCTAGGTCACTGTGACGTAGCCATCAAAGTACCGTGAGATCGATTCGAGAACTGCCGGCTGTGTAGACGAGCGCATTTTCTCAAGAGCAACTGCACGGCTTCAAATGACGACACAGCTATTTCATGATTGGCCAGACTCACACACGACAACTTTGACGCTTGTTTTGTAATTATTCTGACACCTTCAGTTTCGCCAATGCTCAAATCCGGACCAAACAATTTGATTGACTAAAACATTTGTTGAAGAAAGGGTTTTGGGACACCTCTTCTACTAACGGAAAGACTAAGTTTAATTATAAATAAAGTAACGTAAGCAAACAGCGCTTGATCGGCCATGACTGACATCAACGCAGCAAACCACGAGAAGCTGGAATGTCCAACTTCACAGAGCCGTTTTCAACTCCTCCCCGACTGCAAGCGGCTACTCTCGCCGGTCGTTTCATGCAGCCGCAGTCCATGTCGAACGCACCTTTTATGTATTCGTAGTGCAAACCGTTATTCCGCCCTATTTTTTTCTTCCACACTTGACTGTTGGATTTTTGCTGGCCTACACAGTACTGACTAGGCAGACTAGCTATCAAGTATACTATGTTATAGTATAGCACTAGTACTATATGGAAAGAAAAAGGCGGCGTCTCTACTTTAGAAAGTCATACTCGGAACAACTGAATTTATTGTAAACCGATTTGCAAATGAGTGTTAGCCTAGCTCTACACAGCAAAAACGCTCACAAGACCGATCAGTACTGTACAGTAGAAGCTATGCTACTAGCTAACTAGCGTCGGCGAGCCAGGGTTACTTGCTACCATAACGTCCAATATTAAAATGGGCTCAAACTACTTCAAATCTGCCTCTGAGGTAGTCTAACTTGCTAATAATGGGTAACTGTAATCTACTTTTGAAGTTGTTGCTAGTTTGTTGTGAAATTGCACCAGAGACGTTCCTTTAAATCGAACGAAACCTGCCAAGTGTAGACACAACCTTAGTGTCACAGTTTCAGTGAATATTGAATCTAGACCAGATAACATTGCTAGCTACAGGTTACTGGAGCGAGTTAACCATTCCTTCGTTTTTAAATCCTACAGTAGGCCATCTTCTCTTATATTTCAGTCCTCCACGGAAGTGTCCGAGACAGAAGAGGGCAAAGCCAAGAAAAAGATGGTGGGCGATATTCTGGGCAGAATAATGTAGATTTTGCACGTAATGGTAATGCCTCATAGTGTTTATTTGTGGTTTGTCGTGTTTTCCAGTATGAAAAGTCCCAAGGCTTTGCTAGGAATCTAGACCCAGAGAGGATCATTGGTGCAACAGACAGCAGTGGAGAATTGATGTTTTTAATGAAGTGGTGAGTTTTTCCAAGTCCCACTCAGTAATCCTATTGTTACCTACTGTTTGACCACACTGTGGATCACTTCACTTTCAAACCAAAGCAACTGGGTATGACAAGACTAAAGTCAAGACAAGAGTAAGTTATCATATATATTTTAAATGCACAGATCAAACTATTGTGTTTGTTCTTCCCCCCAATGCTCTTATCTACTATACAGGAAAGACTCAGATTTAGCTGACCTGGTTCCAAGCCGTGAAGCTAACACTCGCTGTCCTCAAGTGGTCATCTCCTTCTACGAGGAAAGACTCTATTGGCACACCTGCCCAGAGGATGAGCCCCAGTAGCCTCTTGGTTGATAACTGGACTGACGGCTCTCCAAAAGTTAAATCCTCAACAGTTTAAGCAAAGAAATTGCTTTTTGTGAACTCAGTGTACTCAGCCAATACAAATGCTTCACCAGTTGTCATAGTAACCCTAAAATAGACTGATGTCCAAGAGACAATAGATTCACTAACTACTAGTTCAAAGGAAATGATGTTTTAGGTCTTTGTAAAACAGTATAAACGCTTTAACTTTGATTACATTTTTCTGAATACATTATAATATGTTTTTATTCACATAGATTCACTCTTGATTTTTTCCATAGAAACTTTTTCTCCCCTACCACTTTTTAATGGAATGACCGTTAAGCACATGATGATGCAAATATCTTTAAAAACTTGGTTAGTTTTAAATGGGTTTTGGTAAGTGTGGTTCTTTCTAATAAAAGTTCAATAAAGTGTCCGTTTTTTTTATCCCATAATTCCAGATACTGTATCAACTTGAATAGCTCACTGTATGGATTTTTGGGGACTGGGCTAATTTCACAGTAGGTAAATGGAAAATGGGGAGGGAATAATGTATTTTGGAATAGTAACCTATTTCTGATCATTTGGTGATTTTATTTATTAATCCATGCTGTGTATGGACATTGAAGATCAGATCAGATTCACTAAAGAACTACTGATTGTGGTACGCATGTATCTTATTTGAGTTTTCCAAGCTCTTGAGTTCATATCTGCATATCTGCCTGCATATCGGGTCACACTGTGCCTCATTACTACCCGTAGCCTCAGAAAGAACGTGCGCAGACTCAGTAGCAACATAACTAAGTTGCACACACGAGGCTGGTAGGTAGAGGGGGAGAGTGATAACTAAACCTGTGCATCCACAAGCCACTCGTCTTGTCTGCCATCTTCATCAGTGTTTTCGCACCCATTTTAAAGGTGAGTCCCAAGCCTCGGAAAGTGAGGTATAATGCCATGCATGTTATATAGTTGTCTCAACGTTATCAATGTAACGATGATTACAAACAAGGCCATTAAATACCTAGCTAGCTTGGTAGTTTACGGCTAGCTTTGTGTACAAGCTAGCTAGCTAACAGACGCAAATCATTTTTGCAAATCTTGAGTTCGTTGGCTATCTTCGCTTGCACGACATTCTTGTTGCAACAAACTTAGAACGCTAGCTAGCTGATTTTGTATTGTTAAATTACTACACTAGCTAACGCTAGATTGCATTATTGGGCGCTTTGTGCATTCGGCGCTTTGGTGTGAGTCAAATAGCTAGCCTAGCTGAGTAGCTGTTATGAAAGGTTTAGTTAGCAAGGCTGCAAACAAGTATTTTTTTTGTTTTTACTTTACGAGGCCGTCGATTAAAATGGGGGAAAAAAGCGCGGCACCACCGTTTTACGTTTCAAGTTATTTAGATGGTTATCTAAGTAGGTGACAAGGCCTAAAGTTAAACGATTAGTTTTAACAGTTTGTATTTTCTCGAGACTAGCGAAACTAAATGTTAGGCCCTGTCGCCTGTGTAGCTAGCTTGCTATGTGTTTTCTCTTGGGACTGTTATTAAATTCTTGGTAATTCATCTCAAGATGAAGGCCTCCCCTATTGTTTCGCAGTCTAACATGGGTAAGCAGAAGCAAAGCGTGAAAGGAAAAAAGGAGGTCCAGGAGCAGCCAGAGGAGTTTGTTGTGGAGAAGGTGATGGACCAACGAATGTCAATGGGAAGGTTGAGTTCTTCTTGAAGTGGAAAGGATTTACAGAGTGAGTGTGCTTGGGAACAAACGCTTCCCTGGTATGGGGTGTGCATTTCTTATATTAATGAACGTCTAATTGTTTATCTAGTTAGGGCTGTGTTTTGAATTGGTTTGAAATGTAATAGGTAGAAGTCCAATTAATCTTGTTAGTGTAAACAAACAAAGAATCATGTTTTGCCAGTGCTGATAATACTTGGGAACCTGAGGAGAACCTGGACTGTCCTGAGCTGATCTCGGCATTCCTAGAGGCACAAAAGACTGTGGTGGAGAAGCCAGAGTCCAACAAGAGGAAGTCCTCCACAGATGAACCAGAGACAGAAGAGAACAAAGCCAAGAAGAAGAAGGAAGTGGTTGGTATTCTTTACATACCTAGTTTGTGTGAGGGTCTGTGGGAGAATCTTAAGTGGAATTGTTTCTAATCTGCAATTAAAGAAATTAGATGTAACTCCTTGTGTGACACTATCCAAACTTATTTGGTTGTGGTTTGTCCTGTGTTTTCCAGTCTGAAAAGCCCAGAGGCTTTGCTAGGAATCTAGACCCAGAGAGGATCATTGGTGCAACAGATAGCAGTGGAGAATTGATGTTTTTAATGAAATGGTGAGTTATGCATTGCCTGTCCAAGTCCTACTTAATAGCATTTGTGTATCGTACTGTTTAATTTGATCACTTAACTTTCAAAACAAGTTATTTTGAAACGTATGGTTGGATGTAATACATGCATTTGATAAAAGTGGGGTATGTGGTTAAAACCAGAATAAACAGGTTAGATATTTGTGCTGGACAGAATGTCATCATTGTAGATGCCTTGATCAATAAGCAAGTTTGTTTACTTCACAGGAAAGACTCAGATGAAGCTGACCTGGTTCCAGCCCGTGAAGCTAACACTCGCTGTCCTCAGGTGGTCATCTCCTTCTATGAGGAAAGACTCACCTGGCACTCCTGCCCAGAAGATGAATCCCAGTAGCCTCTGCGCCCCCACCATGATCTGATACCGTCCCTGTCTCTGCCTTTCAGAGCTGACCTCCATGTGGTTCACCTGCATTGGCATTTTTTTAAAATGTAATTTACATTAGTGTTAGTGCAGCACGAGTATACTTTAGTAATAGGACAAGGAAGCTATTCTGATATGGGTAAAGGGTGAGAATGTGTGTTAGAGCATGGACTTTGTTGCCTAATCCTAACAAGGTAACTACATTTTAACAATAGAACCGCCAACATTGTTATACCCCCTAGAACTGCTGGGGAGAGTCATGTTTTGCCCTCCTGCTTGTGAAACAGTTAGGTTGTTACATTTCTTTTCTTTTCAAATGGTAAGTTTGACTTGACAAAATATTTCAAAAATTAAGTTTATGGGATTTATTAATTTAAAAAGAAAGATCATTGATCTCTTCCCCATCTGATTATCCTGTACTCATGTCTTGGAGCATTGCCAGAACTTCTTGGGAATTCATCCTTCTACACCAGGTCATGTTTCCAAAACCAGATCAATCTATGTATCAGAAGACAATGGGGGACGACAAGCTAAGCAACCGGACGTGTTTAGAGTGGTATTCGACAGCAGTTTCTATGAGGGGTAAAAATGACCCCTTGGCGGTTCACGGTGTAAATAATCATCTTGACACCCATCATAAATCTTTAGATGTTATAAGTCCATGTTAAGGAAAAGTCATGTTCTGAGATTTGAAGTTTTATTTCAAGTTACATGCATTTGAAAACATCAAGGGGGTTATTTTTACCCCATGGCAGTTCTAGTGTTAAACCAGTTACATTTAAACATGTTGTCAGAGGATTATACTGAAGTTTCAGTATATTTTCTCCCTTGCTCATTATCATAACCTAATATTTTGTCCCTCCCCCATGTTTAAGGTTTTTGTCCTGATATCATGAACGAGACTTGTCAGTATGACTTTTTTTAAGTACATTTTGTTAAACTCGATGTTGCATACTTGAATCCTAACTAGAACAGTCTTTGCTGTATATTCCTTGTAAATATTTTTTCAAAAAGCTGTTCAATAAAGGTTTATATGCTTCATTTCACTACTACAAATTTCATTCACTTCATCTACTTGATTTCAAATGTGTTAAGCCTTTGTGACATCACTTATCGATAGCCAGGATAATATAGTATACCATCGGGGCGCAGCGTGCTGTTATTATATACCAATGCCTAAAACAGCTGGCATGGCAGATGCAGGACGCTGGGCCCATGACTGGCTTTATGGTATTGGGAATGGACTTTGGACCTGTGCTGCTGTACAGTGGTGTGGCAGCCTCTCAACTAGCTATTTGTGGATACTTCAGTCAGACGAAACTTGAGTTCCCAAAGAACATCTTGAAGTGGATACTAATGTTATTGGTTGACACTGAGAAATGCAGTTCGTGGGATGGTTTTCTTTCTATACACTCCACAACATTTTTCCTTTATTAATCTGCTTTAATCAGGTCAAATTACCCCAATATAATGTATTGGAGAGAGTGTCATTTCATCAGATGAGCTGAAATAGGCCTATACACAGACAATAGTCCCAGACTCAAATAGCCTATTTCCCCATGATTGCAGTCCTCTGTATGCTAATTACCAGACATCATCCATCAATGCTTTGATGAATGAGGAACTTGGAGGGGTGCATATAGTAGGAGTGCCTACTTAGACCTTGCATTCACTGAGAGATGGGTCTTTTTAAGTAAGGAATATAGCAGACTAACTTCATTCTTTTTTCTGCAAGCAAGAACTTACTGAAAGCTTATGGTAAGAACTTTTGATTAATCATACTGACGACTATGTGTTTGTGTGTGTAAAAGTGTATGGTCATGTGTCAAGCTCTTCTTTAAAAGGTAAAATATATTTCTACATTTAGCTGAATGGATAACATGGGCCTATGCATTCCATCTGGGTTACAGATAATGTTGACTTTCTCAAAGAATCAAAGATAAATTCTTTCTAGCAGACTTCAGTTTAGGGTCAGACAGAGTCCTATGCAGTCAGGCAAATCCAGTTAGCAGTTGATAGATTAGACTTTCTAGACAGTAAACCTAGCCGACAGTAAACAAGAGTTGTAGCCTATAATTATTTACTAATCATTGTTTATGGAATGGTGGCAAAACTGAAAAGATTATAATGGACATTATAAACGGTGAAATTGTAGGATAACTAGCCTATAAAAACAGACTTGTAAGTAGAACATTAACTATTGTAGATAATAAATGTCGATACAAAAGAGAAAATACAGGCTTTGACACATGACACATTATCTAATTTCTATCAGAATCACATATTTTAAAGTGGCTTATTAGCCTACTTCTGAATAATAAATGTAGCCTACTGCTTTTTGTCACAGCGGCACATTAAAGTTTGGGAGGTTTATTAAGGAAATAGTTTCGGTCAACTATTTTGAGATGGTCTCAAATTTTAAGCTCTCGCACATTCGATCTGTTAGGTCTTCATGACACCCTTCTTTTCAGTCAGTAGCTGTTATCCATTCCGTCATTCAAGCAAGTTCTGGATGTGTAGCCTGACGTCAACCAGGATCCACATCCACTTCGATTAACGGGGACGAGTAAAGAGGCACAGAGAGCGCGCCGCATTGTGAACAGCCTACAGTGAATTGTAGAGAAGTCTCCAGTTAATAGCGGAGCCACTGGTAAACCCACGCTGCAATCAAGTCCGCTCGAACAGCAGCTGGTTAAGAACAAAAAAAAAGCCATCTCCAGGAACAGCACATGAGGTAAGTTTTTAAATTAGAAATGAACATACGTTTATTTCATAACATGTTTAACTTTTATAAATGTTAGGCAACCTCTCGCTCTAAAAAGTGTGAATTCCATTCCCTATATGTCAAAACAAAATACATATGGTGGTTCATCTGTAAGTCTGTAAATGTAAAGTCTATAATGATGTCACTGAAATTCAAAACATAGTCTGTAATAAGAATCATTGCCAGTTAAACATGTTTGGCAGCGAGTTTCTAAAGAACAGGCTCCAGATGAAGCCAAATTGAGGTGAGAAATGGTTCAAATATATTGTTATTTGAAACATGCTGTGTTCATGGTCTTAATGGGCATTAAGGCTGTCACAGAGATCAGTGACAAAGTTCAACCTTTCACGGCCACTGAAAGCTAGTCTATATGAACAATTGTTCAAAATGCGTTCCAATTATTTGATCTGGCTATTCTTTGGTTAGGCTGACTTCTGTACACGTAGCTTAGTGTGTACAACATTCTGTCACACTCCAAGTAGCTTTCGAAGGAAGGTATCTATAGCCTTGGTAAAACGTATTCATTACTGTGGCTGAGACATCCGACTAATGGTAACTTTGTCATGTGACCTAATGTTTTCGTGTCGCCTTGTTGTGGAAGAGTAGATGCTAATCGCTTGGCAAACAGGCTCAGCTTTTCAATAGATTCGTTTCAGAATTTCACCAATTCTTGGAAGTTGCCGTGTAAAACATGGCCTTTTGAAAGGTCAACAAAACAAAAAGGGTCAGACTCAGCTTCCCTAATGTAGCCTTCGCTGCTTGTACTAATGGCAAAAAAGTTACCCGGTTGAGAAAGCTGCTTAATTCTTGATCAGCGTTTTTTCTTTCTCTCTGTAATCTGATTAAAGGATATTTATGCGATTCGGACATGGCTGCGTTGTTACATTAGGCCTACTTTGACCTAGAATCTACACCAATAACAAAAATCGGATCCTCCAAATGTTTGCCAATTGCAGCCTATTCCCTATTAAAATCATTATGAGCCATGACACTTCTGAACTCTGATGTGTTTATCTGAGACGTGGCCTTCTGGTTTACAAGCTTGGTTGTGATAGTTTTGATAGTTTAGGTATGGTATTTACTAGCAGATTTCCGTTTTTCCTGCCCTTGTCTTTTGACCTGATTGTTATTCTACCTATTTCAGCCTTTGGTGTTTTAGGTGTAGGCTACTCCTAAACAAGTTATAAACCTGGTTTCACAGCTTTTCTGACAGTAATAAGGTGTCTCTGGTAACAACTGGACTTTGTCAGGCAGTAACTGGTGGTTATGCAGCTAATGTCAATAAGTTATTGTAATAACGTGACACATGACTGACCCGAGAGATGTATGTCTGTAGGTTGTAGAGACACTGCTTGGGTTACTGTATTTCAGTGTGTTGCAGTCGGTTTCCCAGCTCAGTTCTGCACTCTCACTATTTCTCATCTGTTGCAATAAACATTGACAATCATCTATATATATCTTGTCAGATCTTGATTTAATGGGGAAATTATGTACTACATTGACTGTTTTATGTTGCTGTTTAAAGATAACACAATCTTATTTCACTACTTCCTTAGGTTCCATTGTTCACTATGGATGGCATTGTTGACAGTCTAACAAAAACGGTGTGTATGGGTATATCTTATAGTTCCAAATGAGAAGCTTTTCTGGTTGGAGTGTTGAGGTGGAAAATGCTTAAACATTCTACTTATGCCCATAGAAAACACACACACACTTCCCATATAAATATCTGAACCTCTGTTTTTTCTTCCCGTAGGATTTTGTCAGCATTTGGGTTCGTGATCCCAAGCAACACAAAGAGGATTTCTGGCACACGCACGTAGACTATGAGATCTTTTTACAAGTGAGTACCACAGTTATCCTTGTTAGGTATGGTTCGGCTGTAGATCCAAGGTATAATGATGTTTGTTCATCGGCAGTCATTGGTATTTATATTGTCAAATGTCCTATTTGTAGCTTGCATTGGCCAGGTTATAGTGACAGAGGCCTTTATTATGGTTACCAAGTGGTCGTCAACAATTGCTGACGCTGTTTCCACTTTCCTCTTCCTGTATGTAGACCAATAGCATGTGTTTTAGGAAGAAGACTTCCTGTGTGAGGAGGAGATACAGCGAGTTTGTCTGGCTCAGACAGCGTCTGCAAGAAAACGCTCTGATCATGTAATTCACAGAAAAATATTACTATTGTTTTTCATAACATTATTTACTTAGGCCATTTAAAAACATTTTTAAAGCAATACTGCATTAATATAGTGAAATATGTATTGATGCTTTGTTGACTTAAATTAAAATATTTAAAATTTGCTGTTGCTTTGGTTACCTGTTTCTACAGAGAGCTACCCAAACTGCCTCCCTGGAACCCTTTTTTCAGTTTCAGCAACCCCATACAGCTCAGCCAGAGGATGAATGGCATGCAGGAGTTTCTAGAACTGTACGTGCTCCCCCTCTATTTCTTCTTCTCCCCTTCCTCTTCCTCTACCTGCTCGATTACTAGTCTCTTGAAAAGGGCTATGAAAGTAACAATACCATCTAGTGGCCGAAAGAACACATCTTTTGCCCCGGTAGCGCTCTGATGTTTCAAGGCCTCGCACTTAACTTCTTTCTCCCTCTGGCCTGTGCAGTGTTATTCAAACCCCGCTCCTGCTGTCTGACAGCCGCCTGCACTTGTTCCTGCAGTCCCAGCTGAGCATGGCCAAGATGGAGGCCTGCGCCCGGGGACAGACACGCTACACGGTGGCAGAGGCCATCCAGAAATGGATGGACTGTCACACTTCTCACTGCCCTGTACTGGAAAAGGCCTTCTGCGATTCCACCTGTGAGAGGTGAGGATGTGTGCATGGTGCACAGAGGATGGGTGTTATGTGTTTACATTAATATTTAGTCATTTAACAGACGCTCTAATCCAGAGTGACTTACAGTAAGTACAGGGACATTCCCCCCCGAGGCAAGTAGGGTGAAGTGCCTTGCCCACGTGCCTTGCCCACGTCCTCTGGCATGGCCGAGAATCAAACTGGCAACCTTCTGATTACAAGCCCGATTCCCTAACCGCTCAGCCATCTGACCCCCACTAATGTGTTAGTATGGAATGTTCGGGTGTTATCTAGTTCAGCATATTGTTTGTGTCACAGGTTCATTTTAGAAATAGGATATTGGTTGGCAAGCCAATTGTTTGTGCGTATGTGCTAAGATGTGTGGCATTTCATTCAGTCATATTTTATGTGTAAGGTTCTTAGTCATGGTGTGAATGTTTAAAGTAAGCGCCATAAGTTCCTACTACAATAGCCTATGATTTTTTTGTTCCCCCAGCACAACATCATCAGGTCTTGGTCACAGCATGGACAACCTTCAGAGCATCAGTTCTCCGGTGGACTGTGATCCGAGCACCACAGAAGCAACGCTCTTTAGCTGCCTGTCAAAGTCTCCGTGCCACCATGACGTCATTCATCCCTGACTATAACCGTGTGCAGACAAGCGCATGCACATGGGTATCCAGCGCACACTTTTATTCAGATACCCTGTACAAAGTCTCCTGTATATGATTTGAGTGTGTTAGCTCAAAAGACTACAAGGAGCTGCTTGTGCGAGTCGAGTCATTTGAGTCCTGGAGACAGACATTTTAACTTAGTTACTGTTTGTTAGTATGCATTTCCCCCAGCTCATACACAATACATTTAGTAATAATAGTTCTTAATGACTGAAAAAAACATTTAAATGTTGTGGAATGGTGAGGTGCTAGGATAAATCCTTGTCTATTTAATGTTATAATGAAATAGGCCTGTTCCTGTTTTAAAAATAATCACATTTTATGATGAATACCTGTTAACCTGCAAAGCAGCAATACTGGGAAATATTCTTAAATATTACTTTTGTTGGTATTTTTTTTAATGTTATAAAGCAAAGGGACACAAGGACAATGTTGTAGCTGGGCCTGTTGGAAAACATTTGAAAATGCTTTTATTGTGATTTAAATCTAGTTGAAAGATGAATAAATGTTTTTTATTAAGCGGATGGTGTTCACTTGTGAAGAATGAGGACTTGACATGTTCTGTGTCTGCAGCAAGGCCCTTTTCATGCTATAGATACCATAGTTGTGCCCTTGTTCTGATGGATCTTTATTCTAGATGCATGGCAGTATCCGCCCAGTAGAGGGAGGTTGGAGACTGAAAAATGAGTGTTCACAGGCTATTTGTCTGAAAGCCAAGGAGATGCAAAGTACTTGATTGTCAATATTCTAGTGTGTTTGAAATCCACAAACAAGTTGAGTTTAACTATAGTAAACAGTACGATTAGATATTCGAGAATAAGAGCTGTATTACAGATTCTCTATATGCACCCCGTCCTGTGGCAGAGCTTTACCTTGAGGGTTTAGGTTGGTTGAGGGGTAGTTCTATGGGCGTATGTGAAGCCCTCTGTGACATGCTTGCGTGTAAAAAGGGCTATACAAATAAATGTTGATTTGAGAAGTAGGGTTGGTGTAAAGGACGGTGGCAGGCCTGTGTCTGTCAGAGGGGAGGTGACATTGTCTAGTTTCCCTGGAACATCCCATCAGTAGGCTCCTTTCACAACACCACAGGAAGCCGGGGGTCAGATGGTTGAGTGGTTAGGGAATCAGGCTATTAATCAGAAGGTTGCCGGTTCGATTCCCGACCGTTTGGAATGAGGTTTGTGTCCTTGGGCAAGGCACTTCACCCCTACTTACTCCGGGGGGCAATGTCCCTGTACTTACTGTAAATCGCTCTGGATAAGGCTCTTAAAATGAGGAAAAAAGTATAACCAATTATAAAATGATGTTGCCCTCATGAGGGTCACCTGCCAACATGCCAACAGAGGCCCACGCCAGGGCTGTATGTACGTTTAAAGAACCTAGTGCACGTGTTTCAGAGTGCAGGCTTGCTGAACAGCCCTCTGAATTGAGAGTTGAGTGAGCGGAAAAAAAGTTATTTATTAAGACAGCAGCTGTCGTTGCCCCCCTGTCGACCTGACGTTGCCCACTTCATGTGTAAAGCGGGCCAACCCCCTGTCCTGAACATCCTGCCTCCTCTCAGTCTGCTCCCTCTGCACCCAGCCGGTAATGAAGCTGTCACAGGCGTCACTGTAGCGACAGAGCCGGATTCATACAGCTCACACACATGCACACACACATGCCGGCACACTCGTGCCACGAGAACACACAGACATTTACCTTCTATCTGCTACCTTGTCTACTGCTTTCCATCTATGGATTTCACTTGACCTTATCAACGTAAAACCAGACAGCTTGCAGGCTGACACACACTCACACACACACACACGCATACGTACACACACACACACACACACACCACAAAGCCAACCCAGAGCTTCAGATCACAGACCATCTGTACAGTTCCATTACAGCTATAATAGACACATCAGTGACACACACGTGTGCACACACACACACACACATTGCTCTGTTCCTTCAGGGCCACGCAGTGCAGTCAATTTTCGAACAAAATGAAATGGTATTCCAAGGTCTGGAAAAATGGGGCATCTAATTTGTGTGTGGTGTGTGCGTGCGTGTGTTTTGTGACTTCATCCACGGTTTACATATTAAGTATTCATGGTAAGTCCATTCCTGCATAGTAATTTATAACTCAATTTCCATTGTGCATCGATGCGCCGTCTACCTCCAAAACACAAAACAAAACCCGAACCCAATTGTTCAACAAAGCAATTAGGGTGTGTACTGAGTTGTGAACGCAGCCCGTCGCCAAAACTCAAGACTTGTGTGATATTTTTAATTGTTAATTTTCTATCGCATTAGTCAACACAGACACAGGGCAGGTGACTGGGTTTTTCGACGACAGATGAAATGATAGTTGATATTTCACAGATGATGTACTCCAGATGATATTTCACGTCTGAATGCAAGACGTTTGTCTCAGTCTCTGTGTGCTTAAATGACTCGAATTGGAAAGTTCACCAAGGAGTTTTTTTAAATTGGCTTTATCTGTACCTCTCTCCTATTTCCTTTATTTCTAAACACGCTAAGCCTACAACTGCAATCCTCTTTTGTTTCTCCCTTTTTCACAGCCTCCCACTCCCCTCAGGTACAGAGCTTCAGACTTGTTCAGAGTGACAGGGTGGAGGTCTCTCTCTCTTTCTCTCTCTCTCTCTCTCTCTCTCTCTCTCTCTCTCTCTCTCTCTCTCTCTTCTCTCACCCACACACACTCACTCAGGCCGGGGTGACTTGTGTCTGCGATTATTGGTATTTAGCTATTGCATAAGTAGCATCCTACTAAAACCCAGACACACTCACGCACACACACACACACTATGCATCGGCGCACTCTTAAAGCCGTTTACCAGTGAAATACGACGCGTGTGCAGATAAATGTCACAGGCCCATTTATCTGGGAGTGTTAAAGTCGCCTAATGGACATGACATATTCCAGCCCCAAATTACTGCCATAAAAACTCCCACCATGCCTTGCAGCTCCTTCCTATCCACGAGATGAGAGGTTGGCACAGCGGCATCTAGATTGAGACGAACAGGTGATTAGATGGTGATAAATAGAAATATATTTATCATTATTCATATATTTGAAGATTCCAGAGGAGAAAACACCACTGTATCTCTCTCTCTCTTTCTCTCTCGTCTCTCTCTCTCTATCTCTCTCTCTCGATCTCTCTCTCTCTCTCTCTCTCTCTCTCTCTCTCTCTCTCTCTCTCTCTCTCTCTCTCTCTCTCTCAGACACACTCTCTCAGACACACTCTCTCACATGGCCCAAGGGCCCCTTCTCAATGTATCATGGGATCGTTGTTCTGTATTGATCAAACTGGAGTGGCGTAATCTCTCACCTTTGACCTACCCTTGAGCGCTGGAGTAACCTCTTCAGAACCCTGAATGTGTGTGTGTGCATCTACTGTTTGCTTTGCGTCAATACACATTAGTGTGGCAAACAGCACATGGTAATTATGCTTCAGCCTCTCCACAGGTGCTCCTGTGCCCCAGTCCCTCCCCCTCGCCCTTCTCCTCCTCATCTTCCCTCTTCCCCTACCACTCCCCCTTCCACCCGCCCCCACTAGCTCTCTTTATTAATTATCTCTCTCCTTCCAATGCGTGTCTCTCTCTCTCCCTTTTAGATTGAATAGAGCAGTTATAATTGGTTCTCTCTAGAGCTGTTATGAGGAGCACAAAGGAACCGGAAAATCACATTTGCATGTAAGATGAGCAGAGAGAGGGCACGGGAGGGAGAAAGAGGGAAAGTGAGTAAAGAGAGAGAGAGTGGAAAGAGAGAGCGAGAGAAAAAGAGAGAGACAGAGACAGCCACCATGCCTCTCTGCCCTTACCCTCTCGCCCTGCAGCACCCAGGTTGTTCTCAATATACCTCCCCCCTCCCTCTCTTCACATCTCCCCTTCCCCTCATCACTCCCTCACCCCACACCCCCACCCCTTCGTATTGTCTTTCTGCAGGGCTCCAAGGTCAGCGAACACTAGCTCATCAGGGCTGGGTATTATGTGCTCAGTACTCAGTAGAGAAAGTGGTGGTGGTTACAAGGAGTTCAGGCGTGTGTGTGTGTGTGTGTGGTGTGCGCTCTCAGGCAAAATAAGTAAATTGAGGCTCCCTGTCTCATAGCTAGTAATAAGCAGGAAAGGGGGGAGGGGTTGATTAATAGCTCCAAAGCGAAAACTGCAATTCTTCATAACCCCCCATCGTCGTCTTCATCCCCACCTTTCACTCTCTCTCCTTCTTCGTGTGGTGTTCACTCGCTTTTCTACGCAGACACACACTCTTGAGGATTGTCCTTTTCCAGCTTGATAAGCATTTTCTGGTTCATCGTGGTGTTTTGATCAATACAGTTAAAACGCCAAACGAAGCGTAATTATGTCTGCGCTGACCCCTGCTGTGAATGCTTACCCTTCACTGAGGGAGGTGAGCACCATTAGCACTGGCTCATCATCAATTTGTGTGTGTGTGAGAGACACTGTGTGTGTTTGACTGTGTGTGTGTGTATGTGTTTTTTGATCCCCGTGATTAAATTGGTATAGTCCGCTTTTGCACATTTGATCACAGAGCACCAATAAAGAATTCGGTAATCAACTGTCAGTGGAACATTCCAGACCCGCTGTGGTGATTGGACATCGCTTCCTCTCCCTCGTTTATGACAGGTGATTTGATTTAAACAGGTGATTGAGTCGTCCAGTCACAAGCCTTGCTGCTGTTGGGTCATCAGAAAGGGGCCGTACCTTCTGGCGTCTCCCTCCTCAGTGAGTGCAGCATCGTTGCACAACCAGGGTCTGTTCTGATGTTCATTATACAAGACACGCAACCAGACAGGCAAAAGATTACTATGTTTTCTAACAGGCACATAGTCAAGTTGCAGATACACACAGAGACGATAAAAGATAACATATTCAGGACAGCCCCATACAGAAATTGCCTCTAATTTACTTTAGAAAATGTAATTTATTGAGAGAAGGTTGACGCAGTCCATTCATTTCAGTAACTTAATGTGAATGAGTAAAGTAGGTAGATCATGTAGAAGAAGATGCCTGATTCAATATAATGGGACCATGCATACTCTCACAATCAAATTATAGGAACGTCTGTAGGATTTATCGTATTGTGTGTGAGTGTGGTTAGGCGTTATGGAGCTAGTGAATTTCGCCCAAGATCATAATCGAATATGCAACATATACCTAATATTCAATATATTTTTTTTCCGTGGTGAGTGTTTTGAAATTAAATTCCAAAAAGCATTAAAAAAAATGCATGTCATGGAGTTTGATTTTGCCGTACGTTCCCCCATAGAACCCTGTAACTCTTGTCAGGGAACATTAACTCATCCTTCGCTCTTCTTTCTGTGAAGGTAAGAGGGCCCAAGGTCAGGGATGGACAATAAACACCAATACAGAACATTAGCATGTGTATGTAAATGGTGACCCAATAGTCAGTATGATGACAAAGACTAAGTCCTTGATATATGACGAAGAGAGAGAGGAGAGGGAGAAAAAGAGAGAGAGAGGTGATTCCGGCATTGGAGGCGTGTTGCTGACAGGCGCCATCAGCGCTAAGGCGTAGCGCTAGGGGGAAGAGATGGTGGGGACAGGCTAGGAGAGGGAGGGAGGGAGGGAGGACGGATGGGAGGCGGGCAGAATTTAGACCCATCATAAAGGAATTCTCCCCCCCAGCCCGTAGCTCATTTAGACACTTTTATGCCTTTTTATTTTCAGGCCCATTGCAGCCAGGCCCGGAGATGTGATTTATATTGCCTGGCAGGCCTGCCTCTGCAGCAGAAGAGACAGATGGAGGGAGGGAGCGAGAGAAGGAGAGGAGGGAAATAGAGAGAGAGGTAGAGGGATAAGGAGGGAGGAAGGGAGCCAGGGGAGAGGAGAGGGTTGAAGGGAGAAAGTAAGGGTACAAGGAAGAGTGGTATAAACAAGGAGAGAAAGAGAGCGTGAGCGATGGGAGGAAAGAATGGAGGTAAACTGAAAAAATAGAATTTGTGTTGAACGAGAGGGAATGACAGGATGGAGGGTGTGTGAAAGACAGACAGAGTGAAGCAGGTGTAGAAATGAGAGAGAATGGAAGATATAGTGAAGTAAGAAATGATCAGAGAAAACATCTCCTCACTCTAATACCTGCAATCTTTTCTCACCTCTTCATCTCTCTCTTTTATTCTCTCTCCCTCTCTTTCTCTCTCTCTATCCCTCTCTTTCTTTCTTTCTTTCTCTCTCTCTCTCCCTCTCTCTCTCTCTCTCTCCCTCCCTCTCTCTCTTTCTCATGAGTTATTATCCCTGTCTAACTCAGAGGAGAGACCCCCATCCCTCCCTTTGCTAAAGCCCTGACAGCCTAAATCACTCCCCCTCCTTCTCTCCATCCCTTCATCTCACCTCCCCCCCATCTTGACTGCCTGGGGTGTGTGAAATATTCATGGGTCTCCATTGATTGGGGGAGGCAGCATTAGGGGGGGGCCATGGCTCGTCTGAGGAGAAAGGGGGGGGCCTGCAGTCACTTACACTCACAGCGGAGGGAGGGGGAGGGATGTGGGGGTGGTTAAGGTGGGGGTTGAGTGGGGGTGGGGTAGGTTAGGGTGGGTTGAAAGGTAGGTGGAAGAAGAGGAGGCACAGGGTGAAAGAGAAAGTGTGTATGTTTGCATACGCCTCTATTTCCTTGTGATGTACACAAGCGAACGCACACACCTACACACACAGATACACATGTACATACACACACAGACACGCACGTACACAATGAGAACAATTTAAACGACCGACACCTAGGCCCAGGAAGAGGAAGGGGGAGGGGAGGAGAGCATGAGCCTGACCCTAGACTTAGACGATTCCCCTCCGAACAAGAGGAGAAGATTCCAGAATGATGGATCTTACCTGCGTGTGCTTGTATGTGTGTATGTGTGTCTATCTAGTGTGTGTATGTACATGTGTGTGTGTGTATGGGTGTGTATGTACATGTGTGTATCTGTGTGTGTGTGTGGGTGTGTGTGTGTGTGCTGACACCTGCCTGACTGTCTCAGTGCTGTAACATCTCTCTCTGTCACTGAGCCGCCAGAGAGGAGATGAGCTGCCATGCGTACTGTCATTCATCCATCAGACCAGGCAGGACAGCACACACACACACCACACACGCAGACACACACACAACACAGACACACACACCACACACGGGCACACACACAACACACAGACACACACACAGCACACACACGCAGACACACACACAACACAGACACACACCACACACAGGCACACACACAACACACACACACACAGACACACACACCGGCACACACACAGCACACACACGCAGACAGACACACATAGCACACACGCAGACACTCACACATGGAACACACACGTAAATTGATGCACAAACATGCACACAATTACACAGACACAAATAGGTGCACACACTTGAGCCAACACACACTCTTATACTCAAACCAAAGTCTATACATATAATAATAACCAAACTATGTGTGTGTGGGAGGGTAGAGATCTCAATTGGTTTACATGTCTGCCATTTCTTTAATGGGTGCTCAGTTACTGCCAGATCAACTATTTATGTAATTTAACTTGTCTGAACTACGTTTTTATTAACTACCCTATGTCTTTATCTATCAGGAAATCAGTGCAGCTAGCCAACTGTGGCTTTTACTTAACCATAACAGCCACTGGAGTTTTACTCTCCCTAAATTACGAGGATTCTAATGACTCCCGTATTAGCGCAGTATCTTCTAGGCAACTGAAGGAACAAGGCCGGATCCAGGGGGGTGCAGGGGTGGGCTACGGATTGTAAAGTGTAGCATGGGTGTTTAATATTAAACACTGCAATTTCATACTTCTGTTTCAGTTTTAATCTTTATGTGTATGATATCTATACTGCTATAATGCTGCTATTTCTATGTCTCTGTTGAATAAAATACATCAATACCTCAGATATACAAGATGTGTAATGACAATGCTGAACATATCTTCCAAATGTAATCAATGCTTCAAATATATTAAGTAATGATAATGATGAACTTATATTCCAAATGTATGAATATGTACCAAGATGTGACTGTGTCTGTGAAAGTGAGAAGTGGGCCTTGTTCAGGAGAATGTGCCCTGAGAAGAGGAATGCATTAATGCCATAAGTCAGCCGTCATCCTCTGGCAGGGAGGGGCATACAGGGTGTTATGATCTGCTGCAGTCAAGGCCGGTGAGAGGTACCGCGGATGGGGGAGGCGAGATGGCCACACCATGGGACAAGGAGAGAGTACAATGGGCCTCACAACTCTTGAGAGTGAGAGTCAACACCAGGAGATAAGAAGATTCAGTAGACCGTGGAGAATGTATCCCTGCATCTGGACATCATCAGACCTTTGGCTCTGGTCTGCCCCGGACATTATCAGACCTTTGGACTGCCCACCCTGACTGCCCACAAACTCCTTTTGAGATCTGATAGGATGAGGACATCCCCTCCCCATTGTCTTCTGACCAATCACCTGACAAACACCTCCCTTTCAGGAGGGGTACAAGACCTGTGTGCCCTGCACAGGTCAGGCAGAATTGGACTGGGCAGAACTCTCTCTCTGACTTCTGTCAAGACTGTTCTCACGAGGGCGTTCGTTTACTCTACTCTACAAAGCGAGACTGGTATAAATTGTGTGTTAAACGTTAAAACCGAAGCCAAACAATGATCCTGAAAGCAGGCTGCATCCGGCCCTGTGAAGGAACCTGAGCTCTGCTGTCTCTCTCTCTGCAGTCCAGGCCTTCAGCCTTACCGGCACCATGACTGTGATAAATCCCCTTATCGCCCAGAGAGACAATTAAAGCGGGTGTGACAGGGGTCCCTATCTCCGTTCTTCTCCTGTACCGCTTCATTTAGAAGCCATTTGTCTCAGCTATAGATTTCCTATTTTTAATGGTGCACGCGAAGGGGTCGAGGCGTGCTGAATAATAGATGCTCGATCTACCCCAATCCTGTCTCTCTCTCCTCACGGCACGCGGTGTCTGTGTCACCGCTGAAGACACGGAGGAGGATCGCTCCCTGCACTTAAGCCAACCTCCCAGGCACTCCTGTTAGCAGGGATGCTTTGGTTTCCCCAGCGTACAGACAGTTTGCTGATATCCCTCCCCACCATCACGCCCCTCCCCACCACCATCTGTAAAGGACGTTTATCAGTAGGGAACGGGGCCGGTGCAGCGGGGGAGCGAGGTGATATATCTCCCGGACACAGACCCAATGAATAGACTTGTAATTATCCCGTTAAAAGGCTGGCCGTACAAAGAGAGCGGGCTGTAATTTAAATTGTTTTGTTTCCCTGCAGCCAAAGCCCTCTTGTGATTGACACTGCGGAATGGAAAATATTTGCCTATTTATAGCCTTCTACTAATTGTAGGATTAAATTTTAGGATTAAAGTTTCTTTGGAATACATTTTCTTCTCCGGAAACAGTCTATCTTACTACCCTTGCTTCACCTCCTATAGGCTTGGGCCTCTCTGTGTTCCTTCTCCTGTCTTATTTAAACAGGCTGTACTGGTACTTTAAACAGGCTGGCTCTCCATCCCACTCCATTCTCATTTGGCCTTTCTCTCTCCTTCTGCCTTTTTACCCTCCTCTTCACACCACATAGTCTCTCGCTTTCTTTTTCTGCCAGCACTCTCCAGCACTGAGCGTTCCTCTTTTAAATGAGAGTTTTTTTTCTCTGCATTAGTAGGTTTTTGCTATGTGTGTGTGTGACACACAAAGAAAGAAAGAGAGAGAGAGAGAGAGAATGTGAGACAGGGGTAATTGAGCTCAGAGGGTTTTCTGTCTTTGGTGGCAGAGGGGAAATTGGAATCTTCAGAATCCATTAGAAAGGCCTCGTCACAGTGGCGTCTGATATGTGTGTGTGTGTGTGTGTGTGTGTGTGTGTGAGAGAGAGTGTGTGCGCGTTGAAGGGGGGTAGGGATGGAGAGATAAGAAGAGATAGGATACCTAGAGCCACTCCATGAAGAAACGGGGACATGCTTGAAATGTGTGTTTTTGTGTGTGTGTCTGAATGCTGGTGTGTGTGTGTGTCTGAATGCTGGTGTGTGTGTGTCTGAACGCTGGTGTGTGTGTGTGAATGCTGGTGTGTGTGTGAACGCTGGTGTGTGTGTGTCTGAACGCTGGTGTGTGTGTGTCTGAACGCTGGTGTGTGTGTGAACGCTGGTGTGTGTGTGTGTGTGTCTGAACACTGGTGTGTGTGTGTCTGAATGCTGGTGTGTGTGTGTGTGTGTCTGAACGCTGGTGTGTGTGTGTGTCTGAACGCTGGTGTGTGTGTGTCTGAATGCTGGTGTGTGTGTCTGAATGCTGGTGTGTGTGTCTGAACGCTGGTGTGTGTGTGTGTGTGTGTGTGAATGCTGGTGTGTGTTAAAAAGGTACACAGGGACTCCCTAGGGTTTGGGTTTCCTCTGACATGAACCGAGGGAGCAGATATTCATGATGCAGGGGGAGAGAGAACAGAGGAGATACGTACGGAGAGAACAAGGAGAGAGAAACAGCAGGAAGCAAACAGCAGATGGTTTCACACTTCCTCCCTGTGGAGCTTTCATTCTTTCCATCTCTCTTTCTTTCTTTCTCTCTCTCTCTCTCTCTCTCTCTCTCTCTCTCTCTCTCCATCTCTCTCTCTCGTTCCTTCTCTCACCCTCTTTGCTTCATTTACTTTCTTATCAATGTCCCCCTTCTTGATGTCAGTTAATGTGTCGTACATGACAAACCTACACAGACGTGCACACACACCAGCTCATGCCGGGATGTTTAGCCCAGGTCTCAGCATCCATACTGCTGGTAAAGTTTGTAACCTCTTCCTAATACAGTCAAGAGAATGTCAAGATTGCAACCCTTGGACTTTCACTAAATGTAGTCAAATATGTGTGTGTGTGTGTATGTGTGTGTGTATGTACCTTTTGTATGTGTAGCCAGTGTTACCTGTGTGTACATATGTGTGTGGGGGGTGTGTGACTGTGTGCATGTATGTGTGTGTGTGTGTGTAACGATTAGCTGGTTCTAATGGGAAAATCATGTCAGAGCCACTTGGACGTTTAATCCATCTGAGCTGATTCTGTTTCCATCACAGTTATTGATCAAGTCCACTAACAAATCAACAGACCTCAGCTTGCTGGGTGCGTGTAAGTGAGCGCATGTGAGAGTGTTTGTGCATTTGACTACGTTCGTGTGTGCAGGTGTGTGTGAAAGAGTGTGTGTGAAAGAGTGTGTGTGAAAGACTGTGTGTGCAGGTGTGTGTGGAAGAGTGTGTGTGAAAGAGTGTGTGTCTGCTTTCACCGGACGCAGCATGTCGGTGTGTCTCTTTGCTTGATCTTGTTGAGGGTGAGGAGACAAATGGTGCAGAAAGCCCCGGAACAACTTGAGGATCTCAAACAGCCGAGTTGGATATCTCACTGCCCAATACGACAACAAAGATCTGACTCTTAAATCCTCTCGTTCCTCGATCAGTCCCAGCTTCTCTCCGCCTCAACGTTTAATTACTCCTTCCATTTTTTGGATCCTTTGTTTTTTCCATCTCGTTATCCCTCTGCGCTCTGCTCAGGTTCTCCTCCTCTTTATTATGCTCATCTTTTGACCTTGTCTTTTCCTCTATCCTTTTTACCTTTTGTTCCTGGTTGCTCCTCTCCTCCTCCATTTCCTCGTGACAGCCTCTGCCCAACCCCCTGCCTGTCGCTAAGTGGTATTGGCTTTAAAGGGGCAGCAAATCTGCTGTTGATTAATACTGAATTTTTGGGGCCATTTGTCTGCCCTGCTGCCCCTGTCTGTGACACCCCTGCACACACACACACACACACACTCCCACCTCCCTCAGCGGTGATGAATGACCAGCCCTGCTGCAGAGGGATTGGAGTCGTCATGGTTACTTGTGCTTTGACAAAGTGGTTCTGATTGGTGACCACAGTACTCCTGGGCGGGGCTAGTTGGAAAAGTATGTGTTTGTGGGGAGTTAGCGTAGAGTTCGATTATATGTGCTATTGTGTATGTCTGGGCAGATATATGCTATGGTACAAAGTATTTGTGTGTGTGTATCTGAGTTCATGTATGTGTGTCTGCATGTATGTGTGTGTATGTGTGTATGTGTGTGTGTGTGTGTGTGTGTGTGTGTGTGTGTGTGCGTGTTTCTGTCAGGACAGGGCAGAGCTGCGTCCTAACTCAGACACTGATCCCAGCAGACAGAGATTGGCGAGGTCTCCATTGCAATGTGACCACGTTGACACTAGAGAAACCGGTAAACAGGCTCCACCGGACACTGATGAATCGACACCGCTGGAAATCGATTGCTGGCCCAATCAGCCCATAGATTCCACAGCAACAACATTTTTCAGTTTTGTCCCAACTCATAAAGAGTAGCCCATCAGCCACATCGCGCCCTATTGGTCCGGCCCTCATCCACTTGAACCAACCACAAATTAGGTGCACTACCAGACTATCAAACTGAGTGTCACATTTTTACTGGTGCCTGTATTGGTGTGTGTAGGTATGTGTGTGTGTGTGTGTGTCTGTGTTTGTGAGGGACTATTCTCTTTTCTGTGGCCCCTCAATTGGGAAGAGAAAGCAAGCAACCATGTTTTCTCTCCAGGCGATGGAGGGATGAAGGATGGAGGGATGGAGGGATGGAGGGATGAAGGATGGAGGGATGGAGGGATGGAGGGATGGGGGGATGGAGGGATGGAGGGATGGAGGGATGGAGGGATGGAGGGATGAGGGATGGAGGGATGGAGGGATGAGGGATGGAGGGATGGAGGGATGAAGGATGGAGGGATGAAGGATGGAGGGATGAGGGATGGAGGGATGGAGGGATGAGGGATGGAGGGATGGAGGGATGAAGGATGGAGGGATGAAGGGATGGAGGGATGGAGGGATGGAGGGATGGAGGGATGGAGGGATGGAGGGATGGAGGGATGGAGGGATGGAGGGATGGAGGGATGGAGGGATGGAGGGATGAGGGAAGGAGGGATGAAGGATGGAGGGATGTGTGCTTTGGAGAGAGGAAGATTATCTCAGGCCAGTGATATAACACGGTGATCCAGGGAGGAGGAGACTGAGTAATAATGCTCATCTATAATAGACACAATTAAAAAGCTGGCTAATTTACTGCAGCTCACACACACACACACACACCGCTGATTTATGGTGGAGCTGAAGGACACCCAGAGGACACACACAAGCATGCACTCACAAATAGGCACACACACATGTAGACACACACACATACGGATATACACAGACAAACACAGATACACAATGAGCACATTTGTAAATGAACAAACCTACCGCACACAAAACAAATTGACATGGTCAAATAGAATGGCACAGCTGTTTGACACAGGATTTCTTCACACGCTTCTGTCTGACTTCTTTCTTCATCATCTTCCTGCACCTTATGTTCTCGTGCGTGTACGACTATGTCTGTCTTCAGTGCGTGTGTGTGACACTATTGTCTATTTGCAGTGTGAGTGTGTACAACAATATCTGTCCAAAGGGTGTGTATAGGACTCTGTCTGCAGTGTGTGCGTGTGTGTGACTGTGTCTGCAGTGTGTGTGTGTGTGTGTGTGTGTATAGGACTTTGGGACTGTGTCTGCAGTGTGTGTGTGTGTGTGTATAGGACTTTGTCTGCAGTGTGTGTGTATAGGACTGTGTCTGCAGTGTGTGTGTATAGGACTTTGTCTGCAGTGTGTGTGTATAGGACTGTGTCTGCAGTGTGTGTGTGTGTGACTGTGTGTGTGTGTGTGTGTGTGTGTGTGTGTGTATAGGACTTTGTCTGCAGTGAGTGTGTCCGACTCTGTCTGTATGTGACCCAAGCTGGGAGACCTTACTGTAATCATTCTGTCCCATTATGTCAAACAAGCCTGTCGGACATCTACAGGACAGAGAGAAAGAGGGAAAGAGACAGAGGCAGAGAGGAAGAAAGAGAAAGGGAACAAGGGGGGAGAGAGCAAGACTGTCGAGCTGTTCTGTGTCAGCAGTTTTCAGGCTCCTCCAATAGGTGATCAAGATCTACTGTTGCTGAGGCAACAAATCCCGCCCCCACCTCCGATTGGCTGTTTCAGAGCTATGAAGCTTTGTACTGTCATCTCATCTGTCTATCTGGGTGGAGTCCCGCCCACAATCGGATCAAGCCAATAGAGAAGGTTTCTCTCTTCCTTTGTGTCTCTTTACCCCCGTCACTCATTCTGTTGCTCACACACTCACAGCACCAGGTGATGTGGCAGCGTAGGGGTTAAGTCTGCATGCTGAATCTCTGCAGCGGTGACAGATGCTTCCTATCCAGCTCCACAGGACGACCGGAGAGACACCGCATACCAATGAGCTCCCATCTGACACACACACACACACGCACAGAGAGAAACAAACACAATTCAGTTTGACTCTGACCTATACATGAAGACAAAGCAAAGGATAAAACCTCAATGCACACACACACACAGACACACAGACACATGTATACACACACAGACACATGTATACACACACACACACACACAGACACACACACATGCAATAAAAGTGACAGCTGTCGTTATGATAAAGCGCCAGGCAGATAGAAAGTGATGGCTGAGCCACCACGCAACATGGCGTCTTGGAGACCTGCTTTTCATTTTCAGACTAATATGTTCCAGCCCATTGGAAAAACATTGCGGCACATAATGTAAGCAGTTTCACATGCACACCACTTCTCTCTGCATCTCTGGAGCGCATGACAAAATGAAGGGACCAGACTTAAGTGATGCTTGGGTGACTTCACAAATAACACACCAATGTGTGTGTGTGTGTGTGTTTGTGTGTGAGGTAGGGAGGGAGAGATAGTGAAAAAGATAAGGAGAAAGGCAGAGAGAGAGTGAGTGTGTGTGTGTTTGTGAATCAATCCAGTTCAGTCAGTGTGTATGTCTATCAACATATTTACACGGTGTCATCAGTCCTTCATGATGTTTACATTGAAGCATGACCAGCAGTGTGTGACTGAAGTGTGTGTGACTCTTGGCATTGCAAACACGTGTACTTGTGGGCACAGAAATGCATTCACACAAAAACACGCACACACACCGTGTCACATAATGAAACTCTAGTGCCCTCGTCTTATAAGACCAAGGGACCACATACACATTTTAACACACACAGACACACAGACACACAGCCCAGATGATGTGTTTGCATCCTTATATGGGTAAATGAATGGTGTGCTTGGCAGTGGTTAAATGCGTTGCTGCTCAGCCTTGGGGCCCAGATGGCAGCCTAGTCGTTTGCATCACCTTGTTTTGTTTAATTACTACAATCAACTTTCTATCTCTTCAATTAATCACCACCAACCTGTTCCATTAGTCTCTCACAACACACACAAACACACACTGAGACGGATGCAGGGCAAATACACAAACAAAACACACACGTACTCACACATACAATAGGCATGTACACACACACATTCATACACGCACACAAACTAACAAACACATGCCACATACCGATTCACCCACGCAGTTATTAGCATTTTAAACTCTACATAAACGATTAAACTTTATTTGAACCTGAAAAAAATGAGAACCGACTAGGCAGAGGGGAGGGGGCTATCATGACGGAGGCGAGGTGGGTGACAGCGACCAGGCGCACGAGAATAACGGGGCGGAAAGCACTTCATTACGTCCTTTTATTCCGTTATAATCACCGCTTGGCCATCACTCCCCGCCAACGTGGGGCTCGTGCACTGACACCGGGATTGATGCACCGGAAGCGTGAGACTCTGCAACACAATAAACAAAACCATTAACCAACGTCGCGTGCCCGCACCGCGGTGCCAGCCAACGCCGTAAACAATTCATATTAATTATCTACGTTCATCGCCTTTAAGAGCGCTTCCGTGTTACATTTGCTACATCTGCCTAATATAATGAGTGCCTATATTGTCAATTACTTTTTTATGTTTGAGTTATCGTGAACGCAGTTTCAGCAGCACCTATAATAGACTAAGATAAAATCAATTTCAGCCTGAGTGAGAAATTAATTGATTGATAGGTTTATGCTGCATTATATCAACACCAAATGGAACCAGTCATATTTTTATGCTTATTACCAAAGGAATGCATAATGTCTGTTATAGTAGTACAAAGCCAGTTTAAGAGACACTGCTGGCCCATGAGGCCGCCTTGTGCTGAAGCCATGTGAAAATGAGTGTGGTGTGGGCTGCCTGCATCCAGTTATTTAAATGTTAAAACATGGAATAACATGGTGATTTAACAACCTTGCAGTGTCTGCTGGCATAAGTTAGTTACGCTTAAACCTGGGCCTTTTGTGAGTTGCTTAAATATAGGGTGTCAAAAATTCCCCCAATGTTAAGGTGAACCAACCCCTGAAAGGTTAAAAGTTATTTAAATTAGTTCCAACACATACATGCTCCACCCTCTTACAGGTATATTGAACGACACCAAACATCTCTGGTGGCCTGTCATTTAATGTTGTGCTGCCATCTAGAGGTGAAAACTTCAAATGACCTCACACTGAAGACCCGTCACAGTTTGTCAATGCATGTCTGTGACTCAGGCATTGGTAGGTGGGGGGTTGGGAAGATAAAAACATGGTGGGATCCATTTTGTACTTAGTCCCATTCCTGTGGTGGGTCATGGCCAAGGAGGTTTACTTTCATGTCGAAACAAGCATCCCCAATCCTGGGACTGCAGGATGCTTTCATTGTAAACAGGAGGTGACAGATAAACAACACTACTGAGAAAACTGGACTCACTGCTCCAAGTAACTCCTTTAGATCATCAGTACTCAAATAGTTCTGACAGGGGAAATGGCAACAGATAGCTCAGTTAATTACATTGGGCGTCATAGTTTTAGGATGGTATCCCATGTTTACACATACTTATAAACTCCACAAGTAAACAAGTTTATAAGTATTAGTTTATAGTCCAAAATTATATCCTGTTTTGGAATTTAAATAAAAGAAATGTGACCATGTACTCCAAAATAGCTACAGGTTCATGCAGTTTGGTAGGCAGGCCTTTGAATAGGCGTAGCTAAGGTTATTTCAGTACAAAGTTCACCCTAATGGCCAGACATGTAGGATTGCTTGTTTGTGCAGAGGCGCAGGCAGATTTATGACCTTCTAAACATCTAAACAATGCTCCCAGCACCTACCTGCTCCACCCACAGAGGTTACAGGCTCCACTGTTAAACAATATGGAGCCCAAAAATGTGCCTGGAGTGACGTTGACATGAGGTGAGACTCCTCCTTGACCTCAGCCCTACTCATTGCCTTCCCCACTCTCTCTTGTGGCAGTTGAACTCCGGACGTGGGAGTGACAGCCATAAAAGTGGAACTCTAGCAATGTGTGTGTGTGCATCGGTCTGTGTTTGCTTTGTTAGTTTTAGCCTATTGAGTAATGTAACTATAAACTAAATGGTGTAGTCACTGTTTAAAGCAGATGTAGTCTATTGACACTGCTCCTGCAAAAATGACAGTTATAATAGCGATTTCTAAAATTAAAATCTAACACATTTTATTAAATCAAAATGTTTTAGAAAAATATTCCCGTAAATCTATAAGGGGACGATCATGATGTCGCCTCACATTCCAGTGTAACTCGTACTGTCGGTTCTTTGTTTTGCCGATAGATGGCAGACTTGAATGAGAAAAAAAGAGCTCGAAAACGAACGAGCCTGTAGTGCGCGCGCCTCTCATCCTTGCTCTATTTCAATGCATCGTCGCGTCCTCTTTCCCGGGTGAAGAGTTCACGGCGAGGGCTCTTATGGCAGATGATACGCGACCCATGTCAAGGTATAATCAAATTTGCTATACCGTGGTAGATGCGTCACAGCGCGCCCGACATTTTATATTACTGGTATCAGTTAGGGGACTCTAAACGAGGCTATCCCAATAAACAAAAGTAACGACCAAGCACCAATTTATTACTATTAGGAACACTTAACCTTATGGTCGGAATAAATCTCCTCGTCATTAAGTATAGAATTTCATTGAGAAGCTGGATATTGTATTATGCTGTAGATATGAGACTGAAAGAATCACAGATATATAGGCTATTTGCATCTTTTACTGTCCCTTGCATCTTAATGATGAAATAGATGCACTCATCGTTGATGCCCTCATATGATGGTTATTACCTTGAGCCAAACACACACACACAATATTGTGAGAAGCGACCACTCTGCAGGCTCACATTTACCTATAGGGGGCACTCTCCTTGATCAGATATTGGTGTGGACGATGAGGCTATTCCAGGTGACAGATCTGAGAGGTAAGAGAATGTGACCTGAAGTTTTCAGATGAGACTATACATCCACTGTGAAATAGCATTGCAGTAACTCACTACACAGAACCACCATAGATCAACGGATCTGTGTCCAGAGGTATCTGATTGTGTTGGCTGTAATAACCAAACACAGAACTCAGGTGTGGCAGGTGGAGTCGTTAAGGAAACGCTCGATCATCTAATTGGCCTCCTCCAAATTGTTAAAGTTATTGCTTCAATTACTAAGACAGTAATACAGCAATTTACGACATGCACATATCTGGACAGAAAGGCTTGACATTTAATCGGGAGAACATGCAGCAATTCAGACTAAGAAAAATGTCAAAAACACATAAAGGGAACTGAAGACATTCAGGTATGCTCACTTCTACTGCTTACGCTTACGCTATTGCGAACTCTTGCCAGATGTTGGCGCCAGAGATCTAAAGGCAATTATTTCAAAGTTTCATCTCTTTTCTATTGCACTGCTCAAAAGTCAGAGGTGAATACATTGCTCCTGGCTTTCACCTATCCAGAGACCTTACGTTTAATTGGCTTTCACTGTAAGCACAGCTTTAACTTGAGTCATTCTCAGCAGACAAATCAAAGCACGCTAGACAAGATGGGTGTACAGGTTGACTCTAGCTCCTCTATAAACCTCTATAATCCTCTGTAGCTCTAGAAGTACAAAAACGATCCCAAGTGAAAGTATATGTACTCATATTAGTACATATGTACATACACAATATTTGTATTTGTAATCTAAAATAATGACAAAGTGGAGATCCTGTAAGATGCCTGTGCTCTGTGTTGCTGTGAACCTGTGATCCTGCAACTAGGGTGCTGTATTTCCTAATGTAAATGTATAACGGTATTTTATTTCCATAAACAGTGAGTCATGACCCGTGTATCTACCCAGACAAACATGCGCCCATGGTAACACACACCCCAACACCCTGAAGGCCGCTGTTCAGTATATGTCATCACAGTGACCCAGACTGCACTTCCTGCTTGGTAGACATCCAACGTGCACACGACAAGTACACACACACTCCCGCGAACACACACACACTGTGACAGTGAGGCAGACACCAGACATAGGTGCTGACATGGAGCTAGCTGATAAGAGGGCTACCCTCATCACTCCCACTTACA
Organism: Mallotus villosus; assembly: GCA_903064625.1. Classification (NCBI taxonomy): domain Eukaryota; kingdom Metazoa; phylum Chordata; class Actinopteri; order Osmeriformes; family Salangidae; genus Mallotus; species Mallotus villosus. The sequence continues at coordinate 263,530 of CAEFZP010003257.1, forward strand.
TCCTATGACCCTGGGCCTCACACACTCCCGCGCACGCATACACAGACACACACAAGCTCACACGCATATACACACAGTGACAGTGTTGAAGACTCTTATCTGAGTTTGTCTGCCTGTGCTCTCGTCACACACACGTCCTCTTATCTGTACCTCTGCCCCTGAGCTGCAGCACCCTCCCTGGCTCTGCTTCATCTTAGCAGAGAGAGAGAGAGAAAAGAGAGGAAGAGAGAGAGAGAGCGAAAGAGAGAGAGCGAAAGAGAGAGAGCGAAGAGAGAGAGCGAAAGAGAGAGCGAAAGAGAGAGAGAGAGGGAAGAGGAAGGAAGGAAGGTATGGAGGTTAAGTCAGTGTGAGAAAGAGAGAAAGAGAGAGAGAGAGAGAGAGAGAGTGGAAGGAAGGGACATAGATTAAGAGAGAAGGAAAGAGAGAGAGAGAAAGAGAGAGAGAATTGCAGGGACAGAGAGTGAGGAGAGTGGGGGAAAGGTGACATGGGGTAGATGGAGGAGGATGTGAGGAAGACATGTTTCTGCTAAAGGGATGAAGAGGGGAAGTGTGACCTGTAGTGAGGGAGCAGAGGGTAGCAGCAAGATGTTCTCACACTGCCACGACCCCAACGAGAGTGGAGAGAATGTAAAAGAGAGAAACACTCACAATTTGTGTTTTGAGAGTGTGTGGTCTGAAGTTGGAATACAGACGTTGTCCAGGGTCTGTTTCCCTTCTGCTCCATTTTCCAATCATTGTCTTTCCTGTTATTCACCTCCTCTCCCTGTTTTCTCCCTGTATGTCTAATTCTTTCCAGTTTTGTTATCTGTGTCTCCCCATCAGTACAAATTCCAAATCAATCACATTTTATTTTTATAGCCTTTTTACAGCACGTAAGAACCCCAAACCCTGAAGGAAGACAAGGAAAAACTCGGAGGCAAACTCGGGTTGCTGTCATCAGTCAGATCATTGGCTGAATACAATTACGCAATAAGAATAAAGATAAAAGTACAAATTTGCAAGTGAATGGATGGTGAAACACAGTCAGGGCTCCAAATGAGATTTGCAGTGTTCTGCATTGATGTCATTTGCAGAACATTCCAAATGATCTGTTCCAGACTGCTCTTTGATAAAATCCTCCTCTCTTAATCTAAATATTTGAGATAAATCTGTTCATCACCTCTCTCCCTCTTTGTCCCCCATCTGTCCCCCACATCTCTCTCCTTTCTCTCAATCTCCTCTCGCTCTCTTTCCCCCTCTCACACACTCCTCCTTGTTCGTCTCTGATGCCCCTCATTTCCCTGTGTGTGTGATCATAGTGGGGGGAAAAGGGGGAGGGAGGGGTGGCAGGGCCAAACATTTGCCCAGGCTTGCGGAAGCCAATCGATGAGTGGTCTTAAGTTTATCTGATTTTTATCACCGGGGCCGACAGGGGGCAGGTCGATGGGCTGTGCCTGCGTCAAGTTGACCTTTTCAGGGACGGCGGCGTGAGAGCTCCCCCCGAGACCTCCACGGTCCCTTGTCACTGTCTGACTGGCACGAGTCTGTTGCTCTCAACGACAAAGTCTGTGGAGACGTCTATATCGGCTTGCGGCCGGGTTGACAGCGCCTGGCTGTTGTATTTATAAACTGTCCTTTGGCCGTGACACTTTGCCGATGATCGGGGACTAATTTATGCGGGCAAATCTCCTCTGTGCAAAAATGAAAGCTAATAGAGTCATTAGTGGCTAATGCAGCTTGGTATACCTTGTATAAATTGGCTTACTTTGTAAATCCCTCCCCGGACAATACGTTTATCCCTTTCTCTCTCCATCCTCCCCTCGAGTTCTCTTTATTTCAGTGTTGTTTTCTGTCTTCCTCAGTCGGCAACACAGGGTACTTACAAAATGAAAGTGGCAAATCTAGTCTAGCTTAAACAATGTGTTTGTGTGTCTGTTTGTGTGTGTTTAAGTTTGTGAGTGTGTGCACACTTTTGTGTAGAGTCGATGGATGATTATGACATGAAATGTTCATGAGCATTGATCAGCAATAGCCCCAAAGTGAGAGGCATTTCATATCCACACCGTCCACTGCTTAACGACATGCTGATGGATGTACAATGATCTCCAATAAGAAGCCACACTGCACACACACACACATATGCACACAAACAGACACATCCACAGTCATCGGATCCCTGTTCCTTCGTGTATGGTTAACGCTTAAGCTCTGATCCCTGGTATGAAATATGCAGAGACATGAGGAAATGGATTAATGATCCCACCAGCGTTGGAAGAGGAGATCCAAAATTACTGCACGTTTTACCTGGAAAACCTCCCGTCCCAAGAGCACGTCTAGGAAGTATCCCAGTCATCCTAGCAGATGATGAGAATCTGGCGTCCCAGACTGTCTATTCGGGCCTGATGAGATGAACATATGGGATTGGAAAGGAGATAGGATTGTTTAAATCTGCAGACTAATCAAATAGATTTGAAACAGGAAAACAGCCGACATGGTTGACAGCTCATATCTTTCCATACTATACCTCACGTTGTCTTTTGGCAGACCATAGCAACATGCAAGATGGCGGCTGACAGTTATTCACGGATGTGCAGCCCAGTAAGCCGAGAGCTTTGGGGGCATGGGTATGTGAGGCATGTTTTGGCCAGTCTGAAATACTGACTTTTTATGGAGTGATTATATTTGCCACACACTTATAATGTGCTTCTAAATAATTTATATAATGAGTATCATGACTAAATATAGCTGTTTAGGCATCTGCATGTCGTAAAAAAAGTGTATTAATTTTCTTAGAAGCAATGACCCCGTCATCGACCTGTTTGTCACAGCGGCAATGACAGTCCCGGGGGCAACATAAAAATTAAATAACCACTATCTTCAAAAGCTCTGTTTTACGACACAATCAAGTTTATTACAAAAAACGGCCCTGGCATCATCATGTGCTGACAGGTAGAACATTTTGGCAGGCATCTTTTTCAAAGCTCAGCAGCCAGTACAAACAGAGAAGATATTTGATTAATTTTGTTCAGCCAGGCTGTGATCAGGGAGCTAGTTAAAAGAGAAAGTACCACTGTGGCACAAGTGCAAAATATGCAGATCATGTAGCTAGGGAATGTATGTGTCTGAGGACAACACCTAAACACTCAGCTACAAAGTCATTTGAAGATTGAGATTGTGAAATGGTGTGCATTGTACTACGGTGCCAGAGAATCGATGCATCCCGTTTCCGGTAAATAAACTCTATGTTCACCAGGGTTTGAATTTGGTAAACGTAATCTGGTAATCTGTTTTAGCTGACTGGGCTGTAACGACTTCTCCTCTGGCAGTAACCAGTTATAAGCTCTGTCTTGCTCTTCGCTGGGGTAGGATCGGCGCAATTAAACTTTTTTTTCACAAACTTAAAGATGAAAAATAAATAATTAAGCTGTTTCCATTACTTAATTAATTATTTCATTAATCATTCTCTCACAAATTTCACTCCCTTCCATTCGTCACGGCGCTCACTGGCTTCATTACAGATCAATGTGGAGCCATCCCCGTCGAGAGTCACACTGTCATTGCCAAGATTAATCAAGATGTTTCCTGCATGTGTAATGGCTTAACGGCCTCCGAGCCATCGCTATGACGAGCAGCAGGAAAACCAAGAAGAAGTCAATGTGTGTTCTGTTGAGGTAAAGTAAACGCTTCAAACTGTTACTGCTGATTGTTTCTATCACTTCTTCTGTGTTGTCATTCATGGAGAAAGACCTGAAGCTGTTTTCTTCTTTGGTGTGTTCATGTTAAGAATTGATTTTGACTGATGCTTTCCGAATCCAAGATTCTGTTGGAATTGTTATAAATTTCTATAGTGGTCTATCACCCAATGTCTTGCAAACCAACTTTGCACAAGCTCTCATAATCTAAATATGTGTGACCTTTTTCTCACCAAAAGTCAAAGGTGAAGAGATAGAGAAAGAAGCCGAGGAGAGAAAGAGACTATTCTCCTCTGCCTCGGTTTCGAATCAAATTCCTCGATTATTTGTTTGATTAATTTGCACGGCTGCGTGCTGTAACCTGGTTCTGTCCCACTCCTCCTTCAACACGCAGTTTATTTTAGCGAAGCTCTAAGTGGCCTCATAATGTCACTGTAATACTGGGTCAGGCTTATCCGAATGGAGGGATGGGACTGGAGGAAGGGGGAACGGAGGGATGGGACTGGAGGAAGGGGGAACGAGGGACGAGACAGAGGAGGAAAAATGTCCCTCGTTCATCTTCCAAAAGAGTGTTAAAATAACACCTGGTCCGGCTGGATTCGCCGTGGGTGAGCTGAATGAATCTGCACATCCAGCTAACAGGATCTGTCAAAGAACATCCTCCCTAAACAGACAGTATGCACACACACACACACACACACACACACACACACACACACACACACATGCTCCTATGTAAACTGCAGCAGTGTAACTTATCTTGCTTCAGATGAACCTGGAGCCAGTCTATATGTAATTTCTCTAACAGTTCCATCCTTTCCAACAACATTCACAGTGTGTTACAGCCTGATCCCAGTAGAAGACCATGCAATGTAACTGATTTGCATCTTTGTTGTCTTCATTGCAGTCCCTTACATTGAACTTGCTTGAAGTGTACTGCTATTCATTTCATAGCTAGCTGATATGAAATGTGATCACCCATTGCACAACATTACTCACTGCACACTGCCATACCACCACACCTTGCTACCAAACTACCACAGTGCCCCAATGTTTTGGCATCATGTTGCTAGTAGAAAACTACAAGCCCCAGAAAGAGAGAAAAGAGAGAGAGAAAGAGAGAGAGAGAGAGGGGGGAAAGAGAGAGAAAGAGAGGGAAAGAGAAGGGGAGGGAGAGCTTGCACATGGCTCTATCGCCTGGCTGTCATCTGCCAATTCGGCAGTGCAGAGATAGAACTAGTCAAATTACAGGCCGCTCGGATTCCATCTCCTGTCCTGACAAGCCTGTCACAGGCAGGATTTAATCTCTTAATAGAGAACAAGCCTGAGACATTTTTTCCCTTTTTGACCGTGTACTGATCACATCTAGTCATGCCTACAAATCAATGACATCACGTAGAAAATGAGAGAGAAATATCCATGTCTTATTATCCAATGAGGTTCCCTCCCTCTCTCTGTCTCTCTCTGTCTCTCTGTCTCTCACACACACACACATACAAGCTGAATACACAAGCTGTCATAGATAGCAACAGAGTAGATCATGATTGATCAGGGCTTCAGTAAGCACCACATCTCGCTCCCCTGCCTAAATTAATCGCAATCAGATCCGCTTCAGCAGAGGTTGGCTGAACGATTTTAGACAAGAAAGAGAGAGGGAATTAGAACTCGAGAGATGAAGATTTGTTTTAGACATAAGTTTTGATCCTTTGAGTTGCTGAAACTACCTCGGTCTCTCTCTGGTCCTGTTTACACTTGGTTTTAAAATGTATTTCCAAATTCAAGTGGACAGCCGAGACACATTCACTTCACTCACTGGCTTGGAATACCAAGATGTTTTAAGAACTAACAGACACACATACTGGCTATTTCAACTGTTGTGAATGCGAAGACGAAATCATTCCGAGTTGCAAAAGAGACGTCCTGCGTTGATGAAGTGCTGTTCTTTCCTGTAGCGTCCTTGTCGGGGATGCATCAGCACCCATTAGCGTTTACGCTACAAAGGTTATGTGGTCAAATGTGTCAAAAAACACTTCAGGTAGTGGACTGAGTGATGAATCTTGGTGGTTGTTTACACTACAATTGAGCGCCGTCCAATTATGATCTGATCACTCAAAATACATTTTAAAAGCCAACTGATACAGGGTCTCTTTCTCTCTCTAAGCAGAAACTCTCATATTGACTTCATTGAGAACGTTAATAAATGTGTCTGTAATTGTTATACACTTTACCTGGCAAGATGTTCGGATCATTGAAATGAGTCATGTGACCTTCCTCGTTCTTGTAGGGGAGAAGGGTCAGGTTCTCCTGGCTTCCCATTCCGTGGTGTGTGTTTGTTTGTGTATGTATGTGTGTGTGTGTGTGTGTGTGTGTCTGCAACTGTAATACCTGTGAGTCAATTGCATTTTACAAAGTGAATCTCATTTGGACTACTTTTGGGACATGTTCAAACAGTGCCACATGTAACCCCCTTGCCCCACACTTGACGACAAAGCCAACAGTGATTGGTCCCTCGATTCCTGAGCTGTAACACGAGTGGCTCATTCGTGTAGCGCCTGTCTATCATTCCCTGTGGATTCCACCCCCCACACACCACACACATCCATACCCACATGGATTCGATGACATAGGTTCCATGGCGACGGAACTCCCGGTGATTAATGCCCCAGGAAATAAAAGTGTTGTCGGGACGTCGTTGGAACATTGTAAGTGCGTGTGTTCCGGGCGGGGTTGAAATGCTTTGGTGTCTAGCACCCAGGCATTAGGTAATTAGCTAAATCAGCTCACATGAGCTTCATTAGTAGCAGCTCACAGATGCACCCGTGTCCAGGGGCTTGTTAATTACCCTCAGGTTCGTTAGAAAGGAGGCCTGGGGCTCTAATTAACTGGCTATATGTGTGTGGATGAGTGGGAGGGGGCAGGGGGATGTGTGTGTCTGGATGTGTGTACGCATGCCTGTATGTGTTTGTGTGTGCGTGTGTGAGTGCATGGTTTTACTTGTCTGCGTGTGTATTTTTCCATGCGCATGTGTGTGTGTGTGTGTGTGTGTGTGTGTGTGTGTGTGAAAACCAGTCTATGTAAGGGCCCCTAAATGTGTAATCCATCCACACGGGAGATGGAGTATGTGTGTGAGAAGAGAGCTGGAGAGAGATGAACACCCACAGGGTATGTTAATAAAAGTATAAAAAAAATAAAAAATAAAAAGAGAGAGAGAGAGAGAGAGAGAGAGAAGAAAGAAAGAAAGAAGAAAGAAGAAGAAAGAAAGAGAAAGAGAGAAAGACAGGCAGATGCATAGAGAATGAACAGACAGGAAGCTTTTGTCTGTTGGGAGTGACAATGGGAGAATAGTGACTCAGAGATAGATGAAATAAGAGAGCGTAGTAGAGGGAAGAGACTGATGAAGATGGAAGGAGAGAAAGAGAGAGAGGACAGAGTCAGATATCCCTTTATGGGTGTGATGTCTGTCCTGTTCCAGCATGTCACAGAGACTAAACACACAACATCATGTTCTCTTCATGTGTACAAACAGGCCTAATTGGATAATAATTGGACAGAGCGGATGAGAAGCATGAGCAGACACACATACCAGACCCCCTACACACAACTGTACACACACAGTTACAGCCACACACAAACATTTGGACACAGATGTGAAAAAATACTTATTTTAAAAGGTGAAAGTAATCCATTTTTGAAATACATGATGACTCATGTATTTATTCAACTTCCAAAACAAAGGACTCCTCGAAGAGAGAGGTACATATTGCAGTGTTCATTTTGCTGTTTATCATATCCCAGTGTCTTTGTTGTTCTTCACAAAGTGCTGCGCCATGCTCTGTCCAAGGGGCTGCTGGAGAACAATGGATTAATTGACTGACAGGCCGACAGGAGGCTGATGGTGTGAGGGATTGAGTAGACCAGTCAGAGGTTACCTTGACTGGACAATACAGACTGTACTAGCAATCATCACAACAGCATGCTATCAAAACTGTGTGTCAATACCACAGGCTGAGATGAGCAATACAGACCAAGAGATGGAGATGCCAATATGTAGGATGGGAGAATGATGAGGAGGAGGAGGAGATGAGGAGGAAGAGGAGCAGGATGATGATGATGGAGGAGGAGGGGATGAGGAAGATAATGATTGTTATTACAATGGCAGCAAAGGTCATGTGTTTTAGGTAGTATCCGTTCTTTAGTTTGTCAAAACTGAGAAAAGAGAAAACGAGAAATCCAATGATTGTTCCACCCTAAAGCAATATCCTACCTAGACATACATGGAGTGAAGCTGTTCAGTTCATGAACACACCTTGTACAAACAGACACACTCACCCACTCAAGTACACACATACACACACTCAAGTAAGCACATACACACGCACACACAGACACACACAACTCCTGAAGCCTGACAGTCCTCTCTCTCCCACAGACTGTAGCGAACACACCTTCGACCATTCATCAGTGTCACCCTGTCGCCGTCGGTTACAGCCCAGGGCCCATCACGTCTTCATTACAGGCGGAATAAATCTGAAATAAAACTGCCGATGATTTATTAGCATCCGACTTCAACGCGCCGGTTAGCACGCACGCTCGGCGCAGTCACGCAACAAGACAGGCCCCCAGTCAGACTTCAGACAGGAGTAGGGGATATCAGATGTGACAAGAGGATGTTTGTTTGATTACATCTGTCTGGGATGACTGGTAGAGTCTGATGAGGAGTGGAGGGGGCAGGAATGTCTGGCAGGCACGACACGACTGAACTGGGAAGTTGAACATCAGTCGGAACCGATCTCTCTCTCTCTCTCTCTCTCTCTCTCTCTCTCTCTCTCTCTCTCTCTCTCTCTCTCTACGAGTTCCACCTAGAAGTAGAGGTGTCCTAAACTAAACCAAACCACTTCATGATCTTGGGTTGTCCACGGTCCACGGTTATATAGGTTGAGGACAGGATGCCGTGAGGGGAAGGGTACTGTGGAGCTTTGCCTGGAGCGGGGACCGAGTGGCGAGCTGGCCCTGGAGCAGAGCCAGTCAGATAAGTCGGGTCGAGGCGAGGCGAGTCCAGATGAACCTGGTCCAACTGACACGGGTCCAGTCCGCGGAGACCAGCCCAGCTGAGGACAGCAGGTGTCACGCTGTCCTGTTTGTCACTAACCCAATTACACCCGCAAAATGAGACGAAGGACCTTGTTCACTCCCAGACAATGGGCATAAAGCATGGATATGTATGCATATGTACAACAGCGCACAATATAGGTAAACAAAAAGCGGGTGAGCGTGCAGAAAAGTGGAAGATAGACATTTCTTAATGATATCAGTGTCCATCTCTTTACTCCTCTCTGTCTCGTCATCTCTCTCCTCTTCTGCTCTCCCGCCCGCCCTCCCTTTCTTTCCTGCTCACTCTCTCCCTCCCTCTCTCTCTCTTTTAGCTGCAGCCCATCTGTCTGGCAGTCTGCTCTAATGGTGTGCGTGTGTGTGTTTGTGTGCGTATGTATGTGTGTGTGTGTGTGTGCTCTAATGGTGTTTAATGCCCACACTAATGGTTTCAGCAGGGACTCCTGGTAGAGTAGTGGAGTCCAGGCCTGGCCCAGAGAGTGGGCCGATCACTGGCAGGACCATCCCTCATCCTGGGCCCGCACGGAGGAGATGAGGAGAGGGCCAGGGGATCACACACACACACACACACACATACACACATATACACACACACACATGCAGACACATACATACTCCTGCACACTTACACCTAAACATTCTATCGCTCTTCCTCTCTCAGCTCTGCGCTCGACTCGCTCTCTCCGCTCTCGCTCTCTGCGCATCTCATCTCTCTGCTCTCTCTCTCGTGCTCTCTCGCTCTCGCGCTCGATCCTCTCTCTCTCTCCTCGCGTCGCTCGCACTCTCGCTCTCTCTCTCTCTCATCGCTCCTCTCCCTCGCTCTCCCTCTCCCTCCCGCTCGTTCTCGCTCCACGTCTGCTCACCTCTCACTCTCTCACTTCTCACTCTCTCACTCTCTCACTCTCTCACCCTCTCACTCTCTCACTCTCTCACTCTCTCACTCTCTCACCCTCTCACTCTCTCACTCTCTCACTCTCTCACTCTCTCACTCTCTCACTCTCTCACTCTCTCACTCTCTCTTCTCCGTCTGTTTAATTTTTGCCTTGTTCACACCTTTACCTCCTTCTATTCCCACTATCGTAATCTGATTCTCTATTCACACTCCACTTTTTACTTTCCATCCACTCTCTCTCTCTCTCTCTCTGTCTCTCTCTCTCTCTGTCTCTCTCTCTCTCTGTCTCTCTGTCTCTCTGTCTCTCTCTCTCTCTGTCTCTCTTTCTCTCTGTCTCTCAGGTATGGTGCAGGGGTATGGGGGCCAGGGGGGTTGCAGTGGTAGATGGTAGGATGGTTGAAGGGTCTGGGAGCTGGAACGGAACACTGGGGACTAGGATGGGGTCAGGGGTCAGAGGTATTTTGGGGGTTCCTTGTGGATTAAGGGGTACTTTGGGGTTTGGGGTGCAAAAACTGAGGGTCATTAAAAATGTGCGTGTGTTTATGTGTGTGTGTGTATGTGTGCCTGTGAACCATTTTTGATGCTGGAATTGGAGTACCTTAGGGAATGCTTTGAGCACGATGAAAGGCAGGGGTTCCAGACTGGAATGTTACAAGAGTAGAAGGGGGAGGGGGGTTGTGCGCGATAGTGAGTCAGGGGGCTGATGAGGACTTGGGGCGGAGGTGTATTTCTGGAGAACCAGTAAAGTCTTGGAGGGTCAGTAAGAAAGATTTTGTCTTCTTTTTTTGAGAGAGAGAGAGAGAGATAGAGAGAGAGAGAGAGAGAGAGAGAGAGAGAGAGCAAGTGACGAGAGGATGGTATTTCCATAAGCTGGGTTGTGTGTGTGTTTGGAGGGGTGGAGGGGGGAAGCGACCAGGCAGGGTGATGTTAGCTAGGGGGTGGGGGGTTGAGGAAAGGGTACAGGGGTAAGGGTGTGAGACGGGACGAGGGGGTGTGGGGGAGCGAGGCGCGGTGGCGGGGCTAGGGGGTGTGTCAGTACAGATGCTCTGTGACCGCGTGTCACAGCTCAGGCCAGGAAGCTGAATCCAGCGATTAATCACCCTAGCCCTCAGCCTGTAATCAAACAGGCCCCGGCTGTGATGTATGGGCCATGTCAAAACCACTGACTCACACACACACGCACACACACACACCTATACACACAAAAGCAGCAGATACACAAAACACACGTACAAAAGCGTACATACAGTACAGACACAATATGAACACAAACACACACACCCACAAACTGCATAACCCCTGTAACATAGGGATCATTGCTTTGGAAAAGAGAGGCCAGTGGAACAGACATCAAAGACTCAGACATAAACACCCTACAAGCCAAACATAAACACTTGGTCAGCAAGCCAGGGAAGAGGAGGGTGCGGAGAGGAAGGGGAGAGGGAGGGATTGTGGTTGGAGAAATGAGGAGAGAGGGATTCAGTGAAGTGAGCCTAATAAGGAAGATGGATAGACTGAGAGTTAGTGTGGGAGAGGATGAGAAACTGACAGAGGAAGAAAGAGAGAGGGGAAGAGAGAGAGAGATGTGTAAGTGAGAGATAGACTTGTGGTGGGAGAGAGAGAGAGAGAGAGAGAGAGAGAGAGAGAGAGAGCGAGAGAGAGGAGGAAGTGAGGGGTGAGGAGAGGATAGAGGAGCGTATCCGTGGGGACAGAGGTAAAGCTCTTGGTCAGCTGTTTCCACGGCGATCACCGACAGGCCGCCTGACAGGATGAATAATTTAAGACGAGGTGTGAACATCGATCCCACAATGCACTTCTTCCTGAACAGCCTGTCCGACGCACACAGACAGAAATGTAGACACACATACACACACACATGCAATCTATTATGGAAACATTCACCTGGTTGGTTTTGATGCAGTTCTTCTAAAAGGTGTTATTTGTCCTAATGCTTTGATATCAACAAAATACAATTCTGTGTAGTCATCTGCATTCACATGACACATGAAGAATCCCTGCAACAGACACAAGCACACACACAAAACACACACAAAACACACAAAACACACACACACATACATTGGTGATGTGCTGACAGAGGAGGTGTGCTGTGCATTGACTGGTTCTCACTAGCCTCCTCAGAGAAATGTCCTTCCTGTTGAATGTGTGTACTTCCTTTCCACTTCTTCCTGATACTTCCTCGTTGAGTCAGATGTCTTTGACCTCTTGGTCTGGTGTCCAAAAAACAGAACAGCTTCTTGGCCAAATAGAAGGGAACAGACGGGGGAGGGGAGGAAAGGAGCAACGTCATCCTCTTCAGACAACCAGCCAAAACTAACACAGCCAAGGCGTCATGGAGGCTTAATTATGTGATGCTTCATAATTCTGTGAATACATCCTTCTAATACTGTAAATGCATGACGAACTGGGCGGCTTTCGTTATTTGCATAGTAGCTTTCCAGAAATGTGGATGGTTTCTCCAGTGCTTAAATTTTCCTATTGAAAGCCTCCAGCCTCGTCTTCTCCCCTGGCCTCTCTTTCTCTGTCTTCTCTTCATTCATCACGCAGCCTGAACGAGTGACCGGGAAATGACCCTCTCTCCATCCTCGACAATCTACCAGAGCATAAACACACACACACACACAGACACACACACACACACACACAATCAATTTCAGCTCACAGACACATAAGGCACGATCGCAGACACCGTTCATAAATGTGCAATGCGAACACACACACACACACACACACACAGCACCGCTCCCAGCTCCTATCACATCCGTTACAGATGGTTTCTCCTCCTCCTTGACTCCTAAATGAATATAAATATGTCTGTTTGACATCATTCATCTGCCGTCAAGAACACACTTACCCCTTACAGCCAAAGGAGGCAGTGTTACTCTCTTCTAATATGGTGACCAAAGGATAATCAGAAAGAAAGAAAAACAGAGTGAAGGGAGATATGAAATGGCTATATCTATTTGGTAGATACGTATCCAATGGTATTGTATAGGGTCTAGAAAATAAAATCAGATTAAGAAATATGCACATACACGTATGCGCTCCTGTGCGCTCGCACAAATCCCTCAACACTCACAAGTGCATTCACTTCCCTCTTTATGAAGAATACATTTCATCCTGCCATCGTTCTCTTCATCAAATCTGATGCTATCGCCGCTCGTGTGACAGGACCTATTCAGAATCAAGTGGCGTGAAGCCCAGTAGCACCCGTCTAGCTCTATAAACACAATATGGTTGTGATATCATCAATAAGCATCAAACAGGAAACGACTGCCGTATGACAAGGCAGATCTGGATATAGTGAAGGAGCTGTTTGGAAACAGAGATATCAGAGATGGAGAACAAATTGAAACAAAATGGCGGTTGAATCTTTTTGGTCGCACCGCTGGTGCAGGTTCGGGATTCGTCTTCTGGGACACTGGGGCAGAGAGAGGGAAGAGAGAGGGAAGAGAGAGAGAGGGAGAGAGGGAGAGGAGAGAGAGGGAGGGAGAGGGAAGAGAGAGGGAGGGAGAGGGAAGCGAGAAGGAGGGGAAAGAGATAACTACATGTGTTCTGTGAGTAAGCTTTTGGAGTTTCAATCAGATCTACTGCTAAGATGATATATATATATATTTATGATAATAATAATGGTGAAAAATAAAGATGGCCGCCTTGAAGAGCTGTTCTTATTGTTTTGACCTGAGGGAGGCGATAGTGGTCGGGAATCTGGCTTCTCCTTGCTTCAATATGTGCTCCATATGTCACCAAAGCCATTAGCAGAGCATTAGATTAACATTAGCGCTAACTCCCCCACCCCTATTGTTCTGTTAGCCTGTGGGGTAAACACTAGCGTGGTGCTAAGAAGCTAACGCTAAACTGAACAAGTCCCTTTCTCTATTCTCCTGCCAGGCAATTCCTTAAGTAATCTGCTCAGTAGGGACATTCTGGGAGAAGGAAGTTTCTCTCAACGGGTTGTGGTTTCCAGACAAACTTATCTCTGTATTCGGTTCCAACTTGACCTCAGAAACCAAGTGCAGGCCTGCATTCACTCTCAGAAACTCAGAGTGAATACTCAAGAATTATAAAGACCATTTTTCTTAATTAGTGATGTTCAAAATACCTCAGAGCTGACGATATGCAATTTATAATTCAAATTTCATAAGTCATGTTTTAAAAGTTGTGTTTAAATGACTCGACGATAGCCAATTTGAACCCCTCCATCTAGCAGACCAGGAAACCAATCAGTTGGCTCACCTAGAGGTCAGGTGGAGGTCAGGGTGAGATGCCGTACCCCTCAACTCCTCCCTCTGCCCCCCTCCTCTCCCGTTCCATGACAAAGAGAGCTCCTTTGGTTACCAGGGAAACAGGCTTTTACCATGGCGATGTTGGAACATGCAGGAAGGGGCAGGGCTGCTTTGTTTTCGCAGTGATGAAGAATTCTCATCACGCATGTTTAATCGGCAGAGTTATGGTCTAAAACCTCACACCCAAGGTCGTTTACCAGGATGATAACACAAATTTGGAGGGGATCCACAATCACTGTCGTTTTGCTGGTTATCGCCATCCTTCCCAGTACTGCTGCTGCACGCAGCTCACAGATACGGCACCCAATCAGGAACAGTACACAAGGGCTTGTTTGCTGGAAGAGAGATGCATGCTAGTTCAAACACACACACACTCTCACACACACACACACACACACACCACACACACACGCATACACAAGCATGACATCTTTTTGTCTTCTTCCCCTTGTGGCTCTGCTCTCCCATCACCCACCACTGTTGGGCTTAGTACAGCAAAAAGAAAAGAAAAGCCCATTGCCATGGTAACCGTGTGTGCCGTTCTGCTACAGCTGTGATGTATGAGGTGACACTCCTGACCCTGTGGTGAACTCTATAGGCAGAGGAGACCAGATAGACCTCCTGACTTCACACTCTCTATGCCAACACCATTGAGTTGTGCCTGTTAATTCCATAACAAAACCATTGACTCGAGTTTCAAAATATCGCCATGATAAACCAATCTCAACAAAATCACACTTAGCCATTCTTTTGGCAACATATAACTCGGAATATAGGCTATACCAGAAGTATTAAATGGCTGTTATAGTACACTAGGCATATCAAATGAACCACTTGGATATGTTACAGCGAGGACAAATGATTTGTTTCGGGTTCTGGTCTAGTCAAGGTGATACTCCTTACCTTGACAAACTGTCAATATTGCACAATAACAGAAGTCATATTTTCATGTATCTTTCCAGGCGTTTATGTTGCAAACACCGGGATTTGTTTATTTCTGTTTTTATGGTTCTGTTAAGGCCAGACCAGGATTATCTTCTCTGGAGGTTAACCTGATCCTTTGTTTGTTTGGCCCTTGTTTGGCTACCTTTCTGCAGTCATATCCACAAGCACCAGTACAGGAAACCAATACTGGTTGTTCTATTTGTGTGTGTGCGTGTGTTTGTGGACTCCATATATTTAGCTTGTCTCTTAACAGACTCTCTCCCTCCCTCACACACACACACACACACACACACACATACAGTAGACATATTCCCATTCATTATGACCTGCCATATCCCAGTGTAGTGAATTTGCCTGGGGTGAATTCTGCAGCACGTCTACAGTCTTACCACTAGGAGTGCTGCAGCTTTGCACATGGTTGAGTTCTTGTAGTCTCACAAGACAGATGTGTGGGCCTACCGCTGACCTACAAAATGAGACACACGTGTATTTACATTAAATCATTTATTCTTCTATCAACATAAACTCTTCAGATATAACATAAAAGTAAATAAATATCTTACAGATGTGTCAGGTGTTAAGTAACGGGGTAGGATAGGAATCCATATCGTGGCATCCCCAGAGATTCATAGGCTTCCCAGTCCTCCAAGCACCAGGGACAGAAGCCCAGTCCTCCCAGAGACAGAAGCCCAGTCCTCCCAGCCCAGGGACAGAAGCCCAGTCCTCCCAGCACCAGGGACAGAAGCCCAGTCCTCCCAGCACCAGAGACAAAAGCCCAGTCCTCCCAGCACCAGGGACAGGAGCCCAGTCCTCCAAGCACCAGGGACATAAGCCCAGTCCTCCCAGGGACAGAAGCCCAGTCCTCCAAGCACCAGGGACAGAAGCCCAGTCCTCCCAGAGACAGAAGCCCAGTCCTCCCAGCACCAGAGACAGAAGCCCAGTCCTCCCAGCACCAGAGACAGAAGCCCAGTCCTCCCAGCACCAGAGACAGAAGCCCAGTCCTCCCAGCACCAGGGACAGGAGCCCAGTCCTCCCAGCACCAGAGACAGAAGCCCAGTCCTCCCAGCACCAGAGACAGAAGCCCAGTCCTCCAAGCACCAGGGACAGAAGCCCAGTCCTCCCAGAGACAGAAGCCCAGTCCTCCCAGCACCAGGGACAGAAGCCCAGTCCTCCCAGCACCAGGGACAGAAGCCCAGTCCTCCCAGAGACAGAAGCCCAGTCCTCCCAGCACCAGGGACAGAAGCCCAGTCCTCCAAGCACCAGGGACAGAAGCCCAGTCCTCCCAGGGACAGAAGCCCAAGTCCTCTAGCCCAGGGACAGAAGCCCAGTCCTCCCAGCACCAGGGACAGAAGCCCAGTCCTCCCAGCACCACGGACAGAAGCCCAGTCCTCCCTAGGGACAGAAGCCCAGTCCTCCCAGCACCACGGGACAGAAGCCCAGTCCTCCCAGCACCAGGGACAGAAGCCCAGTCCTCCCAGGGACAGAAGCCCAGTCCTCCCAGAGACAGAAGCCCAGTCCTCCCAGGGACAGAAGCCCAGTCCTCCCAGAGACAGAAGCCCAGTCCTCCAAGCCCAGGGACAGAAGCCCAGTCCTCCCAGCACCAGGGACAGAAGCCCAGTCCTCCCAGCACCAGGGACAGAAGCCCAGTCCTCCCAGCACCAGGGACAGAAGCCCATGCTGCCTCACGGCCTGGTTTGTAGGTGGTTATGGGAATGTTTCCCACTCGCTGCACAACTGATGAGCCGGCTGTGGCCCATCCGCTAATCAGCGCCCCACTCCACACAAATGGTGCTGACAGGGCTCAGGGGGAGAGAAAGCCTCAAGCCAGAAGGAGAGAGAGGACGAGAGCCAGTCACCGTCACGAATACCCACATAGCTTATGACTTGAACAGTTGTGTTTTATGGGCTTCATGCAGAGCAGCCGACACGGATTGAGCGAGGCTCTCCGGAAGAATGTTATGGGGGTTTGCCAGGTCAATTAAACGCATATCTGGTCACTTAGCGGTCTTAATCTCTGTGGTTGCCACGATCAGCAACACATTTCAAGTTTGCCATCTAAACAATGAGCTATTGAGGATAAATATTTGCTGGTGTAACACATTTTTTGCAAAGTAAACTTGGGAGACTGCAAAACTCACGACGGGAAGAAAGAGAAGACATTCCACCTCCAGTTGCAGGACGGTCCGATGTGTTTGTCACAGTGTTGGTGGGTCATGACCCTCACACACACTCCTGTTAAAAAAAAGAGGAGAGACAGAGAGAGAGAGAGAAGAGAGGAGTAAGAGAGAGAGAGAGATAAATGGCTGTATTATATCAGTACTGACCGAAAGCAGTCACCAAGACAAATGATTTGTTACTGAAACGAGACGCAAAACAACACTAGGCATTGGTGTGTGGGGTGGAGGTTTGTGAACACGTGTGGGTGTTTGAGTCTCAGAGTGTGTACACGTGCAGGCCCTGCCAAACAGCCTCGTCTCATTTGGGGACCAGCCCCCCCCATCCATCCCCCCTCTCCACCCCCGTCCTACCACCGATGTTAAGTGGGTGACCTTTTCTCTCGGCTAATCCACACCAAAAAGCCCTAATTACTGCTGCTGCTCCACGAGCCTGGCCAGGCCCAATAATCAATACAGCCGATCGCCCCGCGGATCTCCCCCGTCACACATCGAGCTCGTCTCACACGCGTGTGCCTGAGCCGTGGCTATGTATACGTGTTTCTGTTTGCGTGACTGATAAATGCTCGTATGATAAATGAAGCCGGATGCACATACGACCGTGTGAGAACGTGTCCTCATGCAGGAGATGTACCAGACGGTTTGTATTGACACAACAGTAGCATGGAGGAGGACAGCGGCGGTGTGACGGAGAGACAGGACGAGAGACGGCACAAGCGACAAAGCCAGGACAGTACCCCCCCCCTCCTCCTCCTACTCCCTCCTCCTTCTGAATGTTGTGACACCAGTTGACCTTATTGAGTTGCTGTTGTATAAAGAGGCCCTGATTAGAATACCTTGCTTTTAACCTTTAACGGAGTGACGCGCCTCTCTGAAAATAAAGAAAAAAAAACGATTGGTTTATGCAGAAGGGGAAATTAATCCTGTCGTTATTTGGTTGAACAGGGGGCATCTTAGTTTGTGTTTGCTTGGCAGGACAGTACATAAGGTTGGTGGGTTGGTTGAAAAGGATGGTTGTGAATGTTCGGGTGCAAAGCTTTGGGGTGACATTGTAAAGGTCCATGCCTCAAACGCTACTTCTCTTCCTATGTGCCTATATGCTTTCCAAGTGTATACAGTATGTTTGTGTGTGTATGCGTGTGTATATGTGTGCATGTGTGTGATGGTGGTGTTGACATATACATTGGCCTTTGCTTTAGGGTATAACCGAATAACTGACAGATCACAGATTTCTTTCAGCAATTCTTCTCTCTTTTTCTTTCTCTTTAATTAGAAGCTTTTTTTCTCACACAAACTACAGTCAGCACTTTCCCCCGAGGACACACCCACACCTGCCGGTCTAACTTTAGAACTGCCCCAGGAATAACTGACTTCTTAACTCTTAAAACATCAAATTTCAGACATATTTCAACCATGATTGATGAATTGAGTCTGGAGAAGTAGCAGAAGTAGCAGTAAATCTAAGTGTAACTTTACAGTGAGGGAGCCGTTACATAGCTCAGCATCTGTGTCCACCCATTCAACAACAGGTTTCAAATCTGTGTCTGTGTGCTTTAGGTCTTCTCTGAATGACCCAATAGTGAGTATGACTGAGGAGACGTATGCCTTACGAGCAATATTGACAAACTATGGACTAAGTCATCAATGGTCGGATGAGATCATCAACCTTGGTCAAACCCTTATGACATCGTTGACTATTGAACTCCAACCCGAGTCTTCATGACCTGATCAGCAACGGTCACCTGTTCCTATTGACTTCCAGTCCAGCACAAGTATTATCAAAGCATGAGGCCTGATCAACGAAATAGTATTTGGACAATAATGCCAAACACACATAAGCTTATAATACATACTTTGCATGTCTCAGTGTGTGTGATGTGTATGTGTGTGTGTGTGTGTTTGTGCCTGTAAGGTGTGTGAACATGGACTGAAGACATGCAGCCCTAGAGAGCTGCCCCAGTCAGTCAGCCCGCTGAGTGAAAGACTGTGGTAATGTTTAGTTTCGGGGGAGTCGGGGGCAGGGGGCTGGGTGGTGAGGGGTGAGGGGTGAACAGGAGGATGGGCGGTGAGAGAGGGAGAGGGGGCCTGGGGGAATGAATGGGGCCTGGTGAGAGGAAGGGAGTGAGGGATGGACAGCACACAGACCAGACTTCGTGGGGGTGTGAAACAGAGAGGAAAGTGGGGTTGGAGGGAGGGAGGGAGGAAGGGGGGTGAGATGGAGGGATGAAAGGTCCGAGCGGGGCGGAGGAGAGGAGAGGTTCCCCGGTCCTCGTCACTCAGCCGTCTGTCTCTGACACCTGAACCTCCGCTGACCGGGTCGTGACTGGCTCCCTGGCGTGGAGTAGACCGTGGAGAGGGTCTGACCTCTGACCTCTCACCTCCTCGTCACCACCACAGCCCTCCGCCCTCCGCGCCTGCCAGCTCCTCCTACTTCTGAAACTCTGGGTCCAAACCATAGCGAAGGAAGGAAACACAAAACGACTGCCGTCCACAAATGTTAGTCCACAGATATTACTGAAAAATCCTATGTAAAGCAGAAAAATATGAACACACACATGGACACACATCCAAACACACATTTTTCACATAAACACACACAGAACCTGCACATCAAGATTCTTCAAACACGTGTCTAACACATCCATACAGCATCGATGTTGCCTAAGGAACACCATGTCATTCATGCGGTGTGCGTGTGTCCCCTGAGGTTGGAGGCCTAATCCCAGAATCAGGACAAACATACAGACAGACACACACACAGTATGCAAGCACTGTGTGCGTGTCTCCCTGGAGATGTGGGATTAATCCCAGGTTTACATTGTTAGGACAACAGGGCTAATCTTGCTAACAGGGTGTTTATCTAGAAGCTGGGGGGACTGAATCCCTAACGCAACAGTATTGACCCAGAGACAGGGAGAAGCAGAGGACACAGGGAGAGGAAGGATAGAGGTGCATAACATTTCTGGGTGAGAGAAGAGTGAGAGAGACTGGAGAGAGTTAAGATGAGGAAGGAAAGAAAGTTAGACGGAGGACAAATGGACAGAGGAAGAGAGAGGAATAAAAGATTGTCCGCGTTTTCAGGTATGCAAATCAGTGTTACGGCGTCAATGCAGGACTGCACACAAGCTGTCCCCTCGGACTATATGAGAACCTGAAGCGCACACACGCACTCGAACACACACACACATACAAAACAAGCACATAAAAAGGAAGGTAAGAAAGATATGATCCCATCAGACCTATAAACACTTTACTTAATAGTGTGCATAAAACATGTTCTCTACTGTAATACAACCTTCACCCACATAGGGGTAGGATATACAAGTCTATACACAGTGGTCAGACAGGAAACTCCAGGAAGAACATTGAAACAAAAAGCTGACTTCAGCCTTCTCCCTTTTTCTCACAAACACCTAACCCACTGACCTCTAACAGTCAAACTCACTGCCTCTCACGGCCCCTTGTAAGTACACACACACACATCCACACACACATCCACACATCAGACACACACACACACACAGCCGTGTGCTTAATCCCGAGAGGGCACTAACTCCAGTGGCAAACTGCCACCTCAGTATCGGCCGGCATCTCCCGCTGCCTGTCGGAATATTGCGCTGGCCGGCGTTAACTCTCTGATCGGGATATCGGCTGTGGCGGCCGTTAGCATGCACGTCAGGGCCAGGGGACGCTTCCAGAGCCAAATGCCAGTCTATAGATCGGAGAGGGAGACTAAAGATCACATCATCGTCCAGGCGGACACGGGTGACACCGGACAACAGACAGGGGGAGGGGTGGAGGGAGGCGAATGATCCCTGCCAGGACACGACGTTATAGACAGGCGCTGTCATTACGACACACACACACACACACAGACACACACACACACACACACACACGTACAACCTCGGACGACGACGTTATAGACAAGCGCTGTCATTAGGAGTGTCCCTACGGGCCTAAAATGATAACGAGCAGTGGGGAGGAGGGGGAGGAGAGGACAGGGGGATGAGGAGAGGACAGGGTGAGGAGGAGAGGAGGGGGAGGAGGAGGAGGGGGAGGGGGAGGTGACCGTCCAGCTGTCTTCAGGTGAACGGGTGGACTAGGACCGTGTTTGGAGTCGTCATGACACACGACACACAGGCGGCAGGTTGAATCTAGTGAGACTCTCACACATACATCATGTTTCAGTAGTCTCTGAGTTATGGTGTCTGTGATGGATTTAGCACCAACGCTGAGAGAAGAGACAGTCACACTGTGCCTGGTGCGAAGGATAGCCAATGCACCACATGGGAAACAAATGCTTGGAATGTTCTCCAGATGTTTCACTGCTAGAAATGTAGCAAACGAACCCGACTCATTTAGATCCATCTCGAGATCTATATTTCAGCAGCTCAATCATCCCAAGCAACCTAAATCAACTGCATCCCGACAATGACAGTATAAGCAAATCATATTTGACACAAATGACTTGAGTGACACACTAAGTTGATGATCTACTGTTGGAAATGAAGCCAGCGCTTAGAGGGACAGGCACCAGTTATCTCTGCATAGTTTCACTCTCACACACTGGGCCGCGGCCCAAGGGAGAATTACTACAAACGAGAGGCTTAGAGTTACACTAAAACCTCCCACCTGTCACTGATATATTACTTACACTGACACGTAGAGGTGGCAGAATAAACAATGGTTACAAATCACAAACTTCTGTATGTTCTTTTCCATGATGTTCTTTCAAACTTCTAAGTACAGTTGAAGAAAATATAATTCTGGATGTTTCTTGAAGTAGAATAACAGTTATCATTGATCGAAGAATAATTATGTTTTGGATATGGTAATGCGAACTCATGCATTTGCTTTAATACCTTTTATATTTCCAATAGGTGGGGTTTTATTTTAGTGACGAGATTTACTCATTAGATGCAATCGGAAGCAAGTTTTAGTAGCAGTAACTTTCAGCACCTAAACTCCAGCCCTGCATCCCAAATCCCACTTATTCCTTTTCCCATTAGTACATACTGTAGCTGCCCTTTCAAAGTCTGTACTGTTTCATACAGTGTGCATACTATTGGGACATACTACTTCATCATTCCGGAGTGCCTTGAATGTAGACGTTCTTTCTCACTCATCTGTCATAGTTTGTTGCGCATAATTTGAACATTGTTGAAAAATCGTTTGGTGCTCCATTTTTTACCTTGGAAAAAAAAAGGCATTCGCCAAGCTAGTCAGAGAAACTCATAGTTCTGTTGAAGGGCAACCAGGAGAGTTCTGCTGTTGTTACTTTGTATGTGGTTCAGTAGATGTGACACACCTTCGGCTGGGCAGAGGATTTTGGTTCAGAATAGCCAGAAAAGTATGCTGGCTTGCACTAGGACATTCTTGTAGTTTTGGCATACTGCAGTTGACATACTACGTATTGGGACATGCCAAATATTCTTCTGGCATTCATGATATTGTAGTATTGGCACTGAGAAGCACGCCAACTACTGTAAGAACGTCCCAGGGCTACCAAGTACCGACGGGCGCCATGCCAAGCTACGACATGTACCGTCCCACAAATCTTCCCATCCGCCTCCTGTGCTAAACTACCTGTCAAACCAACAGCAAACCATCAAAGAGGACCAAGGCTCCAAAAGTCAGTCAGTTAACACACAAATTGGTCCCTAATCACAGACATATTGTGTTTCCATTGTGCTTGTGTCACAATGCACATGAGGTCCGTTCCTCTTGTGAAGAGACAGACTGACAGGTCAAGCTCTGCTACTGTTCCGAAGTAAAAACTGTGTCAGGTGAGCTCAAACGATCCGACAATCGCCATCGCATCCCCTCAAGGCAAGAACAAACGCTCACAGACCTCTCTGACATGGAGATGTTTAATCTGAGGTGCTGAAACCTAGCTGTCCCCTAAGGATGTGTGTGTTTGTGTGTGTGTGTGTGTTTGTGTGTGTGTGTGTGTGTGTGTTTGTGTGTGTGTGTGTGTGTGTGTGTTTGTGTGTGTGTGTGTGTGTGTGTGTGTGTGTGTGCGCACATGTGACTACTGTTTTCTTTCAGACTCTCTCAGTCCAACATTTAAGCAATGTATCCTTGAGGGCTTTTTCACGGAGTGTGACACACCTGTCAGGTTTCCACAGCAGTTGGGAAATAGACACTCTGATGTGCTGCTGAGACCAGAGTGTTGCAGTGTTTCAATCATTGTAAACCATTTAGACGGTGATAGGGCTCTGACGCATGTCTTAGCAAGCCTGGTCACCAACTGGCAGATTCCTGTTATTATTCCGTACAAAACACACCTATAAGACAATTGCACAATCACTAAAAACTTCTAGGAGGTTCCGAGCAGTGAATCTTCATGTATGGCGGACTTGTATGTGTGTGTATGTGTGAGTGGGGAGTGGGAGGGTGGATTGAGGCGGGCAGGGCAGGGGTGGGGTGGGGGTGAATTGTGTGTGGCGTAGGAGGATCTGCCTGTCTGTCAGGTGTTGGTACTCACATTAGTCACATAAAAACAAAGCATTCTGGGAAGCGACGATAGGCAACACAAAGAGAGTGTCCACACTCTACTCAGCACCACAGATACCCGATCCCCTCTGTGTGAGTGTGTGTGTGTGTGTGTGTATGTGTGTAAGTGTGTGTGTGTGTGTTTGTGTGTGTAAGTGTGTAGGTGTGTATTTGTGTGTGTGTGTTTGCGTGAGTGTGTGTATGTGTTTGTAGTGTGTGTGTGTGTGTGTGTGTTTGTGTGGGGTGGGGAGAGGATGACGCCTCATTGGCTGCCATGGTGGGGTCAACTTTAGGTCGGGACATTTGTGATGGATGGACCTCTCCGAATCTATTCCAGTGGCCCTCTTCTTTCTCTTTCTCTCTCTTTCTCACTCTCCCTCCCTCTCTTCCTTCACCTCTTTCTCTCCTGCTTTCACTCTCTTTTCATAACGCTCTTTCTTGTTCTCTACACAGTTCCATTTTCTTACTTACCAAGCAACATTCTTCTCTTTTTATTTCATTCCCTCTCTGCCTGATGTTTTTATTATTCCAAATGGGCTTCAAGCTGTTTCTCGTCTCATCCTTAATCTCTCTTCATTTCTGAAACTTTCCCTGCATTAAAGTTAACTCTAAAAATAGTCAATATGTAATACTTTTCCCCCCCACAATCCTGCATGACCCCTCTGCACCCCACCCTCCTCCTCTCTCACGACAACATCCTCGTCCAGGCAGGCAGGGCCTCAGACAACTAACAAATGGCCCCAAACTACTTTTTTTCCGGTTCTCCAATACCTCAACTCTGTGTGGACCAAAGGAAAATACAGCACTGACGGAGGAAATATCTTAATCTTCTCAGAGTAAGACCTGACTATCTTCTGAAAATCTTCAGAAAGGTGAGAATGAATCCTGATGATATGTATTGTAATCTGTCTAGGTGGAGTTTCTTAAGTATTATTCTTACAATCATTTTTTTAACAATTTCACTAAGCATTTCCTGCCCAAGTGCAGAACATTGACAGCAAGCAACAACATGATGTCATGTCTTTTTCTTTCTCTTTATTTTCCTCCATCCTACTAGCAATCCCTCCATTGGCACCAGGAGACATGTATCTGTCGATGAAGGAATTCATTTTGGCTGCCAATCAAATGGGAGGGGCAATTGACTGCCTAACTAGACTATCTTGATGAGTGAGTTCTGTCTCTCTGCCCCTGTCTGTCTGTTTGTCTGTCTGTTTGTCTGTCTGACTGGCAAGGCCAGATGTTTGGAGAGATGGAATGAAATCCAGAGACAATCACTCAGACAATCAGAGTTGAATGCCTAAAACCAAAACCATTACCACAGAAAACAAGTTTTAAAAAACAGCATACCCTGTTGCAGACCTATGGAAATTTTTCACGAGAATGATGAGCATCCTAAATAGCTGCCGACATTTTCATGAAGCAATCTGTGCAGCATAATACTACAACTGCCTCATGTCAACATGGCCGTTGTCGACTTAGCAACACAGAGACATGACATCACATTATCTCTGTCTGACTTTCAATTGGCTTGCTTGTGCTGCATTTTGTTTTGTGATGTGTGAGTGTGTGTGTGTGTGTGTGTGTGTTATGTGTGTGATTTGTGTGTGTGAGTGTGTGTGTGTGTGTGTGTGTGTGTGTGTGTGTGTGTGTGTGGTGTGTGTGTGTGTGTGTGGTGTGTGTGTGTGTGTGTGTGTGTGTGTGTGTGTGTGTGTGTGTGTGTGTGTGTGTGGGGGGGGGCTTTCTGTGGGCTATCACTGGTATTTCAGATAACAGCACTGCGATCTCTTCTCTCCTTTTTTTCTCTGTCTTTCTCTCACGCTGTCTCTTTCCTCTCTGTGAGAGCTCACGGTCCATTCCCCTGGCTCTGGTATGTCTGTTTCACATTTGTATGTCTGAAATAGGGCCCTGCTTGGCTTAGCTTTCTTTTTCTCTTTCTCTCCCACACTCTCTCTCTCTTTATGTATTTTTTCGCTCACACACACTATCATGTCTGTCTCTGTGAAGGTTTCATGGTTAGGTTCTCTTAGACGTCATTCTAGCCCCAACCCCCAAACCTACCACACACACACACACACACACACACTGAAAAAAAATCTGAAATTTGATTTTTGACAGGTTCATTATGTGAAACCACAAAATTCTGCACCCTACTTTACCTCTTACCCTATACAAAAGAGTGTGAGGAAAAAATATCTTACGTCACCAACCACAACTGTCCACTGTCAATTGGCCGAGTAGTGACTAAAACAGATTCAACCCATCTCTCTTTCTAAAGGCCAGGAATCTAAGAGAGAGAGAATAGCAGTTTATACATGATGCTCAAAGAGGTGCTGGACAGATCTGTTCCCCACCAGACCACACAACAGGTCCACAACGACTTCCTCATGTGAGCCTCACTCAATCATTCTTGTGAAGTAAACATTTAGGGAAAAGCACCAAGTAGAAAATGAAAAAGTCCACGTTGAAAAAGAGGTAAAAGAGAGTCAGACGCTTGAAAATAGATCTCTAGATTTTGATTATTTGTACTAAACTGTCCAGCACTAAGATGTTCTGTTGAGAAGCATTGAATCCTCAGCTTCCAGCATGTCACGAGGACTTACAGTCGGCTTTTAACCGAATAAGGTTACATTTGTGGAAATGGTATTCTTTGTTGTATTTCAGTCAAATTAACATAAGTAAAAACTAAATGCATATGTTAAAAGAAGCAAAGAAACACAGTTATGTAATAAACACATGGCCTAAAAATCGAAAAATATCAAATGTAAACTAAAACATTAAACTTCATAGTTTTTAATTGTTGTTACATTATATGCATTTATTTATTTAGGCCTTATGGATAAATTGTTTTTACAAAGAGCTCAAAGAGTTCAGATCTAATCAGGGCTTTATTGTGATTTGCTTTGCAACTATCTACCAATAAAATGCATTTGGTGGTATGCCTAGTGCAGGTTTAGACTAGTTTACATTCCAATATTGCTAAGCACGAACCCCCCCCCCAAAAAAAATAAAATAATGTACTTTAATGCAACAGAAACTTGTGTCGATATGCAAAGCAAAGATTATATGCAGAATTTATATAAAATATTTTGAAGGGATATTAGTTTCTGTTATTTACACATTTTTGAAGAGTAAAGTTGCATGGGTTTCGTCATCCAGATCGGGCCAGGACTAATTGTCCCTTATATTCTTGGACGTATGATAAAGCATTTCTCTATTTAATAGTCTGCGTCACCTCCTCAACTGAAAGCTTTGAAAGTATGTTCCTCCTTTTAGAGGCCCTAATGGTTTACGTCAGACATCTGTCTTCGAACAATGTTTATTCGCTAACCTAATTGAAACCATGAATTGCAAAAACACATCAGAATCTGGCCGTTGAAGAACTAAAAGCGTCTTGATCGCCCTTTTTAATATGCCGAGGTCATTCAAGCATTTTCAGGTGACAGTATGTTGCTTTACAAACACACTTTTAGAGCTATACTGTAATGTTTGCCCATTGTGGTCTGTAAACGGTTGTTTTGGCGAGGCTGCTGTGACAACAAACTCAGAGAGAAACGTTGTCCACTGGATGACCCCGTCGTTGCTTTTGAGGGTCCCGATGCCTAGAAAGAAGCCATGTTTCTGATTCAATCATTCGAGTCGCTGTTGCTCACTTACTTTTACGTGTTTTCAGTGCAATAGCTTTAATTAAAAAAATACAAAGCACGTCGTTTGAGGCAAAGGCAATGTTAGGTCGAAAATAAATATCTTTAGAGCGCACTCCATTTCCAAAACACATTGAATATTTAAATAAATGTACAGACTTTAGATGCACATTAGGTGCAACTTGGTAGCAGAAATATTCAAAATCGGGGTTTGTATTAGGTCTAATATTGACACATTTAGATATTTTCCTATAGGGTATAACTGTCATATATAGGCCTATTGCCTCGACATTCCCAGTTCAAGCTATATTTGGATTCCAATTATAATACTGGGAATATAATAGCAAATACAATATAGGCCATATTGAATAATAAAAACGGTAATTAGAGATTGTTTGTGTCAACAAAACAGTTTGAACTGTCAAATACAAACGAACTCGGCCTAATCAAACTTGCTTTGACTTAGCCCAAAATTATGAAACTAAATGTAGCCTAATATTTGCAAATACCCGAATGCTGACATTTATAATTTATAACAAAAATAAAAAATAAATTGCCTGGTCTATCGTGTGGCTTTTACATCATTTGAGCTTCAACAGGCCCAAACCTAATCGCGTTAATTATTTCGTGCTCACGAGCCCTGCGTCAGCAACATAAACCGTAACTTAAACCCTACATTATTAAGTAAAACACCCTTAAGAACCACGGGCTTTAATTTAGGCCAGTGTTGAAGTGTGTAGAATGGAACAAAATGAGTCCGTGTCACACACACTGTAGGCTACATTCCTTATATGTAACCCTGTAGCTATAGCATTTGTTACATCTAAATCGTTTAGTTAGTTTTAGCCTATTATAATCATTTACCTTATGATTATTACATTTGTTAATACGCATTTTTTATGTAGCTATAAATGTAGGTCTATTGCATTGGCTACAAATAGCCTAATCAACTCGACTCTTTAAAACTTTGTTGACAAATACCTGTCCATTGGATAAAGCAAGGATAACCATTTGTCAAAATCATGGTTCTAGGTAAAGGTTAGACACAAAACACCCCAAGCACCTAACAAGTCTGTAGAAGATTATTTACACTGATACAACTAGATTGAACAATGAGGGTAAACTGGGGGTTTAGTTCTGCAGAGGTTAAACGTTTACCACGAAAGTCAAAATCGACGTTTACCGTCACAATCTTTGAAGACTTTGGGCAGGAATAGAAAAGAATAGAAAAGGAATAGAAAAAAAAGGAAAAAAAAAGAGATTCTTGTCAATTTAAAGATTAAAAGAGGTAAAAACAGCATCACTTACGTACACTGTCCCGTGACTCTGCAGTTGCATTGAACAACTGTCCGGAAGTGCGAGCCAGCAGACCCGGGTTACAATAGCAGCCAGCGCAGGTGGATCCAAGGTAAAAGTCGGTCATTAATCACTGGATCTCAGTCTCGCGTTTCCTTTCATGGGGTTGTCACGAATCCTGTGCACGAGGCATAAAAAATAAAAGACATATAGGCAGTGAAACGTTTTTTGGGGGTTGAAATGGCCTATCAGCAGTTTAAGAAGCAGTGTGGAAGAAGGAGAGATCAAGGTCATGATACTTGAGTGTAACTTTGAAAGGTAGATTAAATAGGTTCGAGCATCACAGTAGGCTATTGCACTCGTAATCATTAGCTCATAATATGTTCTATTATGTAGTTCATGCTACAATAGGGATCACAATAAAATAGAAAGACACATGCATACATGTAGCACTGCTCTGCGTGTTAAAGGGAGATATGCTTACGTACGTTACTGTGACGTACTGTAAGAGATGCGTTAACCTAAAGTTATCGCTGGTAATTCCGGGATCTTTCTGATTGTCTCGGCTCAGGAAGACCTGGTCAGGTGGGGATGACACCTCGACGTTCCTTGAGGCGCTTGACACCGACACTGACATGAAGAGGGCGGCTCTTCCTTGCCAATAGCCTGCCCTGGAGGTTTTAATCAATGGCTTTCTTTTTTGTCCTTTCAATTAGCCAATGACTCGATAAGGTTGTCATCGCAAATGACGCTCTCATCCCAATTCCGTGGATAAACATACCTTTATTATGCCAATAATGTTCTACCCCTTGGGACTGGAGTGCACGCGGCTGCATACATTGGCAGCCTTTGTCCTGCCATGCGTAAAGTATGCTCATGTGGTTGCATCCAGTTATTATGCCCTTAACATGAGGACTTGTAGTATACTTGTTCACGCATAGGCCTAGTCTACATTGTAAATTTACATGCTGTTGATAGCCCATGTAAATCTATTTATTCTCAAATGGCGTTTATACTACTGTACCATCTACGGATGATCCGATGGAATAGTCACTGTAGACCTGCTGTGCCACATGACATTAGCATGCCTCTCGTCAGTTATATTTCACTTGGCCTTATGCCTCTCATAACGTGTTAAAGCAATCTAAGCCTCTCCTCTGATGTGGCCCAAAACTTGATGACTAATCAAATGACGTGTTGAGGCATGCATGCTCCCACTTGCACCACAATAAGAATGTACATGCTCAGGTCTCACAGAGGCAAAAGCACTTTAATACATATAATTTGACCCGTAAACATCGCGCAAAAAACACTTTATATTTGCTCTAAATTTGATTAAATATAGTAACAGACAGAAGCTTACCACAGGTTACACGTCATCGGTCGCTCCACACTGATAAAACTCAGTGTCCACTCATACATAAAAGTGTTGAGCATCATGCAAACCTTACACAATACACTCAGATTGACACTCGCGACGGTATACAAACACAAATTGGAAACACAGGGTTGAACACGAAGGAGTTCCTTAAAAGGATTGACGAACACATGAGTTACTTCAGCTGATTGTGGTGGTAAAATGTATCTTTCAGTGCAGCCAATTGGTCTACGTCAGTATTGCACACAAAACAGTGACCCATGTCATACAATATATTGATGCTTATGAGTCATTCGTTTATTTGTGCAGCTCTGTAGAGAAACAGCATCAGATATATGAGGTATCACTGTGCACCATGACATATGTGGATGTGGAGGAAATCGAAACAACTGAAACCACATTCTGGCCATAGTTGTCCTTGTACTTGGCTTTTAAAAACAACATAAATTGACCACGTAGTCCCTTCTAACGTCCAAAATAGTGCATTAGTCATCCCATGACTAGGTTCGTTGAACCAAATCAGCAAATGATTTACAGCCTGATATGGTGGGACCGCATCTTTGGTATATTCAGGCCGGTTTATATCGACAAATAGGGCTCTTTAGCTGGAGGAATATGGGTCAGCCCCAGAGGAAGTCGTTGATGCGGCAGGAGACGGAGTGCATGGGGCAGAGAGGGACTTCTCTGACCCCGCGTCATCTGTTTTTTCGCTATCGCCCGGGTCGGATGCAGGGAGCTTTGGTCGGCAACAACCCTTCCTTCTCACGCTTCTTTTGTTTCATTCGACGGTTCTGGAACCATATTTTGACCTGAGTCTCGTTGAGTTGAAGTGCTGCAGCTATCTCCACGCGCCGGGCGCGGGTCAGGTACTTGTTGAAGTGGAACTCCTTCTCGAGCTCTGTTAGCTGCTTGGTGGTGAAGTTGGTCCTGACAGTGTTCGGCTGACCCCCAAAGCCGTACTCCCCTGACCGTCCTGTGGAAAGAATAATGACACGGTTGTATAAAGAACATGTGGTTACCAATAGGTCACTACAATACTGTCTCTCAGTTTACGTTCTAGAAATTGTAACAATCAACGGTTTACAGAACACCTGACTGTCTAAAGTCACTTCACCTGCAAAACCTTTACGCATCAGATTCTTACCTCAGATTAAGAGACGCAATTGGTGTGAGAGTGGAATCATATCATGAAACAGTAGTGTACCCATATCCCTTAACACTGGGACCACAAGGAATCAAGTAGCCCCTTGCCACACCGGTCTGCCATACCACTATATAATTTAACTTTTAGCGTTCAAAATAACCAACATACCTAATAATCATTCTGATGCGTATGTATTATGTGTTTTATTAATTCGTTTTGCAAGCTTATAATGTATAGTGAGTAAACACGTGTAAGAAAGAAAACGCAGGTGCATGCAGGCATAAGGCAAACCGCTACATGAAACGATGTGTTATTTTTAAACATGCCCTGGCATAACACATATGGAATAATCGAAATGTACTTGAACATTTAAACTTACTTTACATCATATTAATCACAAGCGTCTTTACTGTCTCTGTGACCGAGGTGGCTGTGGAAGGTAAGTCCTCAACAAAATACTTCTGACACATGAAAGGTCGCGGACTGATAGAATGGTATATCATTTATTCAAAAAGTGATTCGCTTTTTACACCAAACTTTCTGGGAGTCAGCTCCGGCGGTCCGAGTGTTAACACAGGCCTGTCTAATTTCCTTATACTCGACAGGCCCCCATTGCAGACAGGTGAACGTTCTAGGTCTCATGCAACAGTTTGGCCAACTGTAAAGCTTCGGACGTGCCGCTGTTTTCGACAATGATATGGCTAGAGTGGAATGAAGGCCACCTTACATGTGCTGGTGACACTTCTTCTCTCTGCACTCACCTGTCTTGGGAGGGTTTCTCTTAACTTTCATCCAATCGAAGGTCTGTGCGGAGGACGCGGCCTCGGACAGGGGTGAACAGCACGCGTCCAGGTGGGTCGTGTGCAGTGGGGACAGCGGGTTCGAGCACCCTGTAAAAGGGGCTAAGTTTGCCTGCTCGTGCCCGCCCCCGTAAGTGGCGTGTGAATACTGGAGCTGACCTAAGGACGCACCCCCGTAACCTTGACGATGCTGTGGAACCATTGAAGAAGAGATGTTTCCGGAGTACACTAACGGGGCGCACTGAGGGAACCCCGCAGAGTCCACTTCATGGTTTAGCGCGTAATGATTATAGCTAGTACAGAAACCTTGGGGCCCGTATCCTGAGGCACAGTTCGGGTGAGCCCCATACGCAATACTTAAAGATCCGGGTGTGGACTGGTAGGATCCTGGCTGTTGAGGGAGACCATCAGGGGAAGCCCTGCTTGGTATAAAGCGATCATCCCCACTGCAATTATTGACAGTAACAGCACACGACTGGAAAGTAGTAATTCCGTGGTCAGAGTGGAAAGCCCTGACAGAGCATGAGCCGCCGTCGCCGCTCATCACCGAGTAATCTAAGAAGCTGCTCATTATAGCATCGTCTCTGTGGAACTGAGGGACCGTCCAAAGCAGGCCCCGTGTGATGACTCTCCTCTCTCTCACCCTGGGTGACCGTGCCAACCTTTACCGAGTCACTCTGTTATCAGATGAGGGAGGGGGACACTAAGGGACGATATCAATGAACAGTGGCGGTCACGTGGGCCCGGGTCAGCCAGTGAGGTGTTTGTTCTGATCCCCTTAGCGGTGACAGATCGGTGTTTGAGTGGGTATTTAAATTCCGAGCGCTCGTCGATCAAGGTGACGCGTGTGTGTGCTAATGTATTGGTCGAGCAAACAATGAGCTGAGAAGCAGACGGCAGTGGACGGCCATGAGGTCGCATGCGAGCTGAGAAAGCCAAACAGGCACCATGTATAACTCCTGCTTGGATGTCTACGGGGAACGACGTTTTACACTCGACACTAGAACAATCCTCGCCGTTGACCAGGTACTGTTGTCTTTTGGAGGTGTGTAGCCTTTGTATGTATGTATGTATGTATTCATATGTATGTATGTATGCTTGTTGGCCTATATGTCTGTCTGTCGGTTTGTGTGCGGCGGCGGGCGGGGTGGGGCTATACACCTCATTGCTTTCTTTGGGTGAGATATGGTTGTCCATCGTGGACAGTGATCCTGCTGCTAGGCGGCACATGCGTGCGGAAGCAGCTAATTAAGGGGAGGTGACAGGTGAACTCGAATTACACTTATGTAACAATGGCTTACGTAACGTGGACGTTTAATGCCTGCCACTCTGATTTCACTCCTGTATTCAGTAGACATACTGAAGCCTTAATGGAGCCTTAATGGAGCCTACAAAGCCTATAGGTATGCACGTGGGCTGGAAATGTATGTTATGAAATGCGCTGTCAATAGACAAAGCAATTAAAATATGGGTGAGACATCTGAGTATTGATCCGACTGGCCTACTATTGATGATAGATAGGTATAGGCTAAATGTCTGTCTATTTAAGGTTAGCCAAAGTGCGCATTCACTCTCATGTTCTACTATAGCTACACGTCATAAGGAATGTGAGGTTTTAGTGGCTTCCGTTCATTTCGTTTCTAATCACAGTAGGCTATACTAATCTACCAAAACAAAGCTTTGGAAAGATACGGTTTGACCTCCAGTGCCATGGCGGATCAAAAAAACGTCTGTCACCGTCAGCATCCAACTGGCACCCCACACACACACACACACACGTAGCCTACACACACACACATATCTTGTTTTGTGACGTTTCGGTAACCGATTCCAGAGGTTGTAATCATGTCAATTGTGATGAAGGCCGACCGAAAAATATATACATATTTATATATGTAAATGTTGGATTTTGCTACAGTTTGCAGCTGTCATTGCATGTATCAGTCCTAAATATGAATCTACACATTTGTCAATATTTTGAACTCCACATTCAGAACACGATTTTGTGAATATTTTCGGTAGGCCTAAATGAAAATGTTAACATAGACCTTCAAGTTTACACATTGTCTTTCAAAGGTCTCATGCGTTTTTTACATTCTATGTATTTTTCTACTTCAAATTCAGCTCGCTCGAGTATGAATATAGTATACAAGTGAAAATGTAAACCTGAGTACCGATTTTGTTCTACAAGTCCTCACATCTTGTTCTACAAGTTCTCCCATCAAGTCTAACCTCTGGCCTTTCACATGCAATTTGGAAACAGCGATGAGAAGGAAATGTAGGATTGGCGCCCCTATTGGATGAAAAGAGCAATTCCGGGTTCCATTATCGGTAGTAGAGTCAGCCTACTGCCCTGCATAATGCTAATTTAAACATACTGGGCAGTCTTTAGGTCTTCTGACATTACCACTAGGCCCCACAACCCTCCAGCCCACCCCCCGCTCTTGTCCCATCCTCTCTTGACAGCTTTCCTTTCCCACAATGCATAGTGCGTGGGCGCAGATAGTCCCCTAGCTGTCGAAACTTTGGCTGGCTGTGAAACTTCTCCAGTGGTCTTTGTGCGTGGTTGAAATGTATAAGAAGAGAAAAGACGTATTGTCTCGGAATGATTTTGTTACATCGTCTTTGGAGAGGAACGCTTAAAATACAAACTTTAACCGTACCAAAATAAATAGGCCTAAACTATACGCATAACATCCATAGGCTATCTGTAGAACCATGACACAATCGAGTGCTTATAGCTAAAATACTACGAAATTAATAATTGTCCCACCTCATAACCTTTCTAGTATCATACAATGCCTAAAACGTGGCAGTTTACTACATTTTTGAATGGATTCCTACTAACTCATGCATGTTGATCTAAATTGCATATGGTGTTGCTACGACTGCCAAGATATTGGCCAAAATCAGAATTTCCTAAATACTATCAGAATTATAATAAAAGAAAAAATGAAGTAATTCTTCATCACGGTGAATTGTAGCCTATAAATATATATCCACATTGAGACAGTTAAACACTCTCTCACTGGCCTCGTGAACAAATAGCCTAATCCCATTTCAATAAATGTTCATTGTGGTTCATTAGAACATCCAAGCTACTTAAAGAGAATGTAAAAGTTGAAAATGTATCAGGAGCCTAGCATGGCTAGATCTGGAGCTGTCTGTTTTGAATTAGTCTACTTTGAAATGAGTGAGCAGCGGGGGCAAAATGCTATTACTACCACGCTTTCTGCTGCCGCACTATGTTTAAACAGCTATAAAAATGAATTATTACCAAACGCTTAAAAGGGTTCGGCCTTTTTGGCCCCGAATCGCGAATCCCATATGAAGTTGTAAGAGGGTTTTTATTTGTGCATACTACATCGCAATTGGTCTCTTCAATGCCCTTCTCATTCATGACACGCGGTGATTTATGAGCTCCTGAAAGCAAACATGGCTCGGGGATGTCTACACACACACACACACACACACACAGCACACCAATACGAAGGAGGCTTTTGCTATGCTATATCTTAAGATACTCACTATTCTGCTAACTCATAAAACACATTTACAAATTAGAGACTAGATGTAGCCAGGATTAGTTCTATAGATTAGCATTAGGACAGAGTCTTTAGGGACAAAGACTTGGGGCCTGGACAACATCGGCTAGCCTTTCTTCTTTCAGCAAGATATGTGTGTGTTGGTGCGTGCCTAGAATATTAATGCTTATTAACACATACCATATCATTATAGGCCTAGCCTATAAAACGTATTAATTAAAGAAGGGATATAGGTGATGAATAAAGATATGACACATATTTGGCTACATATAGGCATGTATTTCTCATCTTAAAATTAATCCACTATGCCACTATGCAACACGATACAATAAATTAGGCGTAATACGCTATTCAGTCGAATGGTGATTATCAGAGCCCATCCCAGGATTTTGAACTAGAGTTGTTGTTTCCATTTAACATATTCTCCTCTTCCCTCTTCAAAAAAATTGATTAATTTGAGGATTAAACCTTTAGACGAGATGTAAAAAAACTGAACACAATAACTAAACACAAAATTGCAAGATCCTTGAAGCAAGTCAAATGTATTCTAACAAAAATATGCATGGCATTGTACAAGCTTTACAAAAATAAAATGAACAAGGTTCTACTTGTAGGTCTACCTTTTACACTCTGCTTCCACAGTAAGAGTTTAATTTTTTTGATTAGCCTACTTGTACAGGCTACAGATTTGTGTATTTCAATGATGTACTTTCATATTCTTACCTTGTATTAATCGACAGTTGTATTAATCAATTCAGTTAATCAATAAAAGAGATGGTTGTCATACAAAACCACCATAAAATGTACTTGAGGGTTAATACCAGAGTTGCAGTCTACGTAAATGCTCCACATAAAATGTATTTGTTTATAGGATTAACTTCAATAGTTTAGATGCTGCAAATCAATTGTTGTTAAAGACTCCGAAAAAAAATAGAAGCTGTCCGTATTTATGTCCACAGGACTGTCCAGAGATTCTGACAAACTGGGCGAAGCAGCATCGGAGAGGTGAAGGCAAGAATCCGAGGAGAACACATGAAAGTCGTGTATTGAGACGTCCAGGGCCGGGGGACTTGCTCTATTGTCCGGGGCAGATGCGATGCCGGGGCCTATTGTTGACACGCAGCCTGCAACAGTGAGTGACGGGTTGGGAAAATGTTTCAGATTTTTGTCATTGCTGCTCAGTGGAGAAGTAGTATAACTTTGGGCCTCGCTATTGTGATGGCCTACATTCTGGAGCAGCTGTGTGGAGCTGAGGGTGTTTTGTTGAAATGAGCAGGTTTCCCTCTCCAACAGGGCCCCGGACTCTCTATTAAGGCTCTGTTCGAATATATCGTCCTCGTCCTCGTCCTCGTCCTCTTCCTCCTCGCTATGAATTCCGTCCTCGGCAGTTGCCCCTTTCCCTTCACCGTTGTGATTCTCCTTGCACTGAGTCTGCCTCTTGTGCTTCATCCGCCGGTTCTGGAACCATACTTTCACCTGCCTCTCGGTGAGGTCCAACAAAGCAGCTATTTCCACCCTTCTCGGTCTGCACAGATACTTGTTGAAGTGAAACTCTTTCTCTAGCTCCAGGAGCTGTGTGTTGGTGTACGCTGTCCTCAACCGACGGGAACCCCCTCCTCCACCGCCACTCTCCAGAATCTCAGGCGATCCTAAAGCATCATCATTAAAATAGTATAAGATAAAACCGGAGCTAGGCCACGTTAACACTTCAAAACACATGCAAGGCTATCCCTAGATTTTCAAACTACCACCTACACCATAACACATTGGACACTGCAGCAAAATGGCCGCTGAAACTATGCCTAAACCACATCACTTTAATTTAGCCTTTGTAAGATTTTGCAATTCGGAATTACAAACCATTAAAGCTCCTTTTGAAGGAATTTTTACCCAAAACTGCAGAGGTATAAAGTAAGTGTGCTCCAGTGTGGTGTGGACTATACTCTACTAATGAATGCGCCAGCTGCCCGCTCGGCTACGGCACTCCATCACTCTTCATTACTGTCACTTTTCAAAACTCTACCACTGCAAGGTGAGGAAGGGCAGTGAGAAAATCAAATAAATCATTTCACATGCACTAAACTTTGCACAACTTTTTTTTGAAAACATAAGCTATAATGCCAAGTTGCCAACGTCCATAGGTGCAAATATGCACAGCAACTTTGTTGTCTATTGACTAGTTTAGGAACACCGGTGTAGGTTTATATTGCTTAAACTCCCCTCTCCATAAGTCTTAATCTCTAAATGTTTCGCAAGCAAAACACCCACCTTTTGGCGAGAAGCACATAGGTCCACTGGCTATTGCGGTTGCTGTGGAAGTCGGCAGGTGATTCTTCTTGGAGGCTTTCTTCTCCCGCATCCAGGGGTACTCCGGGGGTAAGGAGGCAGTGGGCAGCGGGCTGCATCCATCGGGGCTGTGTCTGGGCCGGCTGTGCCTCGGATGGCTGCCCGGGTTGAGGCTGGGAATGGTGTGCTCAAAAGGAGGAGGAATCAGTGTCGAGCGTGAAAGCGTCGAGCTCTTGATTGATGAACTTTGAAATGAATCACCGACAGGGGGGAAAGATGTCAGGCACTCTGCAAGCGACGGCTGACTATTGATAAAACCGCTCTCTCGCTCGAATTCGTAATTCATCTCCGCTCTCTGAGAGCCGAGGAAAGTTTTCACGCGTATTTTTATAAATTTTGCGGCTCAGTGAGAAAAAGAGAGGAAAAAATCATTTAAAAAATCTAGTTGTGTTTTTTTTCTATTTCACTGATTACGGCCGTATGGGGACCGAGCTACTGTTAAACTATTGAATTCATGGAGACAAGGTTGAAATTGGACCGAATTGCCTGTCACATGATTACTTCTGCCCAATGACAATTTGGGGTTTAATCAAAAGAAGCCACTGTTGGCATGATTGATCCAAAAACTCTGGAGAAGAACGCCTTCTCTGTGGGGAAGACTGTTTTTATTTTCACCTTAAATTCGATTAGTTAATCCTCTACCTGCCTCCTATACACTCCACAAAGCTGCAAAATGTGTTTTTAGAATGGTCGACGCACAGTGTGACAAGGCGGTATGGTGCGCGGGCTCATGCAGTCCCTTTACTCTTATTGTTTGAGAATGTCAGAAGAGAACGCCCCCGCCCCACACAAATCACGCCAGTAGCTAGCCTACATGCTATTCCTAAGGTTGTTAGCAAAGTAAGGCGTTCATATAGCTTGAGTCAGATTTCTGTCAGAATAAAACACACTCTATAATTGATCTTGAAAGCTCTTGACAGCAACAAACCCCATGCAAGGTTTTCTACAGCTACATCCAGCCTTTGTGGTTCATAACGTTCGAATGTCAGCAGTCTTCACATTTTATGGCACGTTTATTACACTAAGTAATTGTGATCTGTAATTACTTCATATGAAACACCCAATTTTACAGTAAGGTTCGACATAAACACTGACATACACGCATACAGACAACACACACACACACACACACAACCACATTCAAGATCTTATCGATTTTTGTGGGAACACACTAAATGCATAGATTGTCATATTCCATGCAAATATATTGCTTGTTATGGATTCATTGGTTCATTAGGCAAATATAGGCTGCATAGAAACTATCTCCATATTAAATGATACATTCAAATAAGCTATTAATGAATGCAGGGTACGACCGTCTATGAAAATAGCCTATTTGATCTTCCAGGTACCCCATCGAGGTTTCACCGGGTGGGGGAGGACACAGCAGGCTTCTGAGCTGGGTAGACAAGGTGGTGGGTGGACAAGGGCAAGAAAGGAGAAAGCGATTGAATGCAAAATAAATGTAGCATTTTAAAATATTCTGTGGGATTATTTCATATTTATACCATTGGCTCCAGTAGCCTATGTTTTGTAAGCAAAATATCTGCAAGATTATTGCTAGATAGGCAAAATGAAAATATGTATTGCCTCCAGTGTTTGGTTAAAACCTCTTCCGGTAGGCTATAATCTGTGAAAGCCACAATTAGGATATTTTTCGTCAAGTTCTAGGCAGCAACAGCATGTTGTATTTTCAAATAACTGGAATGGTGAGAGAGTAAGAGGAGGAAAAGAAGTGGTAGGCCTAGCTCAGTTTATTGCTTATATACCAAACAAAGAGTGCTGGAAGCCTGTGCGCGATCAATCTTACTCGCCAAAAGGTCTGACAGCTCGGTGCCCTCAGAACACATTTAAGGCTTCTAACTCTCCCGCGGATCAAATGGAGCCAGGAAGCAGCCAGAAACACTGGTCACTCTGATTAGAACCCGTTTCTGTTTGCAGTCACAACTTTTCTGTCGCTTGAGGGATGTTTATAAGACATAAAAGAATACAACAGAAGCGGTTAGCACTGGCAGTTCTGAGGGGCGACTGTGCACAAACGGTGAGTCGGCTCCAATATTTTTTTCTGCGGCATATACCCTTAATAGAGTATTAATGTGTTTCAACCTTTTTTTATTTTTTCGTTTTAGTCGACAAACCGGTTTTAAGAGGTGTGTGTTAAAGGACATGGAGACATGGGTAAGAGATCGATGGGTTTTTGAAATTACGCACATGCTTTGTGTGCAAGGGAAAGGAGTGGGTGGCAGCATTCTCTGAACCCTCGTCTGTTCTACACGCTTTTTTAACCAGGGGGTGATTTAGAGACCCTCTCCTGCAGAAGAATATTCGATAAAGGACAATTATATTTATAAAGCTGTAAAATGTTATAAATTCCAGAAACTGACCCTACATCTGGGTCAAATCTGTTTGTGTGTGTGTGTGTGTGTGTGTGTGTGTGTGTGTGTGTGTGTGTGTGTGTAAGCGTGTAAGTGTGTGTTTGCGTGTGTGCCTATATGTGTGTGTGTGTGTGTGTGTGTTTCTAGGATCCAGACATGCCCGGTCCAAGAGCCTCTACTTCAACACACCATGCTTCAATTGTTCTAGGTTCCCCTGCTGACCATATGTCAGGAGCAGTAATAGCCTAGGCTCTACTTCCTTGTAACATCAGTCAATGTTGCATATAACAAAACGACGGGATAACCTATTACTTTTTTAGAACACATTTCTTTGTCTTAATTATGATACACTTGATAACTATTGATAATTAGTTAAATACATGGGAAGTTATTGTTTTTTGGAGATAATTTGTGCAGGAGAAAAATGGAGGCTCAAAAGAGGCTTATTGAGCTATGTTGTTTGAGAATCTGGCCTGCTCCTGTTTTACTTTGGGGAGAAATATGATCGTTTTTTTCTGTCAAATCCTAGTCAGAAAAAGGACGTTTCAACTATTATTTTTTTCACATGTGTGTGCAAATGAAATGGGCATCTTCCCCAACAGAGGAACAAATCAGAACCCGTTCAAAAAAACTAGCCTTCTTTACATGTTACACACTTTGTGCCAGTTAAGGCTTTGCAAATCCTAATACCAAAAAGGACAGAATATTGATTTACCATATATTCTCTGATGTCGTATTGCTTATAAATGCTTGTTTGTAGTATGGTATTTATACTACACTCTAATAATCATTTAGCTGCAGTAACCTATAGCCTACTGATTCATGCATTTCACCAAACATTATGATTTATTTTGCATCCATACTTCACTGTAAAAATATGCATATGTAGCCTATTCAACCAAACACTACCAGATTCCAGTAAATATGATATCTAGTGTTGAAGTACAGGGTTAGATATGAGCATCAAACGATTTCTCATTTAATGTGTTCTCTTTTTACAGATACCCCTGACGGCCCTCCTGACAGTTTTATTGTTATGGATGTACCCACTATTATGGGATGTACCCACTATTATGGGATGTGGTAAAGAGTCCACCAAAATAGCTTCTAATGTGCCACGCAATGCAATTCAAGCTATTTGCATTTCCATTCAAATCATTGTGGTTCACGCTACTTGCCAAAAGTAAATATTGAAACCTTAATATAAAGCTATGACTATGAATGTACAAAGCTATTAGGATACCTTCTGTCAAGATATAGGCCTACTGCCCAAATAAAATGGCCTCATTCACCAATCCTTTCATAAACCAAACGGTTTAGAAGAATTTGCAATTGAACATGATTTACTATTATTGTCATTATTATTAACTCATATTTGTGAAATGTATTTGTAGGTCTAGCAATTAAATTTGAAAGGGTACATTTCTATTTCAATGTATTTATTTAGCACGGAATGTATGACAAATGATGCTATCTGAAACTAATTTTCCAATAAAGAAACTTCAAATATTTGTTGTATTTTCTTTCCAAACTTATTGCATGAATAATTGATTTACATTCCTATAGAAAATTAAACACCTCCTCGATGAAGAAACAAACACCAAAAACATTTCAATGTCTTGATGAGGACCCTGTGTATACAGGTAAGGGGTGGAACGGGGCAACAAGCTTGGTTCCATTAACCTTCGCCCACAC
Source organism: Mallotus villosus (assembly GCA_903064625.1). Classification (NCBI taxonomy): domain Eukaryota; kingdom Metazoa; phylum Chordata; class Actinopteri; order Osmeriformes; family Salangidae; genus Mallotus; species Mallotus villosus. The sequence continues at coordinate 305,346 of CAEFZP010003257.1, forward strand.
AAAGAGCGTGGGAGTGTCAAATAATACTAAAGAATTCTAGTTTACTTGGAACAAAATAAATAACATGAATGTCCATTAGAACACAAGCAGGGAAGGTCGTACGCTGGAACCCTCTACCTTCTAAAAGTGTGTTTCCTCAAAATCCTAGACCGTGGTTCTCGAGGATTCTTACAGAAGTGCAACAAAATGCGTAACACAATTCTTCAAATGCGGATAAATAATGACGAACAAATTCACATTAAAATTATATCATAAGATTTGTTCATATATGCTACCCTGTTTGATTTTCGTTTTAGAAACAAGTTAAAGATTAAATAGATCTAGGCTATGCATGATGGTGTGCCCTCGCCCGTAACGTGTCCATAAAGACATAGGCTACACAGCCTTTTGTAGGCCTTATGGGACAAAATATAGAAATAATTCATCATGAATGCTTTCCTACACTACTTCACACATTAAACTAATAAAACGTAAAGAATAGAAGAGACCGTGGAAGCCGTTAAAGAGGCGCAGAAACAAAGCGATAAGTCTGGAGGTATAAGACAATGGGCGGAGTGATCCGAGGTGCGCCACGGCTACAGATGCGTCAATTTGGGCGCTTCCTGAATTCTTCCCTGAGAGTAGTGCGGCGCAAGGTCTGTATAGGTCTGGTTCGGATCACACACTCCATGATGGTGACTGTTTCCCACTGTGATTGCTCCATTGTAGTCCATATTAGTGGACGGCGGGTGCGGGAGATGGGTCAGACCGAAAACTGAGGGCCCGGAGTTAGACATTGAATCGATGTAGCCTCCGCCAACATACACGGGACTGCCCTGCAAGTGCGTCCCGTAGTTGCTGTTGCCTTGGAGAGGATGCGCGTCATAATCGGGCGTGGCCGAGTCGGTTCCAGGATATCTCTTCTGAGTGGGCGGGCAGTTGAGGGAATTGTTCAAGGTAGGGGGGTATGACGTGGACATACCGTATGCATTTTGATGGGGCTTATTGTAAGATGTTGGTGACTGGGACTCATAAGGTACACTGTTTACGAGAGAATGCATAGAATTGAGGTATCCTCCACCGCCTCCTCCTGGAGACGGGCCAATTGGGCTACGAGGGGATTGTCCTCCAGGAGAGGGCATCATACCAACCCCTTTCTGATCCTTTTTATACTTCATCCTCCGGTTCTGGAACCATATTTTAATCTGCCTCTCCGTGAGGTTGAGCAAATTGGCCATCTCGACCCTGCGGGGTCTGCAGAGGTAACGGTTGAAATGGAATTCCTTTTCCAGTTCTACTAGCTGAGCGCTGGTGTAAGCTGTCCGGGCTCTCTTCGACGCAGCCGACCCTGGTGGACTCTTGTCTCCAGGGCAACTTTCAACTGTGTGCGAAAAAAAAGGTGAATCATTTACCCAAAAGAACAAAACATGCAGTGACAAGATGCATCCATCGGATAGCACACGATCCGCCCATTCACAATAACAAATAATATTAGTCTTAATCCACAATTAATTTTGATCGAGATATAAGGGACGTTTTCTGGTGGTGACACTGTGTTAGCCTACAGGAAACCTCAAATTGTCCTGGGTCTGGCTGGCATGTTGCTTTTTACTACGCCTTCAGTGCACAAATGTTAATGGGATTATGAATCACCCTTGAATGGTTGAGCCAAATCAATGTAGCCTGTATTCAGCGTGTGTATTTCTGCGCGCGCACAAGTTTAAATGAATATGACCAGCCAAATCTGTAGCCTAGTACAAAACACAATATTTTCTAGTTTTTAGTGCGCTCATCCCTCAGCCTCGAAAACAGATAATGCATAGCCTACATCTGTATTCCTAGTGCGTTTAGCTAAAGCTAGCTTTGTCCTCTTTGATAAGTATCATGACCCAAGAGGCTGGTACGTGGCTGTTGCTGCAAGGTGCTGTTCTAGTTACCGTTGGTGGCACACTGCCAACTACTAAAAATTGTTACTATACTGCCCACTAAAGCCAGATACGAGGCGACAGGAACTCTGTATGACATAATGTAACGAGTTAGATTGTTAAATAAATGGAGAGAGGTGTTTCTGACGTTTACATTTCGAAGTAGGCCTACTGCTGCTGCAGTTGCTATATATACGAACGATGATAGATTTGTCTGTCTAGATTTCTTCTAATTTCGTGGCTCATGTTTCTTTGGCGAAGGGTATGTGATAACTAAGAAACGTGCATAAAAGTACACACACATATAAAATATAATAGGCCTACACTTATGTATATACTATTTACAACAGACAATGACTCCGTGACACGGTGCCCTCAACTGGCCAGCAGAAAAACACGTTTAACCTAACAAGAAAATAAATATGCGGCCATGGGAATTGAAGCATCTTTGAACTTTGGGTTACATCTTTGGTAAACAACTTCCGTCCCCCACCACGTGACGTTTTTCTCTAATCAAAACAAGGGAACAAATTGAAACAACTGTTTGAGCTTGTTTGTTGTCTTGCATGCACGTTGTGTGATCAGGGCCATGTGTTTACTTTTGACAACAGGTCAACGTTAGGGCACATGGACAACACATGTGGATTTATGTGATGTGAAGTAATGCGTTTGATAATAAAAACATATAAGTATACAGAAGTATTGTTCAATTGAGAGAAAAGGTATATGTGCACCCATGCTAAAAAAACAATAAGTCAATAAAAATGTGTGAACATTTGTGAAAATGTATCAAATATAGCTGGGATAGGTTAGTTGACAAAGGGTTGATTTTTGAGAGCTATGCATCAGTAGTGACCCTGTAGGTCAGAGGGTGTGTATATGCCTGTCGGTCACATTGGTCAAATACCTGAGCTGGAACTACTGGTGGTTTTTTGCTTGGTGTTTTGACGGGATTCCTTCATCCAGGGAAAGATGTGCTTTCGAGTCGTGGAGGTCGGAGAACCGTTCTTTGTGTTGGGCAGGCTGGGTCCATTGCTCGTGTTTTGGCTAAGAGCACCAGGGGATTGTGGTTCAGGGGGTGGTACTGACACCGACACTGGTATCTGCGCTTGATTGCTTTCAGGATGAACCGGGTGTTGCGCTGCCTGGATAGCCGTGTTCCTATCACAGCTCTCTGCCATCTCCCCTGGTTTCTGCAGGGCGACCGATCCGTCAGGGGACTGCAGAGAGCAGGCGGGTCGATGGTACTCACTTTCAACATGAGAGGCCCGGGGATATTGGACCTGATTGGCATCATAACTGAAGCCATTTGCGCTTTGATAAGGGTAGCCACTGTAAATTGCAGAGCTGTCGTAGTAGGTTGCCTTTTGCATCTCGCCGTTTCCCAATATTTATTTCAGAAACTGACAGGGTCTTGACACCCTTGTAGAATAACATTGGCACCCTTGGTCACGTGACGCCTCTCCTCCAATGGCCTCCTCGGGTGAACCTAGGGTTACAAGAAGTACTGTGAGGAGAAGAAATGGTGGCGATCCATCTTACTTTTCAATACAGACCTGACATGGGAGACTATGGAGGCAAGATAGGGGGACCAGTTCTGTGGACTTTTACCGTTTACCGTATGGCTTAAGGAGGGCACTAAGACATGCACAAAACATACATCACCATCTGTACAAAGATACGTCAAATATTATGGTGCCACATCAAAGAAATACTTACATAAAAATGAAATGGCAATTGGAAACTTTTAAAAACTTCTAACCATATATATTTTAGATATTTTCTTTTTAATAAAACGGTGGACAAAAATAGTAATGTATATAATTATTTGCTTTTAAAAAACCGCAGCCTATTGATATTCATGTAATTGTTAACTACAATAACATTTTTACATTATTTTGTATAATTCTTTAGTACATTTTATGGTTGTCATATATGTATTATTATTTGTTGTTAATTGGCACCAAAAATGAACTTCAAAGCATCTTGTTGTAGGCCCATATTTTCTTAACACACTAGTCAAAGGAATCTTGCTCAACAATGGGGGGAGACCTTGCTGCGGTGCACCAGCCACCTGGCTAAAAGCATAAACAACCACATTCTCACAACGTTTTGGCATCTGTTCTACTAAGATCGATGGAAGGGCTACGAGGAAACCTGAAAAACCGGGCGGGCATCCGCACATCTCCATGACCACGGTGTGAACCTCTCCTCGCAGGCCCATAATAATGGTTGCTGTCGGTGCTGTCGGCGCAGCCGCTCGTCGCAGTGATGTATGGGGGTCAGTGGGCCGGGACGGCGCGCTGGAGACAGCGGCCCGGTGAGCAGCCTGGCTGTGAGTTCAAGCGGATAGGAATTCGGGACATTCAACTGACCCAACACTTTTACGCACAGAGGTACCACTGGAACCCATTCAATGAAAAGCTATATTTACAATAATAACGGCGCCTATTTGTGTTTTTAATATACCATAATCTCTGGGATAAACGGCTACTCAATATGTTCGAGCTTGCTGTTGGTAGGGCGTAAGAGTATAGGCTACAGAACAAAGCCACCACTCACGGATTCACAAAATATGTGTAGGTTAGTAGGCTAAAATAATATTCCGTCTAATTAGTATATTGATTTTTAAAGTAAGCTTATTTTATTTTATTTTAAATTGACATCCTCTTAATGCATGGAAAGAATATATGTGCGGCAATAGGCTAGGATTAGGAAAAATCGGGATAATATCATTCAAAAGAATAGAAAACATTTGTAAATATATTGCAATTGTAATGTTTATAAACTACTTGTCTATTTTGATGAAGCGCAAAATTAAGAATGATTTGGGAAGTATTTCTCTTAGCATTGCACAAGAAAAATGCGCAATGTAATAGGACAAACGAAAAATGTGTAAAAGTCAAACACCTCCTATCCCCTAAACTGCAGAATGAGGTATTTAACCTTATCTGCTCATGAATAGACACTCTGTGAAACATTGAAAGATTTTGGCAGTATTTTCAAAAGAATAGTATAAGGCTACAAATGGGAGCGACTGAGACAAGACAGGCTGCAACAGTACTCAGCCCCCCGCTCCGCGCGAGAGAAATTCTGGCTGCCTGTGCATGTGTGAACTCTTCCTGAACCGAGATGTAAGTCATACGGTGATAAATCACCGCGCGACACACAAACTCCGCCATTTACAACCGAGGGAGCCTATTTCTGGCCTGCTTACCTTATCCTCTGACGACGAATGCAGAGCACGACACAATATTTTTTCATTCAGCGACGAAATCGATCAAAGCAGTAATCCAGAGAAAAGTTTAGGCACGCCGAGCAGGGTGTAGCTGCAACAGACTGAGCCGATCGCCTACAGGACTCATCAGCGAGAACATAAAGGGAAGAGGCGAGTGCTTCAGTGTGTAAGTGAAACGAAATCCTTTTCGACGTGGATGGGTCAACTGAGATTACGAAAGCAGGCGCAAGCAGTCGGGTCATTCGGATAAGCGCTATCTGCCCCTGCGGTTCAACTTATCACCATGCCCATGCTTCATACCAATATTAAACCTACTAAGGGCTACGTTGGACTACGCGTTCGTGCACAAGTACCATGCAGACATCAGTAAACTCCCCCAAAACATAGCGTCACCATAGACAAGAAAAATTATGCTAATTAGTTAACGCCTTGGTCTCAGAAACCCTGCTCAATTCCAGTGACTCTCCTCCCCCATGCACAAAACAAATTGATGTGGGCAAAAATAGCCTGGCAAAAAGCACAGACACACACCCTTAAAGTGTTTATTCCATAGTTTTGTGTACCCCACACTCTGAATCGAATAAAATGTTGGATGAGACGATAGCAGACGATACGGCGTTGAGCAGAAGACGACATGGGGACATTAACATTACTATGAGAGTGAAAGGGCTTCTGTCCACGGTTTAAACATTAACCAACAATTTTGCATTTCGTCAAGCAGCTAGTTTACCAGGGTAATTGCCATTTTTTAAATGTTCTGCTATTATATTAGTTTAAAGGTAGGCTACAGAAGATTGGTTAACAGTCTGGTGTTTTAGACAGATTATAATAACATTAGGCCTATAAGAATGTATGTATAGCCCATATTAACTAAAGGACTCCGGAGATCAAAGCCTAGTTCGTTGTGGACCGAGGGAAAGACCCCCATCGGGAGCAGGGTGAGAAAAATGGACAGAAGTTTTCCAACCAAAAGGAAAGCCGTGAGAGGACAACAAGAAAATGAACGAGGCGAGACGTGAGCTGGGGAATCCCTCTGCATAGTAATGGTGTCGTTTGCGGCCAAAAGCTAAAGATTTATGTCCTCGTGCATCTGCTGGCAGCAAGCATGTTTAGAGTGCTGGCTCTCTAGTCTTAGGCTATGGGACTTACAACGACACAATACAAAAGTAGAACATGCGGACAGCGTGGGATGGTGAGTGGGACAAATATTCACGCGTGAGGATTTTTTTTGCCAACGAAGCTTTTTTCAAAGCAGATTAGACAATTGGTATAATTATTTACTCCTTTGTGTTTAAAAATGCTGAGTGCAGATTTTCCTTAATTTGGCCTTAACCAGGGGTTGAAATGTCATTGAACAAAAAGAACCGAAGGCGGTTGGTATCCTACAAAAAGGATCAATTAGCTCTTCCATAGGAAGTTTAAATATTGTTAGTGTAGGCTATATTAGAGATTATAAGAAATACTGTAACCTAAACAGATGGGTTTTGAGAGGAAGCGGAAGAGCAAGGCACCCATCCAAGAGGTGCGATTCCCCTGTCGCTTTTATGGTGACAAATTACACAAAAGACATGGGGTAAAAAACGAATTATTACTCTCGACCTAGTCACCGCTAAATCACCACAACTAGGAAAAGCAAGATTTAGGCTATTCGTGTTCATCGTTATGAGTAGGCTACTTGAGTGGGTGTCTATGCTACTGATTAGAAATTAAATAAGGATATGATCATCAAGCATTTCTACAACAGAAATCAATAAAGATGAATGGACTTACCGAAGGCAGGCAAGGGTCTCCTGAAGACCTGATGCCCTGGATTTATTTGAGAAGAACTCTGTAAAAAGTCGAAACAAAAGCATGTTAATTTATCTTGAGCGTTTTTATACTGTGTAAATGACTGTATATTAAATATTTGCACAAGCGATCATCTTTGATATTAAACGATAAAGCCTTTTAGTGATCTAATAAAACGTTATAGACTATCTTCAACGTGGATTTGATGTTTGTTTTGATGAACGAATTACAGTGATATGAGTAAAAACACTTCAATAACCCAAATCCACCCAATTCGGTATATTATCAACCTTAAGTGGAAAACCGTATCTAGCCTTTTTAATGTTCTGAATTAGAAACATGTAAATGGGAAACATTCACACGCCTTAACAAATTTGGAGCACATCCATTTAAATGTTGGCAATAATATTCACATAGGCAACAAATTATTATTACAATTCCTAAGGACAAAGTAACAGCCTATTACACATAGCCTAATAATAATAACAAGCATAATAACATAGTCACGCAACAATTATCCATCCTAAAACAGAAACAACAATGTTTTAAAGGTGTGTTTGTGAATGTGTGGCTACACAATAATATACAAATACGTTATGAAAATAATTGCATTGTTCCTGCTCCTCTGTTTCAATGTGTTATTTCTCTACCTTTGGAATTGGATCGAATAGTCATTAGCTCTCGCGCAACGGCTGCCCCAAGTCCCCGTGCCCATAAATCACATACGAGCACCGTGACCTCAGCGCGGCCGAGCGGTCCTGGATGGCACTCCGTCTTCCATTATATCCTCGTTTCCCTGGCGGAGCGGCACAACCCCGAAGCTTTTCTTTACTTTATAAGTACCTCAATTTGATTTATACTTTCTCTCGAAAACCTATATGTATAACACCACAAATTGATGCGTTTTATAGGGAAAGGCATTACACCTCTGAGCTGATGTCTGACTGTTTTCACCTCTTCTGTTTGGGTTTTCTATACCAATAGACATTTAAATGGCGAGGTTTATTCACAAACGTCTATGAAGGCCAGTTTGAATGTCTCTATGGATGCCTAACCTGCATGTATTTCTACTGTGCCTTCTTCTGCACAACCAATTGGTATTAGATGATAATTAATCATAATATTTTAATACACGGGGTAGCCTACAACATGGAATTATAGCATAGGCCTACCTTGCATGTGGGTTTATTAAGACAATTCAATCGCCTGTAGCCTACTTTTGGTTTCATTTAATTTATTTTGAGGTAGAAAATATAGTTTATCTACAGATAAGGGAATATCAAGAGGCGCTTATGCGCTCCAGCTCCATTTTCCAGCCTGGCAAAACTGTGGACTGTTATTTTACTGACCTATGCCTCGCGCGGCAATAACTCACGACAGTAATGAACAATCGTCGGAAATACCTCAAAATAAAATCCATCCTCCCAAAGCAAAGTCTCTGACTCTGGCCGCGTGGAAAAACATATCCGTCCGTGACAGCAGTATAATACCATCCACAAACAACGAGATCCTCTCTTTCTTACTTTCTTTCTCTGTTTTACTCCTTGTCTACCTATTTCTTTGCTAAGCAACGTCTATACATCCCGGATTCCCCTCACTGAAAGTAAGGGTAAAGCGCGAATAATCAGCATCGTGTGACCAGACCGGGACTCCAGTTTTCTTCCCCGTGCCATAACACCGCGCCGTATTATGCGCCCAGCTCACGTGACGCAACGTCAACTTAAATCCCTTTTATTTGAGTCCGTGAATCATTAATGGAGGCAGTCATTGCCCCTGAGGAGAAACGGATCACTTTGGATGCAGAAAAAAGAGGGGTACAAGGCATTGCAATGTATCTGACAGAAAAACAGGTCTCACACAGCAGTTACTTTATCCACGTGTCTTGTTTTGTGGGGAGTGTGTTCTGTCAAATTTTAAGTGTAACATATTTGGTGCCCATTAGCATCAACAGGGAGGACTAATCCATGTGTAGGCTGTGTTCTACTGCAACCATGGCTTTGTGCCTTGGTCTGAGCGGGCAAGTGTTTGGCGCCACAGTGTGACAATTCGCACTATGCCAAACAGACCGTCTTTTCCTCATAAAAGCCCCTTGCAAATGGTGCCCTCACTTGACACCGGTCAACCCCGTTCTCAAATGATAGATAGTATTGGGGCAAGTGTATGTGGCGTGTGCCATCACCTCAATACCTCGACATCAGTCCCCAACCCCGCCGCCATATGGAACTTTTAAGTCACCCTTCAACTCCAAGAGTGCATGCTGGCGACACATTTCAAATCAAACGTCTCATAATTACCTCTATATGCAAGATAGTCGTCCCGTATAGCTGTAAGCAGTAGTGCTAGTTAGTGGTAAGGTGGAGTAGGCTAGTGGCACATGAGTGAGTTCAAATTGCGGGTTCTTCACTTCACGACCGGTACATGGACCTGCCAGTGCTTACGCATTTCTTTTAACCGGTTGACTGATGCTAGAAATGACAGGTAGGCCTATGGTCAAACTAGGGAAATGTCCCAGGTGTGGTAATACGTAACTAATTCATAGATTAAAACAATATTTCATGAGCATTTGTGAAAGCATGCTCAATAAACAAATAAAAAATGGGAACAGGCCCATTTTTGTAATGCAAGATGACAAGCCAGGTTGAGCCCATGGTTATATCTGGGTTGCCTTAGCCTAACCTTGGCCGGAAGAGCTTCTCTTTTCTGCAGCGTTTGGCGCTGGTTTTCCGTCAACACAGAGCAGCGGGCGTGGAAATCTCCACCTCAACTATTAATCACTCTGAGGGGACATCCCACACCCATACCACAGTAGCCTTTGTCTTCTCAAACAACAACTTGCGGCACAAAACTTTCTGAAACCGAATAGAAGTTCCCCACACTGTATTTTTTCAGCTCACCTATAACTTCGAAGATTATTGGGAGTATGAGGACAATAGATCTGGATATTTGGAGTCTGTTTGGTCAGATTTCTTTTTTTAAATGATATATTTAATGCGCAATACCTCATTCATAATAGTCTTTAGTCAGTTACATTACCTGGATGCATTCCCAACTTATTTAATCTTAAATGTATCCTAAAATTGTTATAGCCTAATTAGCTTCTGTCTGTTTTTTTTGTGTTGTTAAATTTAATCTGTATCGTTAAATCTGAATCGGAGGCACGTGGCAGCGCCGGAGAAGGTCTGAGGTTGTATTTGACTCCAGATGGAAAACAGACTCTGGCTCCCACGCCACCTTTCGCCACTGCACCTGAACTTTTCCCTGACCCAAGCAGAGACACGGAGAGTTGAGTGTGGAGATATTCGAGGTCCAAAACAAGAAGATGAAGACCATGCTGATGCTATACTGCGTGGTTTTTGAGTGGTAACTTTTCGCACTGAAATGTTGGTTGTTGGAATTTCATAGACTATATTCTTGAGATTCTTCTTGACAGTTTGTTCCTTATTCTTTTCACCAGAGAAAAATATGAAATGATTACCAAAGAAGAAGAGTTTGAGGGATTGCTCGTCGCTGCTCTAGTTGGATGTTGGCCAGACAGCGGTACATATATCCCCCCACAATGTTGACATTTGGGGCTCTTAACGGCGAGGCTAAGGTTACAGATACTCTCGACCGAAGATAACTCTTCTTCAAGTGTTTCCATTGGCCAACATCAAGGCTGATGCGAAATACAACGCTTTAATTTTGCTTGGCGTCCAAGACTGGGAAGCGTCGTGGAGCTGGTGGTTTCTGAACTTACAAGTGGTTGCAACAACATTTATTGACGTTGTATGTTTGTAACATATTATCGACGTTATGGCTAAATGTATACTTATCACCGTACCATATTCAATGTTATATTTAGTATTTTCTATGGCCTTAATTGTTTGGCTCGTTCAAAATATCTAACCTGAAATAAATACATAGGGAAAGGGACATAGCATAATATATATATATATATATATTGTAATTTAAAACATAATTTACGTGTATCATCAGGACGTTTTCAGAGTACAGGCTACATGATGGAAATGAATATTTTGAACGGGCTGTGTGTTAACTAACTCCGTTAGGCTATGGGGTTTGTGCCCTCTCCTTGAGGCACCGTTTCAACAATGTATTTTGAAAACTTTTCCCCCCACAAAAATACTTTCACATAAGGATATTGGTATCCTTAAAGGTATGTTTGTATAAGAAACTGTTAAAACCTGCTTTGATTTGACTAAACAATCTCTTGTTTTTTCTCTTTCATAAACAATGCTTTACATAAACAATGCTTTAGGCTGTAGCTACACATTGGATTGTTAAATATTCACATTCAGTTTCTCCCATAGGCCCGTGCCACGCTTACACGTGTTGTATCATCAGAAATATTGGATTCAATTAATGTAGCCTATTGTATTAATAATCATGGCCGTGATACATATTTGCTTTTATATACATTATATTGTATAAGGCAATTACATACGTAACGTTGTGCTTCTGGGATCTCAATACTCGTGTAATTCACAGGTCATGAACGTCCCAGACATAATTTGTTTTTTTGGTTAATCTCCTCACTCGTTTATACGTTTTATAGTGAGCCACAATTGATCATTTTATACCAAGCCAATCACCACATTTGCATTTGAAATCTCAAAAATACTAATCACGTTACTATATTTATGAATTATGATTTTAATTCACCATTGTCCAGAATGCTGCTATGGTTTACCATGCTCCTGTGATTCCTTGAAGAGCCAAACCCCAGTGGTGAGTAAGAGAACAGTGCCTCTAAAGCCCTGTATCCAGTAGCGATCCTACACTGCTGGAATTTAACCAGAAAGGAATCAAAGAGTGTTGCCATGTTCTTACATATCTGCTTTACACCTTACACTAAATATAATGATACCAAGGATCAAAGAAGGAAATAATGAAGCGTCTACTCACATAAAATCATTGTGGCTGACGTCCACCGGGAATAAGAACTTTGACAGAGATTTGAGAATTGACTCGCTACCCAAGGAGCAAAAGTCCAAATGAAAATACAGACGATTGTCATATCTATTTCTGACTAAAGCACATTCATTATTCAACACGTCACGTGAACGAGCCGATTAAAATTTCAGCACATTGGGAGTGACCTCTATTCATTAAATGAGCACTAAAGAAGACGTCTTAAGAGCCTGCGTAAAACCTGTGCCAATCTCCTAAAGCGTCATATTCTGCTCAGCTCCTTGTCTGACCTTTTGTCTGACTCAATAGGCTAAGAGGTGCTATCCTGAACATGAGTCGACTCTTCTTCCAACCAAATAGGATGCATTAAACTTACATACATGACAAGAAAGGACTGAAAACACGCATAATGACGAGCACATGCAAACATTTACATATGCGCATTTATGCCTATTCTTTTCAGACTTTATCTCCTGGAGCCTCTGGAGCGCTTACACTGGTCACGCCTATATCTTGAGTCAAATGGGAAAGCGTTTACAAACAGCAGCCTGTCTGTTTCTTCTCAACAAGCAGCATTTTGTAACAGATGATCTGACAGAAGTGTAACGAACTGCAGAGGAGACTACTTTGAGTGGATTCGTGTCATAGCTGCACACCTACACGCCATTTTGTTTCCGAATTGTCTCGTGTAAGAATAGAAAAAAAGAGATCAACAAGCTGCGGAGGTCTCAACACTGATCTATGGTCTGGACATTGTGTGTTTAAGGTCAGAGGGCACGCAGAGTGCTCGGAGTCAGTCGATGATTGGCCAGAGTCTGTTGTGTCCTCTGGTTGAACTCTCTATTGTTTAAATCTAGCAGGTAGCGACCAACACTCACACTCTGGTGCACTGGGCTTTGGGGAGATAATTGAACAATAATTGAAGATAAAAACAGAAGCATGGTGTTGCCCGGCACTTGCACTAAAGTCACATTATTGTTCTACCAACAACTCCAAATAACGATTAAAGTAGCAAAATATCAATTAAAAATATATTATTTAGGCTAGATTTTCGTACAATGAACACAAATATAATTAATCACTAAATAAATATTGAGAAATAGATGTATGCTATAAGATATTTTACTTTTGGCGCACGCTTTACGCATACAGGCATGACTCACTGGACTATTAGTTAACACAATATTTACTATTATTTTGACTATACTAATATTCAAAGATGTAAAGGGGGGGGGTTCCTTTACAAATGTTGGACTTGTATTGTAGACATGAACAAAACAAACCTCCAGAGAAAATGCTACATATTTTGAGTTCCCCTTCTAACTAGTTGTTGTAGGGTAAAAAAGATTGTCGACTAACAGTGTGGTCATTCGGGGGAAATAACGTAACATGTGCTACTATTATCATAATCGCATTACCTCCGCAAGATTAGGTGAATTGCTGTTATCTAATACTGACCTTTTACAATTATGTAATATACATGTAATAGTGAAGATTATCTAAATTACGCACACAGATTTGAAGCAGTGAACAGGCTGATGAAACCTCCATCAGTCTTTTTCCAAAAATCTCACGCTGCATTATATGCTATAAACCAAATGTTTAACAGAAATAATAGCCATTTGATTCGCAAAATCCAAATATTCTAGTCACAACGTATGGATGTAAATTGTCTTATCATAACGTGCCATAACAGCCACAGCCAGTTTAGCCATATAGTTGAAGTACATATTTATTTCACAAGAACATCATGGGCAATCTACTTTACAACGTCCATTAATTGACAACACATACAAATATTCACAGTTTGGATGACACCACAAAATAAGACACATTACCACAAAAACTAGCCTATACTACACGTACAAACACGAGTCTAACGGACAAAATGGTTTCTTCATTGTGCCTTCACTATGATTTGTCTTTATACATTAGGGGTGAAAGTCACCTGGACAACACGACTTAAAACATATTCAACAATAAACCGGTCGACTCACTTACGAACTACGCTCTAACACTGAATGTGCCCTCTGCAAGACAGTTTGCTGTTCTGTGAGGGTAGTGTTCCTAAATATCGTCTTTCAAGTATATTAGAAATTTTATTGAGAATAAACCAAAAAATTCCATATGGAAAAAGAAAGTGAGTTGCCACCTAATCTGGTCTCATTTCCCTTCCTTTAACTCTGTGCAATGACACATATGTTCCCAGTCCTACGGTTAAATGTGCGTTTGTATCCTCTTGTAATAATAGACAAGTACACACTTTTCAGTTGCATGCCATCTTGGCAGTAAGAGGTGAATGTTGAACTCAGAAAAAACGTGAAAAGGAAAAAAAGAGGAGAAAGAGCGTGAGGGGTTGTGGCAGGCCCAACAGACGGGGGGAAAGGGGTAATACCATGTGTGACATACTCGAGAATCGGTCCACAAAATTCCACTCTGTTATTTGCCATTCTCAGTCTGTGTTGGTTCGGCGTGCTTTGCGCGAGGTTCAATCACTATAGGCTGGCGACGCACGGCGTGGGAACGAGCTGCTGGCCTGTTTTGATCTGCTGCTGCTGGGCACCCGAGGATGAGTTCGCGGAGCGGATCTTGGTATTAGGTAGCTTGTGATCCTTCTTCCACTTCATCCTTCGGTTTTGAAACCAAATCTTCACCTGACGCTCGGAGAGGCACATCGTGTGGGCTATCTCCACACGCCTGCGTCGGGTCAGATAGCGGTTAAAGTGGAATTCTTTTTCGAGCTCGAGTGCCTGCTGGCGGGTGTAGGCAGTGCGGGACCTCTTGGGCACTCCTCCATTGTAACTGGCATTGACTGAAGAAAAGCACACACATGCAAGCAGGTGTTACTGCCACATGAAGCATACATTCCAGACCCCGATATGCTTTTCAACTGTGCACAAACATTTGCCATGAAGGCGTTTACTAAAAGGGGTGAAATAACATATTTTTGTGTGGTTTTAGCTTTGATTTATAATGTCTTAATGACCTCAATGTAAAGGTACCACGCTCACATGCTCACGTATCCAGGGACAAATCAAGCTTGGAAAATGATTAACAAAAACAACGGGGCTAGATAGTTATTACACTGGCTTGTGTCCAGGCTTCGAGGTAGTTTGGGTTAAAAAGCAACAAAGGCACATGGCCCCGGCAGACAAACAGGCAATAAAATTTACGAGGGTCCTTAATTACCGACCCCGCTGCTCGATGGTCGTAAATTGCCGTTGTAAAGGGTGCTACTAGTGCTGCCTCAATGGGCGTGCGTTCCAATGGTTGTTCCTCAGTGGTTCCGGTATTTAACTGTGACAATAACTCACCAATGTTAACGTGGACCTTCTTCATCCACGGGTACACTACCGGCTCCTTGCCTTTCGGTGCTCCGGGATATGCCTCACTGGCGAGGCTGCAGTCTTTGCTTGCGTTCGCCCCTGCGCCACTGTCTTGAACCGGGTTGAGGCGAGGACCATGGTTCTGTGGAACGGGCTGGGGCTGAGTATGATGCCCGTCTGTGAAATCGTCGAGCCCGTTGGTGGCAACATTGCCGTAGTCGTAGGTCGGTTCCGTGTAGTTTGACCTCGGATACGATGCCTCATCGTGATGGGGAAAGCCCGTATCTTTGGGTCGCTCATAGTACTCAGTAGGGGTTGGGATGTATCCGCTCTGTTGATATTCCTCGCATGGTGGAAACGATGGTTCGATATAGTTCGAGTTTATCAAGTAGGAACTCATGGTCATTAATTTGTGAAGTGCAACAATACTAATTTTTATCGCGCTGTCGTTTTTCTGATCTCCACAAAACCCTCCTACTCCCTGTCAAATGTACAAAGTTGTCTGGTCACGTGTAAACCGCCACCAATCACCGTGTCTCCTGTGGGCATCAAGTAAACAGGAACCAATGGAAAGCCTGGCACTGGCACAACGAAAATTGCTCGGGCTATACCGTACGTTGGTGTTTCCCTTTTAAATCAGAATATAGCCCTTTTTTTACAATCAAGTCACTTGTTTACTTACTAAACGTAAGTAATGAAAATGAAATGTATTACCAAGTTACAGCCACCGGAATAGATGATGATGTTGTGTATCAAACCATGCACGAAATTAGGTTCTGTTTTTTGAAAAGGCTGACTAACACACTGAATGTTTGGTCACAAAATGTATGTAGGTTCAAAATGTTCAACTCTCAGTCTTTACGGAATGTTAAAACAACCTCAAACAATATCAGAAGCGTGATATGTACAATCTTGAGGCAATAACAAAAGAATGGTAAACAGGCAGTCAGGCCACAAACTGTTGAACCGTCAAATAGAATAACAAAAACGTCAGCTTGTGTAAAAACAAGGAGCAGCGGCGACAAAATATATAGTTTCAACAAACGAAATAATATAGGACTGACCGGATGCTAACACTGGCTTTCAATTATAACCACAGTTCTCTAAATGCCCATGAAAACAAACACACAAAGAAATCTGCATACGGCTGTTATTGTCAATTCACAGGCCAACATTTGTACCAATGTCAACGTTTCTCTATGAAAAAATAGAATATTTAATAGATAAAACAAGACTGGTTCACTGGTTTCAAATAAACTGCTTGAATCCCAATTCGTAACCTACTTAGCACTGTTGTGGGCCTTCGCATATATCAGTGGAACCGTGCCAATGATTGTGGGGCATCCACATCTATACGTAGGCCTACATTGCTCAAATAAGCAATGTAGATGTATTCTTTACTTTAAAATGTATTCATTGGTATGGTAGGTCTACATAAAATGCTAATAATAATAATGTTGATATACCTAGTATAGTAACAACAACAAGACTACTTGAATAACAAAACCCTGAACATAATTGACCATGTAGATCTATTTGCAAAAATGCACACATAAGCTATTTAACTAGCGTTCATGTACATCACCCACAAGTTTTTGACATTAGAAGGGCAAAAAAGCAATTTGAGGTAAAGCCATCTCTGACCGTATATTTGCTGCAGTGTATCCTCGACTTCCATTTCCACGACTTGTTTGCATCCCATGCTGCTGTTACTGTCGGACAAATCCGAGAAGATAAACCTCCTAAAACGCACAAACAACACCACGGAAGGTGGACGACCGTCAGAGTGAAAAAGGCCGATGTGTCTTGAAAGGAGAGGCCAAACTTCGGAAATATTGAAAGCGTTCTATACTCCTTTTTCCCCCTTTTCTCTTTACTCCCCTTAACAGCGATAACTTCTCCCTGACCCCACTGTGACACCGTTTCCATTTTGTTTCTGATTAATCTTATAGGCATTGACAGTCTTTGTTAAACAACAAGGCGTGCCCCATTTCCAAAGAGGCGACATTTTCATATTTGTTAGACGCAGTGACCTGAAGTTCACCCCGGACTTGGACTTCAGTTTAGCGGGGTCTGCACGACTTACGGGAGAGAGAGAGCACTTACCACAGGTCAGAACCAAAACTAAAACAATATAGGCCTGTGGGGTGCACAACCCCTAAGCCTTACATTCCGTTTAGAAATGCCTTGAGTCAACTGCATTAGGCTCCTCCAAAATAAGACGGACCTCAGAGCAGACCTATCAGTATCTTCTGGTTAAGGAACTGCATCAGATTGATGCAGAGGGACATACACGTGTCAGATTGCTACACATGTTGCCAAATCGTCTAACTCGAATGTTCTATCAACATGGTCTGAAAGTTGTAGGGAGAGTGATGCTGTTTCAGTTCGCTAGTTAGTTCCAGTCGGTTCTGTTTTGTAGACCACTAGTCTATCCTTAATCCTTAATCTTTAGATGGCGCACTGTGTTTTATATCAAGGGAAATCTTTACTATCTGACCACACCTGAGATCGTAAACATGAACATAGGCCTAATCTTCACGGTAAGCATACTTCTTGTGATACATTTATTTAAGACGAGTATCAGGCTAGGCTATATTGACTATAGCGGATAAAGATAGGATGGCCACAGTAGGCCTATCTCTTTTCATAGGAATGACAGATTAACTTGTTGCTGTAAAATAACTGAGCATTAATCTGTGTGTCTTAAACATTTCCACATTTCCGCATTTCAAACTTTTGCAAAGGATGTCTTTACTCTTTAGGCTGTAACGGTATGATAAGATGTGCTATTTTAACTGTAGTCTATTTTATGACTTATAACTTTTAAACAAAACTAATATTGAAACCTCAGTAATGTGCCATTTTATTTAAGGTTAATCAAGGTCCATATAGTGCTATAGTGCTTCTAAACGGCAATAGTGTCGAAGTAAGCCTCGCTATTTAACTAACATCGAAATCACATATTCACAACTAGTCATGCACTTGCCGTATAGAAGTTGAGAGTAATAGCAATTGGCTTTCAAGCCACGAAGCAGTCGTTGCTAACTATAAAAATGTAGCATAGGCCTATTAAGGTTCTCAACCTCAACCTTTTTCAAGTTACCTATGGTTTTCGTTTATGATTAAACTATTAATCGGAGTATTACTAAGGAATGACGCTCTAATGCTACTTAATAATTAATACAAGGAAAATTAGGAATGTATAGTCACTTTCGACCATAGTTATCTAACGAATATATTATACTGACACTTGACTGTAAATGTAGATTATGGGAGAGAACGCTGTTTGAAGAGACAGATTGAGTCGACAATGACAAGGTCTCTTCTCTACGATGATGGCACAGTAGAATAAGTATTTTCCATATCCAAAGAGGTAGGCTAAATTACACAGAGAAAAGAAACATTGTGGATGTCTTTCAACTAGAAATTCTGCTGTTCAAATGCATCAGTTGAAATAGGCCTAAAGAAAACTTTGTGGTTTGTGTGTTGGAGTGTTGGTTTGGATCAATAGATTTGGATATCCATATCCAAACCTGTGCATAATAAAGGATTGGATTATAGAAAATATGCATCAATAAGACATATATTGTATTACAATTGTGTATTTTATCATTAGCTTCATGATGTTGTATTGTGTTTATTTATAAGGATATCAAGAGAGAGAAAGAAAGAAATATCTGGGCGACTTGGGGAAATATCCATTTGAATAATCTGATTAAACAACTGCAATACTGACTCAAATATGTGTGTATTCCTTTTTTACAAAAAACTACTGTTGTTAACAAATAGCCTACAATATTCTCAGGCATTGTCAAGTACAAACTGCAAAGAATGAATTTAACATCAATAGAGTGACAAAGGCCGGCTGTTCATTTGTTTTTGTACACTAACCCCTTCATGACTGTATAGTGGAATATTACAAGCCATTATAGCCGAAGTTCATGTAGTCGACTGTTCATGTCACGTTTAGCGAAATCTTCAAACAATAAATTGTAGGCTGTTATTAATATTATTTTGTATGACCCACATAGTCCATAAGGGGTGCTTAGATTTGTGACAAGAGAAGATGATTCAAATGGCCCCTCGTTTTGTAGAACGGATGAACGATTTCATATGATTGCCTTCTTTTATTTGGAAGATCTAGGGCTATACTAAAAAAAGTCAATATGGTGCCTATCGTTTGAGCATGCGCCCATGCAGATGACAGTTGAGATTGTTTAACGAAAGAGAGTCAAACCATTACTTAATGAGAAAGTATTATGTCTGTCTCTTCATGGACAAAACCAGCTTGTGAGCCTCACTAAGAGAATTTCTCAACAGTGCAGGAGTAAGGCTAAAATGTTTTTTTCAAGGAAGGCAGTGGCTCCATTTGTGGCCTATATGAGCATATCCATTACCCTGTGACCGGGCCGAGGAAATCAATCCTCAAAATGCTAATTTTGCCCTCGTCCCTAAACATATCAAATGCAATTTATTCAAAGGAAATTCACCTATCAACCACCCTAATAAAACGCTGGCCAATCAATCTTAGGGCTGTGGACGGGTGGGGGTCCCCTCCCCCTGGTCCCTAACTCGGGGTCACCCCGCATGCAGGGTTCACCTGAAGTGCACCATCCAACATATGTAATTCAAAGCAATTCTATCTTTTGTGCGAAGAGTCAGGATCTTTATTATGGTGCTGGCATCGAGCTCCAACTGAACAGATGACGGAGACTTGTAAAGAGCGTAAACTTTTGACCCCAATTTTTTTCCTCTATGCCAGCTATCTCGCGCTCATCAGTCCCACCCCATCTAGGCGGCTGGCCAGACGAGCTTTCTATAACCCCTCGGTACGAAAAATTATTTGCACTATTTGTTTGTTATCATTACTGATATTAAGAATTATAGTAAGAAAAAATATAATAAATGGTAACGCCAATAGGTGGTATTTGATTTGGTTCTTTGACACCACTAAAGAGGAACATTGAACAGATGGCAAATTTCAGTCTTACACACACGCATCGCATTTATTTGGCTATTCAAAACGTTAAACCTACTAACATGGTCAAAAGAGTTACAATGAACAACAAAACAACACAACAACGTTGAATCCTATACGCATTTCGCTAATTACATTAATTTGATAAACCGATCCATGTTGCATGTGTGCTTTCTAATTTAGTATGAACGTTTTGGCCATCCTCCGCAGGCAGAAGGAGCTGGCTGAGGGTGACACTGAACTTGGCCTAAAGCGAGCTCTGCTGGTGGCTCCGCGAGGATGCAGATTTATCTTTCTGCTATGGCTGACCTCGCGGTGAACCTTGTGCGGGGGACGGTCTATTCTCTGTGTCTGGTTTTATCTGCAGTATGCGCACGGGGGATGATTTAAATATCCCTTTAAGTTGGCAAGGCATACGTTAATTCGACGACGATAATGTAATCGAGTGCACTATTTGTTCCGTTTCCATTTGCGTATAGGGCATAGGTATAACCGCAACGGAAATATAAATATAGGCTATAGATTGTATCAGTTGTATTTCGTTCAGTGGGCTTAAGGCCTTACATGGCAGGGGAGTGTGTGCTAGAGGGAAGATCATTTTGTTGCCATCAAGTCATGCTGTCATGACCTCAATGTCTTTTTCATGGCGCCTTGGCAATCAATTAGTCAATGCATCGAAATCAAACGAGTTGAGGAAACACCTATCCTCGAGAGGTGTCCTGAGCACTCATTTGGATCAATGTATGTCAAAAACATTCAGAAAAAATATAACAGACCTACCTGACAACCATTTACCCTATCCAAATTATTAATTTAGCATGGGTGCAAGCATAATATCCAAGGGGTTTACAAATGCGTAAAACACATTTTTCCAAAACACCTTACTCTATAACAGAAGCACTCACGTTGGTCACGTTGTCTAATTCGTAGGCTATACATGCTGTCTTAATAGCCGCCCAGTAAAGATGGACAATCAAAAACAACTAAGCAAGCAAGCTAAACCAAAGGAATACTCAATACATACCGATTGTATTTGTTTTCATAAAACTTAATAAATACTGGCGCCAGCAACATTTTGGTGGGAAGAACATTTAAAATGGACAAATTCAACCACAAAGATTAACGTTATCAAGTGAGCTGCATGCGTCATAACGCCAAGAGAACACAAACTGTGGAAATATTGTGATCGTGTTGGCCAAGGCCCAGGAAGGAGCACACGCCACACTCGGACAAGAGGTCACCACAAAGCGAGAGTGACCCTCTCTTGCTTTGCTCCCCCAAAAACACCAAATGACGTGGTTGACACAAAACGGAATTCCCTTTCAAAAGTCTGCTGCTTTTCTTCCTCTGTATTGTTTACTTTGCGACGTGAAAAAGCCATTTGAACAAGTAACAACTGCGACTCACAAAAAGTTTTGCGGATAAACATTTATCACACAAAAAATACTGCATAGCCTATGTTTGCCTCATCGATAATGTTATTACAGAAAATAAGGTAGCAAGTTCTTGAATTACAGTTTTACGTCCCCAAACTAAAATCGACAAAACTTTTCTGTCTCGCCCAACTCAGAGAGCTCTGAATAGTCCCATGTAGTTATAATCCCTTCAGAATAATAAAAAGACAGAAGAATACACGAATTAAAAAGGAATTTTGTGGGGGTGGAAGTGGACAGAGAGATAATTATACCACATGCAAAAATGGATTATGACTTACACCGCAGATGGAGGGAAACAAGTTAAACAGGGAAGGAAGCAATTAAATGTCCATGAGCCGGACCCAACTCTGCCCAACATCTGCCGAGACCGGTATTCAACACAGCGCAACTGACAAATTAGCGTAATGGGGTAATACGGACAGATAGAGCGAGCGAACACAATCATAATGCTGTTTCGAACAGGGTGGCTGTTCTGAGGCACACGAGCTGGAGAAAGGAAAAAAAAGACAGGCTATTCGAGGCCAACTTACCTCGAGACAGGCCCCGTTTCCTCGGGTGCGTCCAGTCCATCTTGAGGCAGTCTGAGCAAGGGCCAGCTGTAACGGTCAAGTAACACTTACAGCCTGCAATGAGAGAGTCAGACGGAGCCTTGCGTCAGTGCGATTATATGTTATGTGCAATATACTGTCAACTCCCCAAAACCATAAAACTTACTTTAATGGCCATCACGTGACCGTTTATGGCCAGTGAGCCTATCTGGCAGCGCTACGGATGATTTTTACGATCTAATTCATAGACAAAACCCCTATTCATTTGGCACCCAAATGTCAGAGTGCCAGAACCGGCCCAGCAAAGTTCCCAGCTAAAAAAGTCGAACTGAGTCCGTGATAGTGAGCTCAAGCACGGTTGAGGCAGAGCCCCATGAGCCGGTCAGTGGCAAGGACCACTAATATCCACGCGTTGGAGGTAAGTGAAAGGAGCAGATTTTCAAGGCTACCTGTTGATTTTCTATCGGCTACACCAAATCCTACAAGTCAGTAAAATGTTATTGTTTTGTATGGCTTTTAGGATTAGAATACCTAGCCTACTGATGTTTTTATCCACAGACAAACGAAATATCAGACTGAAGATATTGTTGTAAAGTTTGCGGTTTAGCTCTCAAATGCATTTACGCTTAGGCTACAATGACAGATCAAGCAAATATACGGCCTGTGTTGTTCCAGTATAAAGTTTATTTATAATCCATTTCATACTTATATGTATACAATTTCCAGTCATTCTTTAAAAACATTTACAAAAGCTCATTATCACTATGGAGCAATACACTTAAAAGCAATGGGATTCACTGCGGAGATATCCACGTGAAATATATAGGCTACAGACTGATACAAAATAATAATTAAAAACAAAAGCACAAGACGCTCCACCAAGTGAACAACTGTACAGCAGCTCGTGCAAAGGAAGGATATAAAAGCATAGCCACACACATCGTTCACAACGCACACAAAATCACAGAAGGCCTGTTAACTTTAGGCTATAGGAGCCAGGTGACAGTATAGTACAATACAATAAAATAAATACATAACATATACTTACATATTAAAACAAAAGCTATTCACAAAAGCAACTCAAACCCCCACTACCTATTCGAGTAGACTTTATATAGTGTTTTGAGTGCATTACACAACTTTTAATACATATTTTACGGATTCATTTGCGTAGACTTCAAGCTTATTATCTATTTTCGTCTGAACAATGAATAAGTTAAACAAACACGTATTTACCATTCGTTTTTGTTTTTCTAACTCTACACAGAAATGTACAGAACGCAAGTATTTTTTTACTCACACAAACATTAACACTGTAAAAAATAAACATAATGAGGAGGTGTTTTTGGAAGGCCGTAATGGACACGTGGTGGTTTACTGTCCACAGACAGCCCATGGAAAGTCTATCAAGCAACTGAATATCAGGGACGGTACCCCACACCCCCCGCCGCCGCCATACTCATGCTTTTCAGTTTATTGTCCTTTTTCCACTTCATCCTTCGATTCTGGAACCAGATTTTGATCTGGCGTTCTGACAGACAGAGCGCGTGCGCTATCTCGATCCTCCGCCTGCGGGTCAGATACCTATTGAAGTGGAACTCTTTTTCGAGCTCCAGGGTCTGGTAGCGCGTGTAGGCTGTCCTCGCCCTCTTCCCCTCTGGTCCAGACAAACCGTCTATTAGAAATAGAGAGGATTAAGTGAATTAGTCCAAAAACATTTGTCATTCAATGAAAAATATTTCAAGAAATGTTACATGCACTTAATCACATAAAACAATAATTCCAAAAACATGTCTCCCAAATAAATATGTATTAACACATACCATGCTCCCATGCTCCCACCCACCTTACATGCTCTAGGAGCCCGAAGCTGTATGCTACATGTCAGTCAGCCTTTATGCAACATACACAACATGGGCTAGACTTTGGAATATTGGCTTATAAAGAATCATCTAAACTGAATATTAGCTTTATATCTCAGATTTAGGTTATTTTACAATGCTTTAAGATTAGCATGGCTACTGTAACCAACCACTCAACATATATTTGTTACATAGACATCACTGTTATCAAATGAAGCTTATTTACGGATATTAACTTTCTGTAGCTAAGTCTTGTCTTGATATGGCAACAGGCACACCACTTAAAATGGCTATCACGTCTTCTCCCCACGCAGTCTCTCAAACACACAAGTTCGACTAGTCTATATAAAAAACGATTATAACGTAATATGAAAAGCTCTATACCGTGACTTATGTGCAGTTTTCTCATCCAGGGGTATATCTGGGGCTGTGCAGAATCGGTGACATTTTGGGAAGTTGTTTGCGCGCTTCCCGCGGGTTTCTCTTCCTGGATGGTGGTAGATTTAGACACACAGACCCGGTTCACCAGTGTGCCGCCGTTCGAGCTCGGAGTTGAGCAGGAGCTTGTTATGGAGTTCTTTATGGGGCGGTGCTGAGGTGATTCGGTGACCGGGGACGAGTTCGCAACAGAAGAGGAGCAGGGGAGAGGGTCAGGTGGTGGCGAGAGAGACACGTTCCCGGTGGCGCTTGCGGGCTGAGTGTACCTGGCTGGTTCTATAGAGGACGTCGTTGCAACCGAATGGCTCGGAGAGTACTCGGGCGCCCGTTCGCTGGCCTCAAAGTGTTCAGTACCGCCACGACCAACAGTGAGGTCCATCCCGTTGTAACCATAGCCGTACCTGCTGGAATGCATGGTTGTCGAGTCCCTGTATTGGTCGTTTGCCGAGTTGTGGTCTCCATAATTATGTAACTGGAAGTCCGCGCCATTGGGATAGCGACCGCAGAATGAGTTTACAAAATAGGAGCTCATTGACAATTCCAGTTTTTGTTCGTTGTAGAACTCCTATGTTGTTTTTTATTTTAGCCGAAGTAATAACGTGTGTGCTTGATTTGTGGCTCTTGATGGTTTTGCGCGTTCTATAGCACCCTTGCACAATTTATGATGAATTATGGAAATGAGTAGAACATGTACTTGATTCTCTCTTACGTAGGCACCCAAATATGGGGTATGGCTGAGAATCACGTGCTTTTGTTGACCAGTCGTAAATCCTGCTTGATGACCTCCAGAGGTAAACTCGTGCACAAAGGGAATATGGGTGGGATGTTTGGTGGTGCGCGCGGCGATGCGCGCCAGGGCAAGGAGCTTGGTTAGCTTGTATCCAATATCTTGTATAGTCGTCGTGCGCCATCCTCTGGTCATATACTAGAACTGCCTACGTCGACTTTTGGGGCGTGTACTCGAAACGGGGTCGTTCAGAGGTTAACGACCATTGCGGCAAAAGCAACGGTTTCCCAAACAATACAAACAAGAGAGTGGGTCTCTCCGCAAAGTGGTTAAAGTTACACGGTGAAATACTCGCTGAAATACAGAATTATCACTTCATGTTATAGGCTAAAGCAACAAAATATGTTGTCGCGTGGCCACAACATTCTTGTAGCGGTCCTGTCTTTTATCTTTTAAATACAGAATTGTGGATACATTGCAGTGGTTCTACCTGCGCAAGTCTGTGTAATATGTGATATGGTTTTAGGGAGCAAGCAGGCTAAAGAGCACTCTATGAACATGTCCGGAATTACACATTTTGAAGAAGAACGGCCACTGTGTGGAAATCGAACAAAAAGTTCGATATCGAAACCAAATGTTCCGCACATCTGAGTAACAAATAATTAAAACAACATCCCAGTATCTCTTGACCAATTGCATATGTTAAGGCTATATTGTACCACTACGCCTGTGCATAAAGATGTGGACGTGCATTAAAGGATGAAATATAAAAGAAATCCCCTTCACCCATCAGCCAAAGGTCCAGAATTGAAGTCAGTTCTTTTTTAAACCTCATAATTAAATCAAAAATTAGGAAGAAGAAAAAAACACACACACACACCTTCCAATAGGCTGGCTACCTGCTGCAAGTTTATATTGCAAGAATGTCGATATTTTGGTCAAATTCAGTAAAAGGGACCCTTTTTGGTGGAAATTTAATATTTGCCCCCATCCAATAAATATATGATGAATAAAGATAATAAAGTCACGTAAACACAATGGAAAACATAACATTAAAAAGGCTGAAACCAATATGAGTATTCTTTGACTTCCTATGTGACATTCCCCAGGCTAACACAAACTCTTTTTTGTCACATATTTCACAGAAATATCCTGTCAATTTTTTAAAAAATGATTTATTCATGCATTTTGACAGTTATACCCATAACTACAATAATGAATCGCATATTTTCACGTCGTTAGTATGGCTTACAGGCCGATGGCATCTATACCAGACGCAGAGCGACTTTCAGTGTACACAAAGAGCACCAAAGCATTCCAATAAACCTGTGCAAAAGAACTGTCTCCAACAGGCCCTGCTCCTTATTGGATATTCCATGGCACTTCAGAAGGCGCTTGTGCTACTATTGTCCGTTCTTGTGCGTCCCTCACTCTCGACCTTGCGACGTTGTTGATTGCACAAGGTGCATGATGGATAATTATGTAAGCATGGAATATTTGCAAAATACCCCTGAGCTGCGTTTCCCAAAGCATCGTAAACCAATCATATAATCCATCATATAGTGGATCTTAGTTTTACCGGCCGTTTCCCAAAGCCTAAAGAGGCTCTTGAAAGTACTCGTAGATTAACAAGAGCTACGCGAACCGTAGACCGCAAAGAGCATTTTAAGCACAGGGACTCAGTGGAGACACCAGTAGGCCGATCATAAAAACAAGACTACATGGATGCGTAAAGATGATTTGAGATGAAAACGAGATCATTATTTTATATATACAGAAGTTAAACTGAAACTGGGATATTTTTCAATGAACTAGGCTAACACATGTCTTTAATCAAATAATGTGCGAATTACGGAAGCATTTCATATAAAGCATCATGCTGATGTAAAGACATTACACCTGCTCGGCTTCATGCACGTGCCTACATCTTGCAAATTATTATTAACCACATACGACATAAATAAAAAACGCTCATAATAATTATGATATAGCCCATGTAAAACGTGTTCTGTAGCCTACGTTTTGTTAAAGTGTATTTAAAAAAAGGATTGAAGTTGCAAAAGAACAATCACATTTCCGCATATGGGAAGAGTCTTAGGCCAGTTCTTAAGAGGTACCAACAGGTACGAACGTTCTTGTTAAGAACGTTGTTCTTGTTAAGAATAAAATATAACGATCGTTCGTTATTTTGCTTGTAGAAAACTCTTAACAACTAATATCGGGAAATGCAGCCCTGGACGGTATACCGAACCTCACAGCAGTGGAAGATAACCAAGTGTTACATATTCCGGAGTAGACCGAGCACAAAGCATGCCTAAATAAGTGAAATAGACTAAATTCCGTGCATACCTGTGTGGCCATAGCTGTTGGTTGACATTTTTGGAAGGGATGATTTTAAATGTGTTGCCAGGGAGCCATGCACAGCTGATGTATTGCTGATATGATACGTATCACCCATGGAAACCAGGACCCAAAGAGGAAGTAAAGAGAAAAAAGGGAACGGGAAAAGGAACCGGAAGAAGGGAAAATAAAGAACTATTTACGCCACTGGATTAACTCGTGTGAAAGCCTTTCAGGCCCTGTGCTTTCTCTTGGCGCACAGGGGAAAGGCAACGCGCGGCGTAGCTCTGAGGCACGCACGAGATGGAAACTATAGGAGCAAGCCCTTTGAATGAGCGAGTACAATTTCACGACCCTTCACTTTTATTCTCTCGTAAATCGCCTCAACATGCAAAGTTTTAAAACGCGAGTGATCTTCCGAGTAACTCATACTGCATGGATTTGAAAAACTGAATGGATTGGCTACTGCTCCCATTAGCTGTGAACTATTCATAAAATGTGTTGTTTATGGGATTTTACATTTTACAAAAACATTGTGACCATGCAGGTGAACCATAAAGCTACTGATAAATAGGCCTATGCTGACCAAAGCCAAATAATATAGCTATACTATCTTGTGATAATATGGTACTGTAGGAACCCTGTAGCCCATAATCATGTTTGTGGCTCTATCTTCCTGTTATTAAAAACCATTCGTCATTCAATTTGTAAGTCTTTATCATAAATAAATGCCTTAAGTCTTAACAAGCAAAACAGTCAAAACAACGCTGGTAATTGAATTAGCAACTTATAATCATCTGATGTTTCAAGTAAAGGTCTGGGTAGATGTGACACATTCCTGCACATGTCTTCTCTGTCAAGGATACAAGAACGGTGATAAGTTTTGATAAGCTTTTATTTGCTTCCCTAGGTCATCCTGTCTACGTGGACTCGTGTAGGGAATTTGGGGGATGTTGTAGACCTGATTATGAGTAATGATAAGACGATATTATCACTCTGAATTTAACTGTGGCATATATGGCTACCCATTTAATATGTTTATAAACAAACGATTGATAGTTGGATATCCTATAATTTCAGCCTAATCCTTTTCGTTACGAAAAGGAAACTATTCAAATAGCCTATTCGAGCCCTAACATAAATGTCTTACTTGGCTGCATAGGGCCTACATATTAAACAGCGTTTGTGTGATCTCACCAACCATTAAGTAATGACACGAATCTAACTAACGAAAACAATCTTGTGGAAATAAAGGTTTGTCGACTTTAGAGTTTATGATTCCGATTTTGATTGTGTGCTGGACTATCATTATTGTTTCCACCAATATGGCCAGCAGCATGTCATTGATTAGCAGAGTTCCTTCTTTTATAAGGCCTTAGCTATAATCTAACTCAAGCAGGGATGAAACCAGAATATCTGAAAACATCAAGATGGCCTCAAAAACAGAAGATTCAACCTTCAACAAAATGTTAACGCAAATAACATGAAAGCGAAGGAAGGAGCCTTCCCCACAAGATGGCAGCAATGGGAAGTATGTTAATAACAGCACAGCCATAACATAAGCAGCTGACAGTCCATCCTTATTCAAATAGTGACAAACAAGTAAACATAAAAGCTTATGCATAGAGTAAGAGGGAATTACAATAAACGAAAAAACAATAGGTCAGAAAAAGAGTATATTAAAAATATATTATAATAAACATGTAAATGTGACCTGTTTCACACATATTAGCCTAAGCCTACACCTATAGCGCCAAACAAAATAAATATGCTATCGTGTCACATTCTGTCAATTAACCACTACCAGACTGAAACTTTCAACGTACATTGTTTAATCTCCAAATTACTTTTCCTTGGCAAAGGCAGAGACATTACAGATTAATTTGGGGAGCGTTCATATTCTTACCGTGTCTGACGTGTCCCGGTCTCGTGGCGCGTGAAGAGGACAGCGGGAGGAAACGCAGTTGCAGCCTGAGACCAACGTGGAAGATCCCAAGGCACTCCAGATGAATCTTTGTATGGATCCAAAAACTCGCAGGACCAGCGGTACACGTGCGTTTAATCCGTTCATTGTGCCAATCCGTCAACAGAGGGGAGGGGTTCATGGGTCCAAACTGTATACGGTCCCATGGCCAGAGGATCTTACTTGGGTCCTGTAGAATTGCAGGGAAGTACTCAAAAGAAACGGTGAAAAATGAATCGACTAGGATAAGAAACAGAAGCTCTGAAAGGGTTCGGTGGCAGACTGAGACAGTAAAATGAGAGCTGCTCTATTCCGGTAAAGGAAATTATATGTAAAAAGTTCATGTTCACGGCTCCTTGCCATGTGACCTGCTGCAACCAATGGAAAGCCACCGAACGTCGTAAAGTTGCATTGCTCTGTTGTAAATTTTCATAAACAACAACGGATTTATGACCCAGTGAGAGGAAGGGCGAGAGAGGGGGTGGGAGAGAAAGGGGCAGGTCACAGGCAGGCGCCATCTTACTGAGAGAAGGGTGAATGCAGTGAGTTTCACAGTCCCAGCCACCCAGTCTCATTCTCCCCAGCTGATTTATTTCGCATTTTAAACAAAGATAGCACGGATTTCGTCATATTACCACCCTTGTATCATATAGTCAATGTTGTTGTTTAACTGTTGTGCAATTGTTTGTACATTTGATGCTCTAGTTCTGTATAATATAGCAGTATTCGAGGCTAATTTAGCTTACTTCCATTTGGATCTATAGGCTGTCTCGAATATTCCCTGACATTCTAAAACGGTATTTCTTTTTTTGTTGCTATTAATTTAGCAATTATGGTTTTGGTGGCTGTTACATTTCATATTGGTCTTATAGGGGCCTACGACAAAATGTGCAACATCCTTCATTAGCCTATTATTTAGAACAATAGCCTGTAACATATGCCAAGTGAAATAACAAGGTTCATAGTGCTTTAAACCTCAACAATATAACACTATTCTATCATTCAATTTGCACCAATATCAATACATTTGGAAAAAAACAGATGCTTTCCTGTCCCTGCCTCCACCTTTCATAAAGAAGACTCCAGGCTTGTTATTTTAAGTATAAAGAGTGCACAGAACACATTTTTGGATACATAAACACGCAAACAAAAGTTTAAACTGTTAAAGCATTTATATGACAAAAGACAAGGAATGAAGAGCAAAACTAAACTAAAAACACAATACACAAACATATCAGTTTCAAACCTCTACAAAACTGCAGAGCTTAAGATATTTGCTTTGAGGCTTAGGAAATCTGAGGTAGACTGCCCATTGCTGACTTAACATCATGCAAACGTTTCTAGAAAAGACTATGGTCCCAAACACTTGACAATGGTATAATTATGAACACAAACAGCAGCTCCATGTTGACGTTCAGCTATTTAACAGGCCCATTTGCCACCAGTGTGTTTAGCATAAGGCACTCCTACGCATCCATTTATTTTCCTTTGATGCACGGGGAAAAAAACATGCGAAAAAGTTCCATTAAGTTGAATAGTCTACAAAACTGTTAAAAGTAGACATAAATGTGATAAGACGATTAACCAAATTCTTCCTAGCCTGTATGCCGTGAAGGAATGTTTATTCGATGTCAACTGCTTTCCAACGAATATCATTTTTGAAAATGCTACAGTTTGTTATGTCTCTCTTAAAATTCAATGGACAAATTGAGTTATATAGCTTAATAGGTAGTATTCGTTCCATTTGATGTGCAGAACAGCCAACTGCATAACAGTATTATTGGCCTATTTTGTTTTGTTATACGAAAGCCTTTAAATGTTAAGCCTGCTTGTCATTTCTCATCATTAATATATTTGGCGAACAAAGTGCTATCATTCAGAGAGAGAGAAAAATATTTATGAAGTGTTTGTTTCATCAAGGGCCTCTATTTTCTCATCTCCTTTCTTGACAGTGGACTCTTTTGCCATGTCGGTGGACGGGGATACTCCTGTAATGATTGCATCTGCTTTGGACTGTTCTTCGGTTACTGGATCCCCATCCATGTCCACGTTTCCGCCTTCACCATTGACACCTGAGGTCGAGGACTGGTCGTCCTTGTGATCCTTCTTCCACTTCATCCTGCGGTTCTGAAACCAAATTTTGATCTGTCTTTCTGTCAGACAGAGAGCGTGCGATATCTCCACGCGCCTCCTGCGGGTCAGGTATCGGTTGAAGTGAAACTCCTTCTCCAGCTCCAGTGTCTGATACCGGGAATACGTCTGTCGGCCACGTTTTCTATTTTGGTCTGTGAAATACATAGTTTCGTTCACCGTGCATTCTTATCTGCAAGGATTATTTAAAAAATACTAATATACAGGTGTTGTATTATCGAAATGTAAATAAAACGTTTAAAATAGATTGTTTCTTGTCTATCAATTAAACAATAATAATAATGTATTTTCCATTCATGTGTATTCCTACTCTAGCTTGGATGGGAGTTTGTTCACTACGCTTTTCCAATTAATGAATTCTGCTAGTAGGCTAATAACCCAAGCATATCCAAGCTGTTAAGGATTTTTAAGGACTTTTTTTCCACATTGTTTTAAACATCTAGCCTATGGAAACATGTCTGCCAGCACGGCCAAATCTTAAAGAGCTTTAACCAAATGGTCATACGTTTAGAGTAAAATTTGCCTCTGCATGTCTCACCACATACAACTAGGGACTTAAGCCCAATACCACTGATTTACAGTTTCTAAAGGTTTGGCCTATATTACAGCAACAAAGGGTCAAAGAAGCTAGCAGAGTAACAAGATTGCAGAGCACCCCTACGGCAAGGTTTCTGCGCAATGAACATTACAGAGCGAAGGGCTAATGAATTTACGACCACAGAACTCATTACTTTCGCAATAAAGGTTTTACGATTTTTTCCATGCTATCTCTATGGGTTCACGGAATTAATTGAACCATTAAAGCTCGGTACAAGTATCCAAGGTTTTGTAAATGCGTTGACCATACCTGATGTTCTCATCCATGGGTACATCCGGTAGTGTTTGTCCGCCGGTGAGGCTAGGGGCGCCGGTCTAGACTGGACACGGCTGTCGCCAAACAGACTGCTCTGGTCGAAGGAGCTGTTGTGAAGAACGTCCACGTCCGGTCCCTGGCCATAACCGGGGGTGAACATTGGGTGACTTGGGTATGTGGCATTATTGACGTTGTAAACTCCGGAGAGTGACGGTGGATAGGCAAAGGCTACAGCATTGCGAACCAATGCATGTTCCTCTACATTGGGTCCAAGAGCGCCAGAACCTTGATCTGCATTTGCAAAGAAAGAACCGCTCCCCACATATTTTCTAAAAAGACCATCCACATAATAAGAGCTCATTTTTTTCCCTGTGATTTGTTGGCCCAGAATCTTCAGTGTCGTTTTTACGAGGTAGTGTGATATATGACAGCAATACACCCTAGATTTACACCGAACCCCATTTTCCCTGGGACTAAAGAACGTATCCACGTGATATAGCCCTGTGATCACTGTAGCCAATCAGCGCGCTGGTCGAGATTTCATTATGGGACAGACTGCAGAGTGGGATTCAGACACATACACGGTGTATTTTCTCTCTCTCTTTTTCTCTCTCTCTCTCTCTCTCTCTCTCTCTCTCTCTCTCTCTCTGTCTCTCTCTCTCTCGCTCTCTCCCCCTCTCTCTCTCTCTCATAAACACACTCACACACTTTCTCTCTTTGGACATCATAGAAAATTAAAAACAAAATATTTAAGCCAATAGATAATGACAGGTATGACAATGTAAAAGCATATTAAAAGTCAGCTTCGTGTTCCCGTTTTATTAGTGTTAAACATACCGCTCTGGATATGTTGATCTAGTTGTGATGAACCGATTAACATAAAATTGTTATTGTTACAAACTATTGCCTACAGTGCTATCTAAATACCGTGGCACCAGCACTGTCTTTCCTGGTGCCAAACATTAAAATGATCTGTGCCGACCAGTTTGGTAGCCTACTAATCAGTGTTCATGCAAGAAATATATAAACAGATATTACAGACATCCTCAGTATAGACCTATCCTAGCTTATATTAAATATTTTGTGTAACAAATTGTGGCAAATATAATCACAGTCTTTCATATGTTATTTGACCAGTCTCAGCAAAACGGATCAGGCATAAAAACCCAAGACCTTGTTTTGTCGGAAAATGTTTAGTAGGCAACATAAGTTAGTGGCTGAAACAACAATAAACAAAAAATGTCTTCTTGTTTATGACTATGTCGATGTTTGTTTTGCCGAGTTGTTAGAGCAGGCCCTATAGCCAACACTAGACCATTTCATAACCAAGAACTATGTAAGAAAGTCTGGCTTTTTGACTGCATTCTTAACGTCGTAATTGTTGGCAATATGTGCAATTATAACAGGTTGCGCACGGCAACGAGCTAGGTATCTAATGATACAAAAGCAAACTTTTTGCATAACCTTTATGTTCAAGTCAACAAAAATAAATAGCCCATATATTTTAAATGTATCCAACAGTAGTATACACTGTGCACAATAAGCAGGCATGAACATGATATTCGGTGTGAATTTGACTTGAATTACTATAATTTAGGAAATCTTATAACACAAATTAGTATCCCACTTTAGTATCCCAATTTGGGAAATTACAAAATTGCCCCATTTGTAATTGGGGTAATTTTAACTTAAGGTGAGACACTTGTTCGGAAAGCACACATAACTATTATGATAATTAACTAGTGTAAAACCAAAGCATGAAATCACTTGTTGGACTTTTACATGTCCATGCCCTTTCCAGCTTTAGAAGGGATGGAGGCCATTTTTTTGTTGCATTATGGAACATTAGCGCCATCCTCTGGGAAATGGAAGAACTGTTTAAGGTGCAATGCGCATGCATTTTTTCTCTGCTGCAATCACACCCACTAGCACTGAGAGACAAGAAAAAAGAAAAGAAAAAAGGTGAAAACGTACGATGGAAAATTAAGTATCTGGGGGTAAAACGCACGTGGCTGCATCAGATGGTACATCTATCGAGGAGAATCAACAATTTAGTATAAAGTGAAGACAAATCGTCAAAATAATGTTTTTTGCTAAATTGCTCTTTTTCATTTGCTATGTAGAACAAGAGGCTTCTAGAGAAACTGATTGAGACAGTTTCCCAGGCCATGTACAAACAAAGGGTGGATCGAGATGACCATGAGTCCTGCGCGTAACCGTCGGGGAGACTCCAATAAAACTGATCATTTCCGTTTGCCTTTTGTCCTATACCACAGCCCCACAGAAAGAGAAAAACAAATGGGTGCCGAGTTCTGGAAACGGCCTAATTGTGTCTGGACGGCCATAAAGCCATTAAAAGTGGAATGCCAGACAGTATAGCAGACCAGGCGTTTTATTGCTATGTCTCTGGCCAAGCCTTTGAAGTTTTGGTCCATCTGCGTCCAGCGCGTCACAACACCAATATGGGCCGATAAAAGTGATGTTCTTCTCCTAGCTTATCATCTATTACTTATTTAATGTACCAAAAATTTGGCATCCATCTAATAAAAAAGTGGAGTTTCTGTCACTGATAATACGATTTTACAATTCCAAAGTGCAGTTGGATTTGTGATTAGCATGAACAGGTCTTTGGTTTTCAAGATATTAACATAATATGTGTTGTATGCATATCCTATAAAAATACACGAGGGAACCCCGTCATATACACTAAAATATTGGATGGAAATGAAAATAAAAGTCCAAGATCCAATCATTGGTCGGGTTCTTTCAATTAACGCAATACTTTGACCTCTACTTTCCATTTGTCAAAGGAAGAAAAAAGATGGCGGCCAAAACGAACGTCAATGAAGTGACTGGAGTGGTAGTGTCATGACTTGGCTTGTCATAGCTGAACAAAAATACATTTGCAACATTATTTCAGTCTTCAGCTGTCGTAGCTCTCAACATCTTTCTTGTGTTGTGTCCTCTCGCCTTGCAGCGCTTTGCACCCCATAAACGGTTATAGCGGTAATTGTCTTTTATGGCTGTATACAGCTAACAACATCCTATGCCAAGACGCGCAGCCTAGCAAAGCGCGCCACGCAGGGCCTGCCTGTTTGCCCGGAATCTCGACACATTTGAAAGAGCCAAGCACACACCCACACGTGCACGCATACAGACTATCACAACCGTGGACTTAGTCTATGTAGGCCAACACGAGAAAAACTCACGAGCAATTGCGTGTGTTTGTGTGTGTTTTCACGTTTTTGGGTAACACCAAGTGTGCTCACATCCTTAAATGAATGAAAACTAAAGCTTATAGAAATTAAGGCGGCAGACACTCATCGCAATAAAACTCCTTATAAAATATTTTATGTGTTATTTTTTGTCTAGCGTGTAGACCAACATAGGCCTAACCTTGGTCATTTAGAAAATACATGTAGGCCTAAGTAAATTGGGAATTTAGCTAGGGATGTTTTGTGGGCCTATTCTTTAAAAGTAGGCTACTGCGTTATGCTTTTAATTCTTCCTTAAAGTCAAGTTACTGCGTACCTTAGAATGTTAATTACATTTTAAGAATGCAACATGGATGCCTTTGCAGATATAATTTGTTTTATTCAATAAATAAAGTACAAATTACATTTGTGAACCAAACATCTGAAACGTCTCCAGACCATGAGGTATTCATCACCTACATAACCTACAGTGTATTTATTTTTCTCTCTAGCACTAACAAAACTGTCATTTTAAAATGTTACTCCCTGAAATTCAGACATAATTCAGAATCACTCTGAAGCATTCTATCGCCTCACAACGAAAATTGCAATTGCAGGTAGTCGAGAGACGTCTAGGTAGTCAAAACTAGGATATAATTGTTAAACAGCTTCTACCAATAATATTATTATGCATTTCAAAAAGCGTTTGAGGCTCATGCACCCATTTAAAATTATATAATTACGTTAGTCTACAGTCTATGTTAAAATACAACTCATCAGTAATTGGACTAACAATGAAGAGAAAACGACTACAAACGTAATCACATAAAAAACTCAGTTGAACCTGAATAACACACTAACACAGAATGCACAACGAACACCCAAACGAGCACAGAGATCAGGCCTATTACACATCTTACACATTGGCCCTCGGAGCCGAGGTATTATTTAATATTAAACAAAAACAAGTCAGCACTGTCAATTGTGCAATATAAAGGTAGTTGCATCAAACCGACGAGTAAGGCCGGACATGCTTACACGACAAATAATAGCTTCTGTTAGGCTAAAACAATAAGACAGTAGGCTTAAAAACAGGCCAGAGTAGAGGTTTCTCAAAAATCCTCATATAATATTTACGTTCTGATTTAATTATCCATTCAATCATCTTTTGGTCCGTCTTTATTGAATTTCTTCATCTTCATTCTACGATTTTGAAACCATATTTTAACCTGTCTCTCGGTGAGGTTTAGCTGCCTCGCGACCTCGTACCTACGGTCCCGCGTTAGGTACGTATTAAAGAGGAACTCTTTCTCCAACTCGAGGATCTGATGCTTGGTGTACGGGCAGCGTTTTTTTCTTGAGGCGCTCGCGTGCAGCCAGTTGGACACAGGGTTATCTGGAAAAAGGGGGTGCGAGACCAGTGTGAGGCTGGTGTTGCTGACCCAAACATCAAAACACATGACTCCAAAGTGTCTGATAGAGTCTGATATAAAACACTTTCCTATTTTGAGTGGAAAGAATAGCTGGACTATGTGGTCGACATCAGCTATAAGCCCACACCGCTGCAAACGTGTTTAGATCTGAAACCTACAGTGTCTTGTTATTAGAACGGCGACAGAAACACAGCCTATTAACAAGTCCATATAAATCACTGGCACGCTTGGTATTGCATGTTTTTATAAAGTGTAACCCCTTCACAACCCACACATGTAAAGGCTACCTTCATCCCACAGCTTTACAGAAGTATCAAAAGATGGAGCGGCACTTACTTGGATCGAGGGCCGGTTTTTCCTCGCTCTCTCCTTTCTGATCGCCGGTATGGCCCGACAACGTATCCTTGTCCAATGGGGATGCCGTCGACACAGTCCCGTTCGCGAAATCGGAGAGCAGCAGTGCTGTGTGTGAGCTAGGCAGCGCGCCATCCCCTCTTGCGCCCAGACTCTCTGGTTTGATTCCGTAGTGATGGGTTGTCGGTAATCCGGTCAGGGGTAAAGAGCCAGACATCGGCTCCAATAGCCACGACTGCATGTAGCGACCATCCTGGTCCCCAGTGGCCGGGCCTTGGTGGTGACCGTAAGGGTGGTGATAGACAGAGGACACGGCGCCTGGAAACTGGGCCGGTACATGGCTCCAAGATGGGCTGAAGACCGGGGCTTTCGTCGAGAAGGTGCAGGGCCCATGTTCGCTATGGTCGTTAAGGGAGGTGGGTTGTCGAGGGTGCTGAAGCCCCCCGTGACCGGTGGAATATCTGGGAGCGGAAAGCTCCTCGCTCTCGGGCAGAATGAGGGAGTCAACGTAGTAACTAGTAAGCGTTCCGGATGTCGACATGGCAAAAATACTTTCACATAAACGCAAACATGCACAGATACATACAAAAACAAGCGCACACACACCACACACACATACACATGCGGTAAACGCACCCTCACAAAATTAAAATCTGAAGAAATCAAGTACCAACTTGGCCCCTCAAAGAACTACAGTCTAGTACTAGTTGAAACGCAAGCTACCATTCGATTGGGTAACGCGCGCACGTGATCATAAAGGCTGAACAATAAAGGATAAATCAATCCCTTCGACCATTAAATGCTCGCGGGTCTGTGTCCTAAAATGTAATAACGTCTAGTTTTTAAAGCAAAGAATTATTATTGTTTAAGACTTGCATAGATAGACAATTAAAAGTGATAGTGTTTGCTGATAAAAAAAAGAATATTGGAAATTATGTCCCAAACAGAATAGGTGTTTGAATCACAATATAGATATAAAAACGATATAAAACATATACTTAGAAAGCTAATTTTAACAAGGCATTTTATAGGGACCATCAGCCAAAGACATTAACAGAAACCACACAGGGGTTATATTTAGAAGGAATACGGCAGCCATATTGGACGACACGAATGAAACATAATAACATAAACGTGCACAGGCCTACTTTCTGAAGTTTCACCACGTTTAGCCTATTATTATGGAATGCATCCCCAAAACAGATAACCATGTTCGCATGCTACCCGTTTAAGCAGCTGTGACAAGATGCCCCTTACATTGTAATATTTAAAGAACATATTTTAGTAGCCTACTACGAAGAAACAGGCATACAGTAGCATATAGCCAAAACAAAGACCCACTACATAGCCTATACCACAGAAAGAGGGATTTACGCAATAACATGGTGGGAAAATCTTTGTTTTTTGTGTTTGCTTTCAAGCTTATTCACAACTTCACGTTCTATTTGCAACCGTCTTACCATGGTAGCATAAGCTAAACAATAACTTAATGGTATTCAAACATATATTTTTTGATCTTGTCAATTAGCCTATAACATATCGCACATAACGTATCGTGTAGCCTGTATCCAAGTGTTTTAAAACGTTATAAACATTTACATGCAAATCAATCAACGTATAGGCTAAATAGAGACAAAAACTAAAACAATGTATCTGTACGAAAAAGTCAGCCTATTTATCTAGCAAATAATGGCCTTGATATTATATTATATTATTATAATTGATAGGCTAACTATTATAATTGAAATGATAGTACAAAGGTTTTAGATTTGCAGCCGAACATGCATGACAACAACAATTATCTAAATGTGGGAAATTACGCACAATGTCAAATTACCTAAATCTATAGGGTAGGCTATATTAATTTGTATGTGTATGCTACTGTTATACAATCTAAACTATTACACTTCTGCAAGTTAAACTAAAGTGATTAAAAGGTTAATCGTTGTTGTATAAAATCAGTCACTGATCGTTTTAAGCAAAGCGTAGGCCTCCTTTAAATTAGAAAATACTACGTTTGGCGTGTGGCTGTATTCAATTAGAATTATGCATACCAAGAAATATTAAAATAGTTTGAATAAAATTGTAGGCCCTACTTCGGCCAATACGTGTTTCACCAAGCACATTAACCCAATATGTGTATAGTCATATCGTTAAGATACTATATGAAAACGTTATCATTTCTATCATATCTTTATTATTAGAGACAGCGGCTTCAAACACTGCATGAAATAAAATTGCGTAGGCTCTATCCTAAATTGTGCGTTAAGTGTAGCCTATAAGGCCTACATGCGCTTAGTTTAGAAAATGTTTATTAAAATATGAGTGCAAAGGCTAATGCGTTTGTATTACACCTCAAACAAAAATACAATGCACTCTATTGCAAGTGACCCAATGCAAAGTGTAGGCTACATCGGGGTGTTGTGGGGTGGGGTGTTGATTTCAAATGCAACGAAAGCAGCAATGGGATGGATAATTAAAATGATAGGCCATAATCATTGAAGGGAAATTACAGAGTAGGGCTCCGTTATCTTGAACAAAACTTAGGCTAAACAAACAACAACACAAAAACTATATCTAGAGCAGGGCGATGACTGCACGCAGAAATGGTTCTATTTATTGCCATCAAATTAACTAAAAGCTGGGCCAACACCTTAAATGGCCACAGGCAATTCAGGGCTAAGTAATCCACTTCATTTTTGAAAGATGCAAACATGTGAATAACTAAGTGACATGTTGTGCAATAACCTTCAACCACAGTTAAAAAAAACGACATACAAAATATAAAAAGGTCGAATATTTTAGGTGTGATTTCATATTGTTGGACAATTATTGTGAATTTAAAGAGACTGTGAGGATTTGCGCACTAAAGCAGTGCACAAACACCTTCAAAAGAAAAAGAAAGACACAGGGCAATGGCTCTCAGGCAGTAAACCAAATCAGGGTGTTTTTAACACGGACACAGTTTACCACAGGGGCTATTGACTTCTTTTGCCCGCAGATAACAGCCTGTCTGGTGGATCTAAATATCACCATAAAGCCCTTCCCCTCTTTTGTGTTGCCTCTCTATTGCGCAGCGGAAGCATCCGGTTCTATTGCCCGCCGGCGCGCCACTGAGGTCGCTGTTGTCCACTCAACTTCCCCTTCCCCTCAACTGCATTGGTCGTAACCGAGGCCTTGTCTGACGTCTTCGTCACGAGTGACAGAAAACATGCTAGTAGCCTCACGCTAGTTCCAAGTCCAACCCGCAAAATGTTAACATATACCAAGATTCATGTTAGACCCAGGCATACCAAGGCTCAACAACTACAAGTCGAACAATGTGAAAATGTAAGTCGGGAAATATTAAGTTAGATTAACTGCAGCAAGTCAGTCTCGGCACGTTAACCAAATGTAATATATCCTATACTTTCAACAGCCAGGCTCAATTCATATTTTGTTGCAACGAATACGAACCAAGTATGTTCTACATTTGGTTCAATGACGTTTAGATGCATTTCACTGGGGCAATTAAGACAGTTTTATGTTGCAGAGTTTTAAAATGGATCCCAACAACATGAAACTACCTAAACCACTCGACAGTCGGATACAACAGCCTATTCATAACACCACGTTCTCGTTGGACTTCGGGTTGATTTTGACAGCAGTGTTTTCGAAATTGAATGTGGTAAATAACCCAAATGACCCAAACATATAATTCCACGTTCAGTTACTAATGTTTTCACCAGAGCATCGTTTTTAAAGTTGTTACACACAAATTCACAGCCATAAGGACATATTCACTCACCATTTATTCGAGTTTGTCCCACTATCATTCCAGAGAAGCAGATATTATAGGCTACTATCCGTGCAAGTCCAATTTCTAGCACTGTCTCATGCCTCCTCTCCGTCTTAACGGCTCTCACACGACTGAATCTTTGTGGGGAGCGAGAATCGTCATATAGCCTAGAAGCGAGTAATAAAACTTTACAAAAGCCGAGCTACACGCAGGGCTTCGGCCTAGACAAGTTATGGTCTTGGCAACGTCTAAATTGTTTCCGAAAGCTGTTCCACCACTCCTTAAAACAGTTCTGTTTGTGTACAAAAAAAAGACAATCTACAACCCGAAGAACCCCCCTATAAACACATTGCTTGAGAAATCACACCAATAGAGGTATATGTTATAAGTTATTGCCTATAATATAAAGTAAAGACTTCAAACTATAAATAATAACCGATAATAATCTACCACTCAGCAAATGTGAATTGATAATTTATTACGCCGTACACAGAATTATCCTTATATTTACAGAATAGCGTACTTTACACAACAATAAACTCGTTAGGCTGATCATGTACAGCCTATAATTCCCTCAGTTTGCCCAAAAACATAAAACTATTCAACATGAAGGAGAAATTGGCTATCCTTAAGGATCACACTATAGGCTACTTCTAGCCTTTTAGTGAACATTTAGAAAATAGATCAGACGTATTCCATGCCGTCATTGTTTTGTGTGGTCAACACATTGTAAAATAAGGTAGAAGGCTTCGTAATCGTTTTGGTGCATGCTATCAATTCAGAGAATGATCACAAATATATGGAATATATTTGGATAGACCAAATAAATGTAGGCCTAATTTTATAGTTAAATACATAGGCTATCAATAGAATAGAATCTAACGAGACTACAGTTTTTTGCCCAAATTCCATCCTTTAGACTTACTTTTACACGACCCCTATCCAAACGGACGACATAAACAAAACTGAATCAATAAAACAATGTACACCATACACAGCAACAGAACAGCATTCACCTTTTATCAGTAACGTACATAGGACGATGCACAAACGAGTCGTGTCTATTAGGCCTGGAGAAATGCCTCCTAATACTTGCAAATGTAACTAACTCATTTAGGGGAAGTCAAATTCTATATTTACGTCATCATGAAAAAACAAAATTAGACGTGAGCTCCCGAATCCGGTTTTCCCGTGTCATTTTCTTCAATTTCATTCTGCGGTTCTGGAACCATATTTTG
The DNA here is from genome assembly GCA_903064625.1 of Mallotus villosus. Classification (NCBI taxonomy): domain Eukaryota; kingdom Metazoa; phylum Chordata; class Actinopteri; order Osmeriformes; family Salangidae; genus Mallotus; species Mallotus villosus. The sequence goes on from CAEFZP010003257.1 coordinate 347,809, forward strand.
ACCTGTCTGTCAGTCAGGTGCACGCCCCTACTGATCTCTAGGCGACGCTCGCGAGTCAGGTACATGTTGAAGAGGAACTCCTTCTCGAGCTCCAAAGTCTGGTGCTTGGTGTAAGGACAACGTTTCTTCCGGCCGCTTTTTGCTGTCAGCCAGTTGGCTGTCTTTTCACTTTTTGTGTCTCCTAAAAAATGGTAGATACAAGCTTTTAGGTTAGAGCTATAACAATGGGCTCAGCTCTGTGTGTGTGTGTGTGTGTGTGTGTTTGCGCGCGCGCGCGCGTGTACATTAAGCGATAGGCCTCACCAAGCAAACTTGTACTTTGCTTGAACTTGAGAACGTTTACATTAACACAAGTGAGAAGACAAAAAGTATAAAAACATGAAATACCTTGGTAAGGGATAATATGACTGGCAGGTATAGTGATTTTAGTGATTTTTTGTCTAAAAGGAATACAGCTGTATGTTTAGGCCTATAAGCTACGTATTATATCATAACTACGAGTAACGTTATTATTGTAAACTGCACACAAAAGATTAAAAAAATAACACATCAAATCAATGGATCGAACTCTATAGTGTCAAACAAATGACTTATTATCAATTACAACGTTATCGTTGTTGCTCCATTTTTCAGATCTTAACCATTATTTTCACACGTGCCTAAACAGTTTTGTGTTGCGTATTTCTGAACACAAGCATTAGTAATCCTTTGAATAGGCCATATAGAACCTTCGGCTTACTGTTTAGAGAAGCCATGATGTAGACAGCCACGTCATTTACACTGATGCTAAAGACCATAGAAACCTCAGAACTACACTGACAGACCGACTGGTCTGAACTCTTTTATCCGTCGCCATACCTGCCTTACATACATAAAAAACGGCTGAGGCTGACCAAACCTTTTATGGTCTTCACTTACCGTCAATGGTCCTCCTTGGTCGTTCTCTGTCCACCTCCTCTGGTTCGTCAGGAGACGAAGATTCTGCATCAGAGGACGCTCGTGCTTCCTCGTCTCCTGGTGGAGCATGAGTCTGGAGGGGCACGTTTCCCGAGGAGACGATCTCCTCGGTGTTTCTCTTCTCGTGCGCCGTGGCTAGGTCAGAGGACGTCGGGGGTGGTGGGGTGTGGTAGCGAGTCGGGGCAGGGGGGTGTAGGCCAAAGTGAGAATGGGAAGGGTTCGACTGGGGGCCGTGGTAAAGTTTATGAGAATGTGCGTGTGTCTGAGACAAGCGGAAGTAGCCCGGAACAGGCACTGTACCCCTGCCTCCTCCGTCCGCGACTGTGCACGAGCCCGAAATTGAACCAGCTGTGGTTAGCCTAGAGTATGTGAGGTCTTCGGCGGTCGAGCTTTTCTGGCACTTCTGCGGTTCGTAGAGGCAGTATGCACTCTCTTCTTTAATGTTCTGAGAGAACGAGCAGGGTGCAACCTGGGGACCCACAGTCTGTTCCTGGTCCATTCGGCACGACCTCTGCGCGTCCATCCACATCTCCATGCCTGACATGTATGCGCCTGACGCGGACATCATATTTTGTGGGACCCACCTCGTTCCGTTTGACTATACCTGGGTAGTATCCACAACTCTGTAGTCCGTAAGGCACCTCTGTGGTGGTGTTATGGGGCACACATACACCGCTCATTGGATAGTGCCCCACTCCGCCGTCTGTCCGGGTACTGATAAGAGAGTCCACTAAGAATGCATTTCCTGCTGGGCTGTCCGAACATGCCATTATTGTAGTGTATTTTGGCGAAGGGAGAAGATAGCCCTTTCTGGCTGACATTTCTTGTGCAAAACATGCTGGATATGATTAGAGATACCCCCCTCTCCACCGGGAAGACTCTTTAACCAATAGGAACTCTTGGAGACGGCCAGTCCCTCCCATTCCATAAGCTACGTAGCAGCCGGGACCATATCTGTCATGTGGCTGAGGCAGAGAAAAGAGACAGCCCTGCAATCAGTGTGTTTCTCTCACCTCGGTTTAATGCACGGCCATAAGGGGCGAGGCCGTCTGTTGAACACTCGAAAATAAAAACGTGTGTACACTACCGTGTGCGTAAAAAGGAAGTAAACTATCTTGTACACGACATAAGCTAGGCTACTATGACGCTTCTTTATTTGGTTTATAAATACTTAGGCGCAGACATATAAGCCTACTGCAAAATATAGCCTATACATTTCTTCCATGTGCTTTTATCCATTCATCCATTCGAAAGAGAAATGTAGCAACTGTTGAAAAAAAGCTACTGCAAAAGTAGGATTGTATGGTAGGCTACAAAACAAAGGTATAAAATAATATATCCTATTATGTAATCTGTAAGGGCACCATAACTTTAATTAATTATAGCCGTAGTTTGTGAGACTAATAGTCATTTTACAACACTAGCTAAGATATGTTTACATTTGAAGGATGAATTTGCAAAAAACATTAACTTTAAGTGGTAGATGCTTTAACTGCAGATAAGTCTATGCGTGTTTGGACTAAAGGGATAGGTGCAAAGAGCAGTCCTCAGATGCAGATAATTGCAGACTCAGTAAAGTCAAGGAGGTACCTGTATATCGTTTGAAGCTTGAACTAGTGAAACAATCATTTACCTATTTGCATGTAGCAGTTAAATTAGGTATTTCATAACAAGTCACTATACTATCAAAATAAATCATGCCATATTGCAATGCAGTGTATAAACATTGACGAGCCCGTCAATACATTCACCATCAATAAAATAATTTGCTCGTTCAAATAAACGTTTCTTAACGTTAGTGAATCTGCACATTGAATTAAGTAATTAGCTACTCCTTGCTAAAGGAAAAAATGAAGTGGTACGTCAGTGTATTGACAATAATAAAATAGTATTGTCAAGGTATAGTGGCAATCTACCTCAAAACGGCATATAATAAAGCCGCCATAGCTGTCATTGTGCACGTAGTTTAATAGCAAGGTATTAATTGTGTTGGCATCTGCTTCTTTCAATTGCTGTAGTCTAATTAAAGAAGAAAAAAAAGAACTCTGTAAATAAAAGTAACCAAATTAGCCAAGTTAAAGGCTAATTGAAAAAAGATTTCGAGAGTATAGGTTAGCTCCTATAGCTAATTGGTGACCAAGCACCTCTAATTCATTTGAATTCCGTAGTTCGTCAACTTTAGACATCACCTTTACGATTTTTCTTAAATAGCCTAATCATTTGAGGAGAGCTCTAGCCAAATAAATCATACTAAATGAATTACCGTTTTGTACATTAAGCTACAAATTAAGATATAGGCCTAGGCCTAGATTGTTGTGGAACCAACTTGTTTCGTTCATTCTGTGTCCTTTTTGGAGTATTGAGCCATAATAAAGTCTCCCTCCATTTTGTAGTGTTCATGGCCATGTGTTGTAGCTCCAGGTTGGAGTTAAACACGGCCAGCTTTGCCATTACCAGGCCCAGGTGGCTTGGGGCCCTCCGGGTTTGCTTCCACCCTATGGGTTGTCTACGACGAATTTGAAGTAGCCTAACATTCATAAATTGGGGGTTTAAAACGTCACATGCTAATTCGGGGTTTAGTTTTGAAACCATATTATTAGCAATGTTTTGTGGATGGAGAATGTGTCTTGTAGTGAAACTGACAAACTTTTTATTGGGATTACAAATAACAAGCATTTAATATATTTATAAGTGAAATAGAAACAATCTGGCGCGAATTAATCAATTATTAGAGTAGGCCTAAATAGATTTTAGGGGGGGAAACTAGCTATAGGCTATTTGTTCCTCTTTGAAAACGATTGGCGCGTCGCAAGATCAAAAACAATGTAAGGACAGCTAGACAAACTTACAAAAACTACAACAATGTAAATAACTTAAACTTAAGATAAAGTTAGACTTAAGCTGGTAGTTTGAAAAATCAGCAACACATACCGTGTTGACGTTAATTCATCATGTGCATATGCATGACACTGCTATCAGCACACGGTTGTTGTTGGGCATATCTATTACATATTGTGTTACCGTTATTAATTGTAGCTATTAAATCTTAATTTTCACAGCTGCCCGACTATAGTTTCCCCCTAAACAGTTTACTCTGACCAGTGGCTTTGATCAAGCCCTATAGTGGCAGAGAAGGCCGTTTGAGGCGGATCATGTTCGTCGCGAGTGCAGTTATATGAACAATAATGCGGCGTTTTATTACATCCAGCGGAAGCATTTATTTTTCACGAGAGACAAAGGATTCAGAAAGTGAGTCTACGCACATGCAAGGCCAGGGTACCCAGCCCCCCCACGCCTTAGAATGACACCCAATATCTCCCCTCTCCTTTCTCTACAGTCAGGACGGAAAGGGGAACACGTATCTAGCTATCACTACCAAATCTTGGCGTACTTTTTCACTCACATTTTTTATCGTTTTGGCACGAAGAGAGAATGATGTATTTTGGAAGGACACCCAACACAGTTCCTGTGGATTTCAAAATAAATGGCGTCAAACGAGACTATAGGACCGGTTAAATACGTTGTGTTGTCCAAAGGCATTGCATTCAACATCGGTTGCTTAAGCATTAGTGCTCAGAAATCGAAACCTAAATTGCTCACACTTTTTATAATTAAAGGATATTAACCCTGACCTTAAGCACTAGGCTAAAGAAAGGATGTTTACCAGTAGGCTATGCCTCGTACCGTGTTACAGAATATCTACCATGCTACATTTTCCAGTTCAGCAAAATGGAGCAGCACATTGCAGCATAAAGACAGATTTGTTGCTTATTCAGGCCATCAGAAACGGCCCACCTTATTGGCCTTAGTGACCTGTTCTGAAATGCTTAACATTGACTTAATCTTCGAAACAGTCGTGTTATCACCATGGAAGCAAAAGGACCAAACACGATGGTGCGTGTTTAAACAAGAAGTGAACATTTCCGTCAAGTGGATGAAAAAGTGTCGGTATTGTGGCAATCTAAGATTTACCTGCATGTGTGATTAATTTGAGACTCTTGAAGAAGGCTGTGGTGGGTTCTTGTCAGCATAAACGAAAAGATCCGCGGCCATGACATTGGTCTCAGCAGCGCCGCCCGGTGGTACAACAGTCCATTTTCCAGCTCAACCATTGCCACTACATTGATTCAAAGAAGGACAAACCTAGAAGGGAGAAAAGCACTCAAAAAGTGAAGTCGAGGTGGTCGGCGAGCAAAGGCTTTCCCTATCCGTCCTCTCCCTATCGTCGCTCTCGCCTTCTTGGTAACACAGTTAATAACCTTGGGTCTCAGACGGTTTATTGCACTGCACTCCAATTGTACAAATGCTTCAGACTCTCAGACAGGTTTTATTACCGCGTTGCTGCGGCAACGGGGAAGATGTCCCGTAATTAGGGACGGAATTCCAACGCGCCGTAAAGGATGCGCGAGGCAAGGCCGGATATGGCAAAGAGGAGCAACCATAAACTTCAGCCTCTCTCCCTGCCTTTATGGCCCTTTTGACTGTCATATATGAACGCCAATGCGCTGCAGCAGGCGCTCATAAACAGAGCGATGATAACCGCAAATATGGCGAATCTCGCTTGAGAGACTGTTGTGAAAACAATGTCCTGAATCCAATCCTTAAATGACAACTCACAAGTTTACCAACAAGCACGTGGTCAGCACCCAGTACCATTTTACGCTCAATGTTATGCACACAAAATATAGAAGTTCAAAGGCAATGACTAGACTCAAACAATAGTAGGTTCGGATAATATACAGTTTCAAATAACTAGTAGGCCTATACTTGCCCAATAATCAACCCAACAAATAACATGGACTTAGAAAAGTCTATTTTTACTATCTTCTATTAACACTTGTATACATCTTAAGATGCTAAGACGCCAAAAACAATTGGTTAAGGTTTTCGTATTGTATGGTTGAATATATTGCTATTGGCCTATATATAAGATCCTTTGGGTTCTATATGATGTTGCATTCGAAACCTCAACCAGAATGCGTTTGTCCCTATTACAAGCACACAATCTACTCCATTGATAAACTTGATTTTCCTGTCTTATTTAAACACCAACAATCGTTGCATATATTTGTGCGTAATATTGCAATAGAAAGAGAGGCGTGCGTAAAAACTCAATTGCTATCAAATTTATGAAAACCAGAATAACCAGACACAAAAATTAATTCCTTCCAGAATCCTTTCATTTTTAATTTCGAAATATAGGATAATACACAATAATGTGGGTCATACCAAGCAGTTGATACCTGACATTACATTTCAAAAGGATTTTCTCCATTACATGACTGCAGTAAAGAACAATGTATTTTTTTCATGAAACCCTATGTCGGAAGACTACGGCCCTATATTGTGTATCTAAGTGTGCCACAGAGTGCGATAATGCAACCCAGCACGATGCTAAACAAGCTTAGGCCTTATATCTGATGTGGGCTGTCAATCTCTGTTCGGTATCGGTATACCACAAATTCAAATTAGATGTGTGCGTGATCGGATACACACATTAACAATGTGTTGTGTGAGGAAAATTGGGTTAACATGGGCTGGGGTCATACTAAATAAACATGGTATTCCCAATAGCCATAGTCTTACAAATGAGTAAACAATGGCCACAAAATAAATAACCTAACAAATAGAGACAATGTCTGCGCAGAGTCATTAGGCATATTTGGTCATACCAAAGTCCGTAACCAAAAGTGTTAACTTGTAGGCCTACGACATCACACGAGTAAACCAACAAGGTTGAGAGTCCTAAGATTCAATAACAGAAAATTAAAAATCAAGAGTTATTTTGATTACAAAAACGCAAGGTCAGTGCATAGACTGATTAGGTTGTCCGCGTGAAAAGAAAATTAACAAAGAGACTGTGCGCTCTAATAATATTAGAATATGTCTGAACAAAATACAGTTGTCTTTGTGACGACAGAACGACTGTTAAACCAAGTCTTATGAGAAATAAATGTTCATACTATGTCTTCATAATCTCCTGATTTGAAAATTGTTTCAAATCAGGAGAGTAAATTGTCCTCGAACTTGAAATTAACCGTTGAGCGCAGTTGTTGCTGTTGTGGTCATGACGTTTTGTTGCAGCCATACGTCTGAGGAAAAGACACAGCAGTCAAGTCTGTAAACGCAATGAATCCTATAGCAGAGGATTCGTGGTGTAATACTGTAATCTGTCTCTGTTTAATTTCTTTTCCTTCATTCTTCGGTTCTGAAACCAGATTTTTACTTGACGGTCGGTGAGGTTCAACATGCGAGAGAGCTGCAGCCGTTTTTCCTTGTTAATGTACACACTGAAAAAGAACTCTCTCTCCAGTTCTCTTATTTGATATTTAGAATAAGGACATCTTTTCTTACGGGTCCTTTGTCCATCTGGGGTGGGAGAAACAGAGAATATACAGGTCACAGGAACAATAAACAATTCAGGAGATCCATGACTGTTACATGGACTTTTGGGGTAGGCTTCACAGCTAACCTACACAGTGGTCAAATTAACACATACCAGGACGCAATGTCTCAATTTACATATGTCACAATTAGACAACTTACAAACAATTCAAATAAAGTTCTTACATTGTAGAGCTAAATTAACAATCCTTGAATATATCCGTTTTAAGCATGAATACTTTTTGGCAGGGTACATATTTTTTTTGTCTTTGCCAAATCAAATCCATAACATCCATAATAAGAGAAACCATTTAGCTCAAGGATTATTTTTGATACCGTGATATGAATACAAATAGACTACATTACGATCTAGCTAGAACACGGCTGGCTTTACCCGAAGTGCTATCCTAACCCCTAAACCAGAGCCACCACCCTCATTACACCCAAGTGCTCTTTTAACGCAAAGAAACCGTGAAACTAGCTAGTAGTCTACATTTATGACACACAAGACGAATAGAAGACAATATCACGATAAATTAATGGTAATACATTATACGTGGTTATTGAAAATGTTTGAGAGTGTTAAAAAAATACTGGTCCAATGTTTTTCATGGCCAATTTCAATTCCAAGCACGTGATCTTGTAGTTTATAACAAAGTTTTGTTGGGGAAATCTACAGGCCCTCTATAAACCTTATATGCTTATAAAACAGCATATAAAAATTTTAACAGCAGCGCGCTAGATTGCAAACTTTCTCTCATAACCAAGGCGCTGACTTAATACGTACTGCTGCTGCTCGATTTCTCCTCATTGTTGCCGGAAGACTCTGGACTGCTGGTCTCCTCGCGCGGCTCTTTCGCCTCTGTGTCCCGGCATGATGGCGCGTGCTCCGGCGCAGAGCTTGCCGCCTTGGTGACCGTTTTGTCTCCTGAGTAGTCGTTCGCCGAATGGTTTTCTGATGGATTTCCATATGCCGTCTCGAAAAATTGGTCAAACGCTTGAGGCAGCACCCCGTTCCTCCCAACGTTACCATAGAAATTGGATGCAGATCCCGAGCCTGAGTGGTGGTGGTGGTGGTACGCGGCAGCGGCAGCAGGGTTGTTTTTGGCGAACATTTCCCCCACGGTAGTCTGTGCCGACAGACAATCTCTGTGCACCATGTCCTCTGTGGGGGGATAGCATTGGGGCAGATTTCCTCTGTGCGCCCATTTACTGGACGCATCAATGGCAGCATAGTCCCTGAACGTCACCTCTCTCACGGGCTGAACTTGCGGCAGGTTAGAGGAGTAGGAGTACGTCATGGGGCGAGTAGACTGGGTCTGGGACAAAAATGAGGGGAGAGTGGAAAAATCTGCCCCCGCCGACACATAGTAGGTACAACTAGGTAAATACATGTTCGATCCGACGGGAACCCTGTCGTCAAAATCCATCATTCCTTCACTCTATACTGTTCTATCTGGGATTCGCCTCTATAGCCGCCCTTAACATGGCTCTGGAGCGCCGTGGCTCGTGCCTCTTTGAAGCAGGTCCCGCTCGGCAGAAATTTTGAGACGTAAGCTGACGTGGAGAGCCATCACCATCCATTCCAGGGAGGCGTGGGTCACGTGACAAGGGCAGAAATTGACAGATTGTGTGTGTGTGTGAGAGGGGAGGGGGTGTTGCATGTGGAGTAATTCGTGCACATGTGCGTGTGTTTGTGTATGTGTGTGTGTGTGTGAGAGAGTGAGTGAGCGAGTGAGTGAGTAAGAGAGAGAGAGAGAGAGAGAGAGAGAGAGAGAGAGAGAGAGAGAGAGAGAGAGAGAGAGAGAGAGAGAGGAAATTTGAGTGACTAGACTTACAGCTAGTTGTCCTAAGCTTGACATTGGTGGTTTATCGTCATCTCCTTCTAAAATGAAATCCTTTGCTTGCAGCAGGTCAGAGAAAAATATAAGATAATTGTATTGGTTTTTAGAATCTACGCAAACCACGAATTGCAATCGAGGTATCAATCTCCGTGTGTGTTTTAACATTTAATTTGCTGCTAATTGGAATATAAGTCATTTTCCCGTTAAGAAATATTATCAAGTTAAGAAATATTATCAAGACAAATTGCTTTGCTAGTGTCATAACAAGATGTATTTATATTTTTCTGACATTCTTTAATTTACAACATGAAATTTGCCTCTGCCCAACATTTGGTGATGATGATCATGTTCAAATAACGCTTGACGTTTGAGCATGAATGCAATCAGGTGTTGAAGTTGGCGGTAAATGACATAGGCCGAGGTTGCAGGCAAATAGGCTTTTCGCCATGCAGACATTAACTATTTTATCGTAGTTCTTTCTTCAAATTCAAACATCATTAGGCTACATATCATCTAGAAAAAGGTAATGTTTTGCTTAAAGGTTTCAAAAAAGGTTGTCAATATTATGCAGCTTGCTTTACGACAGCCATACCGACATGCCTATGCAATCAATAGTCTTTTCAGACGCATGAGATAACTGAAGATTTCAACAGAAATAAATTGATTAGCCCTTGAAGTTTAGGGTAGTGGTTGCCGGAGTATTTGAAACAAATAGTTGCAGTGGCCCAAACGCCATGACGTGTGCTGAATGAATACGTTGTTTTACTAGTTGTAACAACCTACCTTGGCTGTGGTTTACCTGTTGTTTTATTATTTGCTTAAAAACCATTGTTTCACAGTGGCTCATAAGAAAATCCACACCCATTCCTATTTTACGCACACATTTTACTGTTAGGCCTATTAGTTGACAACAATGCATGACGTGTTGGTGCCGAGGGTCTACATGAAAGTAATTCTGTTTTTTGGGCCTTGTATGTCCAATGTCCATTTCAAAGGAAATTGTACATTATTTTTTGAGACCTTCAAAATGCTTTGGAATGCTAATTCAACGCCAACAATATATTTCTGTTTTTATATGGGCTATGAACTGAAGTGAAAGAAAGAGAACAAAGGTGAAGCGTATTTGAGCATGGTAACATTTCATAGTTAACGCGCTAAGTAAAACGAACACCATTTCCCTTCACATAGGCCTATGCATTTTCAATTGTATTTTATCTCCTAATCACTTAATGGGATGCACCTTGATCTATGACGTAGCGTAAAAAGAATAGTTCGTCCATTTTGCATGCATTGGCCTAGTTTGTGATTATAATAGGCCTATGTGAAGAAAAGAATCCTTCGCTATGCAATAAGCTATTTCACCCTAAACCACCCCAGTGAGCCACAGTGCATGTTTGGAGTGGCTGGAACCTGGGGCTAATGTGCTTTGAGAGACCCTGAGAGCGGATTAGGACCGCAGGGACTCCCCCGGCCCCACCGTACGTTACCTAAATCCACCCGACATAGGCTACACATGGGGCTCCAGGACGTGGCGGGAAGGCATGTGTAACGTGACCCTGAACTATCACATTTACTAAGAAACGATAATGAGCTAAACCCCTGCTGCAAAAAATAACACACACGAATAGTCTTGGGTCATTCGTCTCACGTTGATGGGCTTATTTGAATACATTGTGGGGACACAAACAAACCAGTGCCTGTGCAACCACACGCTCCGCCTCTTCGTCAATCCCGACAAATTCTACGACTTTTGCTGGAGCTTTTAATGTGTAATTGAGCACAGGGTGCCCACGAAAACCAAAGGCAGCTCCTCACAGACCTTAGTTTTTATAGCTCCTACAGAATCTACTGCGCCTTTTTTTTCTTCTCGGCCAGACACCACAAAACTGACCAGGCGTGATAGGAAGTCGCCACCTACACCGGCTCAAAGTCACGAAGCCGAAGCTGCACAGCGATATACAAATAAGGATTCAAACCTCAACAGAAAAGGTAAGAATTGTACATACTTGCATGCCAGTTTATAAACGATTAGTACAAACTTGACCAAACTTAAAAGCACAGGCTACGTTTGTTACAAGTAGCCTACTTTAGTTAAACATTTAGCCTATAAACATCATATTTCATATAGGCCTATCAGGATCAGTTCCGAAACACATATGATTCATGTGCACTTATGATCTCTTTAGTTCTACTGGATTTTCGTTGGTAAAACACGACACTACGTCTCTGCGTAAAAGCCCACCACGCTGAAGCTTTGTCTATGCGGTCGACTTCAAGTTCGGGGGAGGGAGTTGGGCCACCGCCTGCAGCGTAGGGCCTTACTGAAGGGTCTTAAGATGCCATTTAAGGGAACAGTACACCCTGAATGGTGCAAACTCAATTTACTCAACAGCATGCAGGAATTTTGGGCAGATGAAAAGAAATCCACGAGTTTAAGAATAAAAACAGACCTTGGTTGAAAATGAATTTTAAGAATGAACAGAAATACGATCTTAGATTATGTTATTGGTCTGTAGCTTTCAGTGATCACAGAAAATACATTGATCACGTTATTGGTAGTGAAATCTTCTACAAAAAGCGTTATCCATGCAACTGAACTTTAATTTAGTTATTGTTATTAGGATTACTTTACAGACTCATTCAAAGTTAAACAGATACGGATATTTAAGGTTACAACAAATTTCATAAAAATGACATGAATTGTGAGCTATCTGAAATTAAAGCGATATAAATGGTAGGCTACAATTTAGTGAAGCTTCATATTGGGTCTTATGCTGTAAATTAAAAGCCTAAATATTAGGCCAACACTATATGGCATCTGATTTTACAATAAAACTGGATATATGTTCGAGAGGAAATCAATGCCCTGTTACTTTATTTAGCAAATTCTTAAAATAACATGTCTAAAGGATTAACTATACAACGTTATACCACTTGAAGCAATAGAATGTCAAAATACCGTTGATGTTGGTCTTCTCAAGATGTGTAAAAGCTACAGAAGTGAACACAACACTGCAAGGCTGTTAAACTCACTCAATGACACAACCTCAAAACAAAGGAATTTGACTAGATTATTTTCAATGTATCTTAAATCAAGAAATAGTGTTATCTTAAGTATTGCGCTTGTATTAATGTTATGCTCACTTAAAAAATGCTTTTGAACTTGAATGATGCGCGATCTTGGCTGTCTGTAGACGGTTAACATTATTATTAGGCTACCGATATGAGCTTTGAAATGAATACTATAGCTTCCAAACTGAAAGGCTAACCACTTGAAAAAGTACCCCACACCTACTGTAATTCTAATTAACACACATGAATACACCAGGAGGCGTGAACTTGTTTAAACCATTGAGAACTGTTAATTTATCCACAGGTGACAGAAATGTGGGCCGAGGGCGATGGTGACGACATGCCGGCCAAAGAGAGACCACACAACGGCGACAGACGCAAACAGAACTCAACTCCATGGTCAATTAAAGGAAGTGGCATTGCAAATCCTCGGATCAAATCAAAACGTTGATATCACTATTGGATTGCGAACTTTTAAAGTAAATTAAAGGCGACAGGACCTAATGTGACTGGACGGACGCATATGGACGGAATAGGCCTGTACAGAGGATCTTTTTTTAATCTCAGACTGAAGATCAATGCACCGTTGTGCTAATTGACATGGTAATTCAATGATCAATTCTGCACATGTATGTAGAATATTATTCTGCAAAGGCAATACATAAACTATTTGTAATATCACCCAATTTAAATGTTTATAATCTACCCATGTAGTTTGAGCATTACATGAATATATTTGGAATAGTTTAAGCAATATGCTTTTTTAAATATCCGAACCATTCCATGTTGGTCCACAGGATTATTTGAATGTCTGTCTACGGAGTTATGGTCAAGGTATACAGAAATAAACTTCCTTGCAATGACTGTTGTGTTTCAGAAATGCCGTAATGCCGTAGCTAGTGCTTGTCCGTCATTTGTGAAAGTAGGCCTACACATAAGACATGAACATGTAGTCAGTGTGTCGCAAATGGGCCTATACTTTTAAATTCCTTTTTCATTCTGGTATACAATTGTAAAACTACAATAGCCTAATCTGGGAGCCTATCCCAGTGGTGCAGTTATAGGGCTAATCACCATCATTATTAGCCTTTGTTGCGGTCTAGTAGAGTTATTTTAGTCGAGACTGAATAAAGTAGGCTATAAGCGTTAATTTTCCACGAGGAAATAGTATTTTTCGGGTTGAAGATAATTTAATAAAAAACTGTTCTGAGAAGTAGGCCTAAGAGACGCAATTTACTTGGAATTGTCATGAGATATCTTTCCATAGCCTAAATAGATATATATAGGCTACTCAAAAATGGATCACAACCACAATTTGTTGTTGCAGTCCTCGATTCGGAAATCCAATTTAGCCTACAGGCTATAGCCGCCATTTAGCCTTCGCCTAAATAAATGAATTCAACTATCATTTTATTTACTTGTAAATAGGCTATGAGACGTTATATAGCCTATCACGATATGTATATAACGTAGTTTATAGGCTATTCAGCTTGTTCAATTGCAGACATGAAACAAATCAGGAAATTCGGGTGCGTAATCACAATAAGGTTTTCATGCATACTGAAAGTGTTTCGTGGGTATTTTAAAGTCATAGGCCTTTTCTGAGGCCTACAACACTGTGGGACTATATGGAAAATTCATAACAACATTAAAAAACAACGAACATTTGTCAGCCTGTTTTTACATAGTTGTAGGCCGGTTGCTGAATACGGAGACATTTTGCTTAAAATATTGGTCACGTGTTTTTGTATGACCGCGGTAAAGGCCTTTGATCAGTTTGCGGCCATATAGGCTTTTGTTACATTTATTTTTAGCTTCTGCTGATATTCCTATATGAGGTTGTCTCAGCTACATGCTTTCAAGTCTAAGTCAAAGCTATTTGTATATTACTTTCTGGCTGAAGGTTGCAACCCTCCCCTCCATTACCGAGAGAGACAGCGAAGGTCAATGTAAAGAGCATGGTATCAGCCGCGGCCTTCATTCACCTTGGCTGACAGACTGACGGAAATAGATGTTCGGCTCTATTGACGATGTAAAGGATTTCTACGTCAATAAGATAAAAAAAATATTCTCTGTTCTCTAAAAAACATAAGCCCAATCTTGATGTTTGAATTGTCTGTTGAAGTGAACGGCTAAAACATAGAAGCAGACAAAAATTATAACATTAGACAATAATAGACGTTTCACCATGCACGGTAGATGAAAAGGCTTTGTTTAGGCTGTGTCCAGATCTTAAACGCGTTATTAAGATCTGATCCTGCCGTATAAGAGATAATAATGGATCATGTATTAAGGAATTCACTTCCCCATTTTCCATCTATCTCGAACCAATAAGACAGTTCGTAATACAAAGTTCTCCACACCTCTACATGCTACACATTTCATCTCAACAGAGAATGCCAAATTGATTTGTTACTTAGTAGCCTTAAGAAATACACTGTAATTCCCCGTTTGGCCTTTAGATGGAAGCAAACCCTAACCATGCCACTGAGCACATTCTGACATTCTGGGGGTAAACAGAATGAAAATCCAGTCCAGCCTGGACCATTTTTATTGCCACCACAGTTTGAATTTCTCTCTATGCGTGCGCGCTCGCGTATGCTGCGTCTGAACAGTGTCTGACGTAGAAACTGTTTCTAATGTCAGTTGAAGGCCGAAGAACTAACCTACGTACAAAGAACAACCATCGTCAGTCAAAGCATCGGTACTTACATTGCACATTAATTCCATGGGAATATAACGACGGTTTCGGAGTTCTTAGTATATGATCGTTGCTGGTGCACCCTACAGCTTCCTTCAGCATCTGAAAATTACCTCAAATTATTTTACAATAATCTACTGTGTTCATATTAATTTGCCAAACGAAATCAAGGTGAAGTTGAATAAAAAACAAAATAACTGGCAAAGAAAGTTCAGGAGCCTAAATGTGTTAAGGATGCTCACGTGCATGGACCATTTTGGTCATCACATTAGAAAAAATGTCCGCCACGCTTTAAGACCTAGGCTACTCCTGATTCAGCTGTGGCCTACGCTCAAACATGTATAGCTAATTCTTTAATTATAGCTTAAATGAGATGTTTTCTTTTTTTGTGACAGAAACTTGAAGTCTGGAGTGCATCTCAAATAATTCTACGAGGATAAAGTGGTTAAACTTCGAACCAGGAGGTTGGTTCAACCTCAGCAGTGCAAATTACGTTAAAGAATGTATCTTCTACAGGAGAATCATGTATCTTAGTTGATGCATGAATAGGGATCATAAGCTCTGTCAGACAAACCCCTTGACTTTAGCCTACCGTTTGACATATGCGATATGGATTATTCAAGATTACATTCAGCACCTTGGACAGCCCTTACTGACGCACTTTCTAACGATCAATCTACGTGCTGGGTGGGAAACCGGCGGCTTTATGTGAATCGACCTCGACCATTTATCGGGTAACCGGGCCCACTAGATTTCACTGAAATGTCCTAAACGGAGTAATCCACAATGTCGCAGAGGTAGACATTTTCAGATAACATTGAGTATTTTCCTAGTATACTAGTAAAATACATTATAGTTTAAGATACTAGTTGACTATTTGTAGAAGTCCATGGTAGGCAAATTAAATATATTCTTTTTTGACTAAAAGAGACATAGGAACAGGCTACCATAGTGAATAACACCTAACCATAATATGACACCTATGCCGAAGCCTTTGGCCTTCACCAAGTCATCTAACAAGGCTGCGAGGATAAACTTTTCACATTATCAAAGGACAGTGTCGAGAGAGGTCTGAAACGTTAAGATTTCTTTTCGTTTTGGTTCCATATTGTTATTTTTATGGGCTTATGTAGAATACAATTCTAATCTAACTAACTAAAGTGAGGAGGCAATAGAAAAAAATTATTGATGTGTCCTTCTTGCATGTATGGCCTGTGAAGCTGCGTCAATTCAGATGAGCAAATAAATAATGTATGCCTAATTTGGTCAGACATCAATTTAGAGTAAGACTAATGCATGATTTATTTAATGACTTAATTGTATACATTGCCGTCTGAACACTGTAAACAGTCATGGCTTGTGGTATTGGTGATAAGGTCAGGCTATTCGAATCTGTGATAACCTTTTTATTTGAAAACGTTTTCTCCTAATATTAGGTTAGCAGTAGCAATAGCCTAGGTCTACGTTGCATATCTAGGAAGTTTGACGTGTTTAATAAACAAAAATACAGCTTTTTTATTTTACCATTCAGCATTATGCTATAGGCCTTTAATGCTATATCGGCTGTATTGAAAGCTTTCGTCTGAAAAATAAAAAGTAAATTAAATTTGTCTAAATGAGAAATGTACTTGGTCTTAAGAATAGGCATAGGCCTATTAACTAACTTACCTACTAACAAAACAGTTCGTAGACTGCCTTCTACTTGATTCTCCTGTGGAATTTTAAGATCTTCAAAATAACGGACAACAGTGTTTTTCATATAACCTGTGTTAAGCTACTAAACATTTTAAAGCCTGGGTTTAGACATAGGTTCCATATATTTTTGTGTGAAAATAAACGTTATCAAGTCAGACAAAACCACTAGATTTTTGTGTGGCTTTATAACCCAGCTAATTTAACAATGTAACGGATCATCAGAAAATGTTTAAGAGAAATAACTAATAATACAGGCCTTCATGCCATTAATAGACCTATACGAACATGAGTCTTATTTAAATAATCTAAAGCATTAACACCGCTCATTTTTATTTTTGAAAAATATTAGTAGCAGTGATGGTGGTATTAGTATAAATTTAACAGTGGTAGACGGCGTTCAGTGGCGTAACATGGCATTGGCGTATCGAAAAGTCAAGTTTGAAAAAGGTTACAGGGTTTACAGTCCACCACTAGATGGCAATGTTGGCTTATAATTCTGCACAGTCTAACTAAAGACACAATTCCTCTCTTGTTAAAGTGAAATGTTTCAAGATATAGTCAGACTAGAAACATCAACAGTTGGTTATGTTATCACATCCAGATATAATTACGTTTAAAGTCATTTCGACCAGCCCGTTTTATTTCTGTTTACTTAGGCCAATATATATGGGCTTCTCCTACTTTCTTTACACGAAATAATTATACAATTTACATAAATAGATACATTTGCCAAATTATAGACATCTGTACCAATTTAGTGTGTATAAAGATTCGGGTTACGGTCAAAGTAGAGGTCATTAGGCTAATTCAGCAAGGTCCATGTTTTATTAGGACGGATTTTTGTTGTAATACTTTCATATCGACATGATTTTACTAACACATTTATAGCCTTAAAATACTAGATATCAAGTCTGCATTTACTTTTATATACATCCACATTAATACACACACACACAATATAAAAGCTATGGTTCACGAACATACAGTTCCCAGACGATTATCTATGCACAACAAGAATAATTGATCCATGGATTCGATGTGATCGAGAACGTCGGGTCTGAACTTCGTAAGCACAAGTCTATATTTTAAAGGGAAGTGGAATTGATTAATATTTAACAAGGAGGTCTAAAATTCTAAAGTCCGTCACTTCCTGTGGGGTTTCAAACCACTGAATGAAGCTACAAATGAATGTAAAAGGTAGCTACAGTACACCACAAAGGCCTAGACCACTGGATGTCTGCTTTCCTGAGCTTAGGTTTTGGCTACTGCATGCATGCCATAAAAGTCGCATAAAACCATACACTCCATTCCTCTTGATATGAACTTCACACATCATAACAATATTTTACAACAGGGAAGGTACAGCGTCATGTGCCTACATTTTAGGTCCAAATAGGTCCAGTAACTCATTTGGCTAAGTAGACATTTGTGAAACATGTCCACAGAGTGTTTGTTCTTCAAATCGAAAAGCGGAGTGAGCTTTTGTGTGTGTGTGTGTGTGTGTTGGGAGGCATTTAATTCCAATCGTTGTCCGTCAAAACTAGCTGATGGTTTTCACTTTAGTAACGACCTTTTTTTCCTTTACGCGTCTGTTTTGAAACCAGATAGTGACTTGTCGTTCGGATAGGTTTGTCTGTGCTGATATCCTCCTTCGTTTGTCCTTCGTAATAAATTTATTGGCGGCGTACTCGCGTTCTAGTTCCTTCAGTTGCACCTTGGTGTATGGCACGCGCTTCTTTCTTCCACGTCTGTAGGAGCTTGCGTCCCCCCCAGCATGAGACACCGTG
The DNA here is from genome assembly GCA_903064625.1 of Mallotus villosus. Taxonomy (NCBI): domain Eukaryota; kingdom Metazoa; phylum Chordata; class Actinopteri; order Osmeriformes; family Salangidae; genus Mallotus; species Mallotus villosus. The sequence continues at coordinate 366,249 of CAEFZP010003257.1, forward strand.
TCTAGTAGGGAAAAGGAAAAACAAAGAGTTATCCTGTATCCTGTTTTAAGTCGATCATACTCACACACATTCAATTTTTTTTCATCCCAGTTTTACTAAAGGGATAACGAAGAACTTACAATAGCCTATAGCTACTCATTGTAAATTACGCATTAAAAAAAATCTTCATCCACAAATGTCGTAAACATTTGTATATACTTGGGAGTTTGGGTGATTAAATGCATAAGTACTTATGTATTTTATTCATTTACCTGATATTGATGATTTCCACATGTGGCTGGGCTGTGGCTGCTCCTTGGCACAGTAGACTTGTCCATTCCAACCATTAGTGGTGAGAGTCCACGGCTGATAGCTCTCCATAGGCAGAAGGGTTTCGTGTCTAGCTTCTGCTGGCCCGCTCATGGTTGGCACCACGGGCACGTCCAGGTAGCCCGACACTGGCTGGTAGGGGCCTGAGGCATAGCTTGGATAGAAGGCGAACTCTTTTGCCCGAGAGTTGAAGTCATCGGCCGATCCGGACGTGTCCATGTACTTCTCCCCGTACACAGAAGGGGGTTGGGTGCCGCACGACTTAATGCTGCTGTGATGAGACATTCTGCACGGATAATAGCCACTACCGAAATATCCATAGGGCAAGGACGCACTTGACGAGCTCTGCGCGGCCGAACATGGGCTGCACTGCTTTGCTGGCTCGCCCATGCCCGAAGTGGGGACATCCGTCGACGAGTATGCTGTGCTCGGTGCCAACGACGCCGGATGAGCCATCAGATTCCTGCATTGGTTAGCCGCAAAGTTACCTCCAGCAAAACCGCCGTCCATGTTCTTACTCACTTCATCGGAAACCCCGCCGTTGTCGTAGAGGAACATCACCGACGGGTCGACCCAGCGAGGACGGAGGAGCAGTGACGTTGTCATAGCACGACATCCAACATTGAGGCTTCTGGCTCTTTTTTAAAAAGCTCAGAGACTGAAAAAAGGAGATACTGATTCCGAGACAGTACTGGACTCTGACGCGCACGGGTGCAGAGAGGGCGTGCCATCATTGGCCAAGACATGGCCACGTGATATGCAAAGAGGACGATAAACATCTCCCAATGCAGATAATTAAATGTAGAAAAATGCGGCGTTGTAAGATGATCCTACCTATCAAGGGATTTGGCTTGTCTTTTTGCTTTTCAAAAGTAAGGGGTTTAATGAATAATGAGTAAATCTTTAAAGACATCTTCAAATATAACCTTACAGTTTAAAACCACGAATGAGTGTACAAAGATTTGTTTGAAATGGCACTCGACTAGGCCTATTATGCTTTAAAGCGCGATGTAAATGATATCAAGGCATTGCCTAACTATTTCAACGACAGTGAATCTTTCATTTGGATCTCTGTCTTTTGCCTTCTTGCGTATAGCCTTCTACGCACAGTTAGAGCACACGACCTTAAGTGGAGAAACGTATAGGCCTACATTTGCCACAGACTCACTGAAATATGTCTTTTGAAACTGTCGTGTGTGTCCATTAAAATACAGACAATTCCATAACACTAGCCACTAAAATACTGGTCATCTGCTGTATTAACATGCAGTATTATTTGGATAAAAGCGTTTTCAATGAATGAATTGAAAATGAAAAATGTGAATGTGTTATTTGAAAAAACACACGAGATTCCCCTATTGGGTTGTCTCATATTTCAAGGATGGGCTAACCTTGCCCGTTGTCTTAGTCGTGTGAGCACATTTACAACACATTTTGTAAAGATGAACGAATAAACCAATGTGAATGAGGCACGCGTTGATTTTAAAATGCTGCACCCACTTTACAAAATGTCTTATTTGTTCGACTGGTCCCAAGGTATTGCAACAACCAAAGCGACAATTTTGTCTAATAAGCGCAGTAGGCCTAGATGAATATGTGGACATTGGGTCCGAGTTTGTCGATGTCCAGAGCTTTCCAGTCGTATTTAGATGCAAAGACAGAAAACGGGCAACGCGGGTTTTACACGTGTGACGCGGCTAAAGGCCAAGGTCAAGTTGAAAGTTGCTGTCTAGCCGCTGAGCCTGTTGGGCTATTGAGCCTTTGAAGGAACTGTCTGAGCTATTGAAAAGGGCGGAAAAGGGGTGAGAATTCCTGTCCGAATGTAAGCTTTGGAGGGCATTAACTTTAACAGTCATTTTGTATGTTCAACGTTTCTCGCTATGGCTTTGGAGGTAGGGGGTATTGGTTGACTTGGTTGTTGCATTTTGTTACTAAATATAATCGGAATCCTCAAATGTATTGGTTTAACGGAGTGTTTTAGCTAAAACATGTGAAAATGATGCGATCTCTCAAAAGAAGGTCCGGCCTTATAGACGTGTTCTGTCTGGTCTGCTTGTTCGTGTTTACGATCAGTGGTTCTCCTTCCAAGGGGTGTTGTTGGAAGTAAACCACGTAGGCTATCCATTGTATCCTCAGCTAAAGAAATATAGGCCTGAATTTGGCCCATCTGTTCAGACTCAGCAATGCAACACATTTTTTTTTCCAATTGGTTCAAACCTAAATCTATTATATGGGTGAAGTGTTTATCTATGAAGCGATCAATACCACAATTTGGGCAAAACTAAAACACAATAATTTAAAAGTATCGTACGCAATAAGTTTCAGAGTTTTAAATGGGAAAGATTTTCGTCCAACATCATAACAGTATTGTGTAAAAAAAAGGCACATTTGTCTAAGCTATTTTTATATTAAGGATATATTTTTCATTTGTATAGCCTATAAGAACAGTGCAATAACGTTGTACCAAATAACGGTTAGAATTGCCAAGACGTGGATAAATGGACTGAAAAATGAATGATGTCAAGTTTAATTTAACAATTTAAACAGAGCCTATACTGTTGGTAAATATTAAAAAGTGACTTGTGGAAATTGTGATTTGACAATGGTAGGCCTATAGATTAACGGTTGAAAAAAATACACTGTGAATGGCTGAACAGGATAAACGTGAGCAGAATTAAGAGAAAATCCATCAGACTTAGATTTCGGTTACATTTATATGCAGGTATTGACTTCGGGTGTAATATTGCAGTACATAGATGTGCTAAAAAAAGAACGTATAGGCTACTTTTACTATCAAAGTAAACATTTGTGTTGCATCATCATGCTCCACAAATTCAAAATATGTCCATGCCAAGTTGAGAGATCACAGTAAAACCGCCACAGCATACACTAAACATATACAAATATTACGAGTTTATGTATTGCAATAAAGATATTTTCTTTTTGGTGGGACCCATTACATGAAAAAATAACAACGAGGTAGTTATGTATTTTGTAATGTATTTTATGAAACGTATTCTATGAACTATGCCTATGTTACCCAGTGCTATGTTACCTAGTTATAGCCTACATCTACACGTGTCTCGTTTGGTTTAAAACATTTGACTTTGATAATCGATAGAGTATGGGATCAGAAATGATCTTGCATTCTTTGTTGTTTGAAGGATTACAATGACCGGATAATATATTTACATTGGCCTAAATAAGTATTCACAACGGCATTTACAAAACAGTCTACAAAGACATCCAGGGTTAAAAAAACAACAAAGCTGCCAAAACAGTGTCAAACAAAGAGCTGTCACACAGGCGCATGTGGTCCGTTTTCCGCCAGTGGTCAGACCAGACATTCTAGAATGGCTGCGAGGAGCAGACCACCTCCGTGTGCCAAAACAATGGCCAGACACTCAACAGCCAGACCATGTCTGTGAGGTCATCAGTCCTGGACATTCAAGGCATTCCTATATTTCGCGTCGAATTGTATTTCCAATGTCACAGAAACACCATTACGCAGTCTAAATGTTCTTACAGATATGCGTTTCATTAGTAATATTCCTGTTGGCAAGGTAACATGTCATTCCTTCAATTGACTTCCTCGGTGCGATAGGAAAGTAGAGGTTTGTCTAAAATGTCGAGTACTAGCCCATCCAAAATGTTTTGTGGTCAAAGCAGAGAACCTCAAGGCGGCCTGGCGCTTAACTTGACCGTGATGGAGCTCAAAAGGACATAACCGTAGGCTACATTGGAAAACAATGATCACAAGGCGGGCTTTTGAATCTTGTGACTGTCAAGTTTTTTGTCTGCATGTTTAAGTTTCAGTAGAACCTAAATATTATGTTAACGGGCTGTTAAAACTACAGTAGGCCTATATGTAACCTACACAAGTCATTTATTGCTATGATGGAATCCCAGTTAATATATTGGCCTATAGTTAATTTCAATGAAATTCCAGCCACTAACCATTAACACTACCGTGGTTCTATAGTTTGTAAAGTTCCCTTGCAGAGTTGCAAGCACAAAGATCAAGGCTCGGCCTATAGATTAGCCTATATATTTCACCATTGTTTACTTATCAAATATATTTCTAGATCTGTCTATTTTACCAAACGATTAAACGACATTTAACAAATTCACCATATACCTCACATGGTGGTTCTTGTTGCATAGGCCAATAAACCGTTTTTTCCACCCCCGTTTCAAAGTATTTTCGTTGTTTCAAATTCGTAACTGTAGTAAAGAATTGCATCTCTTGAATAGGCTATGTGTGCACATATGAAACCATGATAATGTAAACAAAAAGGCCTATGAACACATTCATTACGATTTGACTCACAAACAATGTATAGGCTATATCAGGCTTAGGCTATATTATTGGACTGCACTCTCCATTTCTTCACACACAAGGTCTAGAGTTCAATTAGCTATATTATATATAGGCTACAAAATTGTTTTTTGGTATATTATATCCAAAAAGTCTAAAAAATTGCCTGCGATACGATCGAAATCCTTTTTTTTGTATGCGATTTATTGGCTGAAAGTTCGAACGTATCAATTTGCATAGTACTATTCTACATTTTGCCAATTCAGTCTACAAATCTAGACCTATAGGCTATCTTTTGTAAACAAATCTCCAAATCCCAAATTAAATCGCAAGCAGTAGGCCAAATCGACCTACTTTTTTAGTTTAATTTCACGTAAACCATTTATCAACGACGATTTTGAAAAGAGCAATTACACCATGCTATGTTTAATCTGTCAGCCCATAGGCCTATACCTTACTTTCAACTCATCCGTTGCTTCACATTCAATTTAACCCGCACCAATGAACCTTTTTTACGTTCACATAGGCTACTGAATTGTAGGCTACTAAATTGTAGGCTACAACAGGCTGGAAAATTGGTAGCCTTTACCAAGCGTTTAAAATGGTATAGGTTCCGAATGACAGGGGTCTCGTAAACTTGCTCTCACTGTTTTGCAATCAAACATGGTAAAAAGACGGACAAAATACAATCTAACAATCAAATGATTCATCTGGGCAGTAGGCTACGATGAAATACCTACTCTTTACCTCCACAACTGGAAAAACTAGGCTACGATAGGCCTATAGTGATAACCAGCGTAATTTGGAAAACCCACGTTACTCAATTGGCTAAAAGGAACATGAATAGTTATAGCGTACTGGAATCATATATATGAAACTATAACATTTACAATGTAAATAAATACACAGTATGTTAAGGTGGCACCAGGTGAGAGATGCATGTCACTGTTGAGCAGTGGTAAACCCTCTGCCGTGGCTACTGCAGATTTAATAGGGTGATTTGGGCCCATAGTTCTCACTAGTTTGGTAAGCTCTTCGATAGGATAGGACAGTTAATAGAAGTAGCAATATGAAGGCACGAAAAGCGATAAAAAGGGACTTAACACCCAAGTACTTTCAAACTCTAGTCACCTCGCATTCTGCAGGCTATCCAGGGCGCGTTCCAAGGTCAACGCAGTTAAAGCACTGGTAACTGCGTCATCCAGTTTCAAGGCCAAGTTGAAGCAAAGGAGAGGGGTGGGGCAAGAAGGACATGATTGTTGCTTTTCGTTTGGATACGCCTTAATTTAGTGAATAAATAAACAAAAAAAATAGATGTGAGATTGAAAATATGTCGATGTCAAAAACGAACGTCTGTAGCTTAATAGCCAATTACTCTGGAACCTCTGGAATACCTGCGCAGACTACATGGTCAAGTTCAAGTTGGGCCTGCTAGTAAAACTGGAGGGGCACATTGTGTTATGTCTGTGGAGGGGGAGGGGGCTTCCTTGGTCGGAACGAGAATTAGACACTATGCTAGCCCACAAATCATTCCATGGCCTTTGCCTAAATGGCAAATATAGGCTAAAACACATACTGGAGATAAAAACTTTTCATATTTAGTCAACACAAAGTCATCGAAAACGTCCCCAACGCAATGGAATCTAGGCAGAGATGGTTACACCAGTAATTCGTAAGACCTGAAGCCATCCGGTGTCGTCCTATCTAAAACACACATAATAAAATGTCACTACTGTAAACGAACAAGGCCAGGACTGGGGTTGTGCAAAGGCCATTGGAGTCATTATCTTGGCGGGATCACAAGATATATCTGTATTTCATAACGTCTGAAAGGCAACAATACATAGGGGTGCATCCTTCTCTTTAGGTTACAAGCAGGCCTATATGCTTCTTATCTATGTTTTTTTTGGTTGCAAAACCCATGTCTTTCCATAAAAACACCAGTGCAACCATTTTAAGAATTAACATGATGTGGACTAGGTCCTTATAGGGACCAAATGTTCCAAACCATAATACATATTTCTATTATTATATGTAAATAGTGTACCGAACAATTAGGCAATTTTGATTAAAAATACACAGGCGTTAGGTGAATCAACATCTAATAGTCCTACACATCTGTTTCCCATATTCATTGATAGTTTAGATAAAAAGCGAATGAGTTATACTGAGCGATATGACGGAGACAATGCCCATGCATGTCAACACTCGTGGGCACTTTTGTTTATCAAACGTCAAACTTGTCGACTGAATATATCATTTTATTCATATAGCCTAGTAGGCTATTATAAACTTATGTTTATAAAGTTTGAGAGAAATAAAAAAAATAGTTTTGCCTGTGATTAGTTGTTGGTTCAGTTAATCTTTGCCAAATTGCCAATGGTTGTACAAGTGCACACATCGAGGGTATTAATCTAAACGTTCTTATTGCATTGAAATCTATTAATCATTTCGCCATGCATTTCTCTAAAATACGAGAATTCAACGGTTATTCACTTCTCTGATTGAAGTCAAATGGGTGTAATCTTAAAGGAATGCTGGGCTGTTGTCGAAGCGGCTGTGCAGACAGTTTCTCCCGTGTAAACTTGAAATGAGTTTATAGAAATGCAGACACGGCTAAATGTAAAGCGACAAGAGGCTTTTGACAAATATAAAGTTTACAATCGTATCATTATTATTCCATTTGATGGTAAATCTGTTGTTTAACTCTAGCCTATGCGTATTCAAATGTGGCTCATAGCTAGATGCTGGTTTTGTGCAGTTGAATTAAAAAATACAGATTCAATCGGCCTAATGCTATAATATCAAATTCAGTTAACGTCTATCCAAGCAAACGCCTCCGTGGTTCAGACAGGTAGGTAGAGAGGTGAGGGGGGAAAAGGAAAATAGATAAAAGTGAGTGAGTGAAAAAAAGAAAGGCGGAGTACTATGAGTTAGTGTTTGTCTGTCTGTCTGTGGAGTTGGGGTGGGAGGGGGTGAAGAAACCGACTTGCTCTTTTCAGTCGCAGAAAATAGTTAAAGATCCAATGTCGTATCTTTTTTGAACAGGCGAGGGCGCACGAGGCCAGCGAAGGCTACTGAGTCTGTCCCGGAGTGGCATCCCAACATCACTCTTTTCTCACTGCGACCCACTGACGTCATTCACACATTGTCCATGCTGTGACGAGAAATAAACATTGCTAACGCAGAATCTGATTAGTAGCCTATATACCTTACTTCAACATATACAGCTTTCTCAAAATCATAGTAATCCATTCTGAATACTTCAGATGTCAAGGGTAAAGAGTCAAGTGTAGGCTACTGTTTGATTTGATACATAAAATGTATTAAATTCTTAATTTTAGTTGTTTACATGGGTAGCAAAAAGTTAGGAGTAGCCAACTAATATTTGCAGAAAAGGCTTGAAAATGTAGATTAATTTATATGCCATTTATCCTCTTTTATACATGATCGAATCCAGTTTCTAAATCAAGCATCTCAAGACCGAGTCCATAGCCCGAGCTTCAATATCGTTAAAGGTTTCCTGCACTCACTGAAACATTGAAAGCTTAGAGAGGTATCAAGTTCAAACCCCAAAGGCCATAGCCTAGCCTTAAGAGCCCTTTCCTTTATCGTTGTGTTTAGTGATGTTTTACTGCACAAGAGAACACACATCAAAGGGAGCGGAGGAAACGGCCCCAACCCCGACAGCATGAACATAATGGCTTGTACTACGCATGTGCAATTATCCAAGGTACACGAGTCTGCGCTGTTCTTTGCTTCAACGTTTGCGGCGTTTTATGGTTCTAGGACCTAGACTCGACTGATTAAAAATAGATATCCCAGATATGCAGATTTCAGTTCAACTTCATGACTACTTGTATTATCAAAAGTTGGCTTTTTATTGGTCTGATCTGTGGATAATTATGGTGATGAAACACAATTGGCCTTGAAATTAACCTCGCCCATGGCATGATAAACTATAAGAAAATGTTTGGAACACTTATTGGAAAGTATTTTCGGGATATTGTAATCGAATGATCCAACGCTGCCAGTAAAGTATACTATAATATATTACATTCTGGCAAGATAGTGTAGGGAAATATAATTTAATTTCACATAGCCTACAATAAGTCTAATTTAACGTCCTGTCAACGTCCAGCCTAAATGTGGCTCTGTTCTGAATATGTTATTCAGTCTGTGGACATGATATGTTGTATGTTTTGTTATCTTAACTCTGACCACAACGACTTGACCTTAGAACTCTTCACTTGACACCACTTTGGAGGGTGCAGAGAGAAAAGGGGGCGCAAGACGAGTCCTATCATTAAGTGTGACGCCAACTGTTCAATTCCGCAGAAGCGTTAAATGGCCAATGAGCTTAACCCCAAATATACATTTTCATTTGACGTATATCATTCTTGTAATAACTACAAAGAACACTCCCCCACCTATAGTTTAAGGCTTCTGATAATGATTTGGGAGTATAGCTTAGACTTAATAATACCAATACTGGATCGTCTTATGGGAGGACAATTTAAACTAGATGTTGAAGTGATGGTGCAGAATTGCACGATGCTGCATGACAACACATCATGTCAGCAGCTTGTCTCTCTGCATGTCACTTTACCTTTCCTAAATCATAAATATCCTACGATATAATATTCTCGAAACAGACATATGGCCGTTGGTCTTTATGCCTCTATATCTCAAAGCTGCTTGCTTTCTATTAGCCGTCCAGCCCGGCATCTCGTCGCTGTGATTGCTGGTTCTGTTTATACACAACCAATCGATGCGTGGCGTCATCAGGGGTACCGTTATGACGACCGCCCTATTAAGAATGACAGCTCGAGAAAGAGAGGGCAAACGGTGATCCCTCCCAGAGCTCGTGCCGCACTCCGAAGCGCTCGTCTCTCAGGGTCAGAACGCACTACGTCCCTTCTTTTCTCTCCCCTCTCACTTCCTCTCCTCTCTCACTACGCAACTCTTCGTAGCCACTGTGTCACAGAGATCATACTCCTTGCTAAATTATTCGGCGCTTGCTTGGTTCCGTGCGTGTTCTTTCTGTCGGTAATGGAAAACAGAAAGGAGATTCTTTCTGAGGGAGGTCAGCTTGGCACCGCGGTTGGCAAAACGGGCTCTAATTTGTCGGAAGCAATAGGAAGCCCCGTGCGAGAACCACGGGGAAAAATAGTCCACAGAAACTGCACCAGTCCTGGAGCCTCGCCGTGCTCAAGAGACAGAGCGGACGAGGAGGTGGATAGCACACGGAGAAGCTTGTGCGTCGACGTAAGGCCGGTTATCATGTCATCTTCTACCGAGAGACCTCGACACGATCACAATAACAAAGACGGGAGCAGCACAGATACAGAGTCAGACTTCTATGAGGAAATTGATGTCAGCTGCACACCAGAAAGCATGGACTACCCTAACGGAAAAGGTAAATTCCCCGACACCCCAATTGTGTTTGTTACAAGCGTGCATTGATAATATTTTGTCAGTTAACTAATTTCATAGACTTAACTGAATGTTACTGCCACTTCAATGTATCTTGCCTTACATGTGCGGCATCTTTTGGATTAGGTTAATTATCTTACACAACGTAGCATGACAGAGAACAATAGCTGATTAAAATTACTTTCTGAAAATAAGACATCAGTTGGCTAACTAAATTGTACAGCTAGTTGCAAAAATATTAACATTCGTGTTGCTTATACGCTCAATTCAAGGCTATTAACCAAGGCTATTTGCATGCGCATGCGAGGGTGACAACCACACGTTTAAAAGGATCTTAAATAGTTAGCCTGGTTCCATTATACATAACAGAATCTTCTAAATGACCAAACCTTAAAAATACATAACAAGTGTCAAAGGAAATAAATACATGCCCATCCTTTTGGTTACGGAAGTTTCATAGTAGCCTATGCTATTTAAAACCGGCGAGAACACTGGATGTATAGTCGTAAAAAACGAAAAATCACACTAACATTGTTGTCAATTCAATTTTGGCCTAAAATGTTATGGCAAAGCCAATGTTGAACGAACGACCATAGGCTTCTCTGCATTTATGACAATTTTAGGCCTTTTTTACTAAGGCTGTCACATTCTCTGTCATGCTTATAGGCTGCTGTTATCTTGACAGAATAGTCTTTGTTTTGTATTGATTGCAATTATTTGACTATATGGGATTGAACATTTCTTCCAGACAATGTCCTGTCGAAAAGGGAATGAGGGATATAAAATCTAACGTCGACTTAGAATGTAGGATATTATAGGCCTATTGTTTCAAATAATGTGTCCACTATAACTGAATCGACAATTGTTTAAACAAACGATTTCAGGTCGAAATGGTGACTCGCCGAGCCATCCAAGTGAGAGCATGGATTCTGGTAAAATCAACTCGAGCCAGGGCTCACTGTCATATGGGGCTGACCAGATGCGACGGTACCGGACAGCATTCACGCGCGAGCAGATTGGGCGCCTGGAAAAGGAATTCTACCGGGAGAATTATGTGTCCAGACCGAGAAGATGTGAACTGGCTGCTGCCTTAAATCTGCCAGAGACAACTATCAAGGTAGGCCCGTGTTCTTTCTAGTCTAGTTGTTTGATACCATGCACTCACAACAACAAAAAGGGAATTATGTAGTAGTAAATGTAGGCCTTCAGATGTCAAATTTCCTGGGGTGTGCAATGCATCTTTCTTCAACTACTCATAGCCTAGGTAAAATTACATGTTATATATCATATACATTTCAGTATAAGTGTTCCTATACGTTTCAGTATTAATAATATTGGAGAACATATGTAAGCATATTCTTCCCACTGCATGATTTTGAACCACGCCTAAAAGTGGCAAGGTGTTTTGACTGTAAATCCTGTAAATCTATGCAGTTTAGATCCGATTATGATTAATCATTTACCCTGTCTCTCTGTGTTCTAGGTGTGGTTCCAGAACCGGCGGATGAAGGACAAGAGGCAACGCCTGGCCATGACATGGCCTCACCCTGCCGACCCCGCCTTCTACACCTACATGATGAGCCATGCAGCCGCCACGGGGAACCTGCCGTACCCGTTCCCAACCCACCTGCCGTTACCATACTACTCTCACCTGGGGGTTGGGGCAGGCTCTGCCCCCTCTGCCACTCCATTCTCCAACCCACTGAGATCCCTCGACAGTTTCCGGATGTTGTCGCACCCCTACCAGAGGCCGGAGCTTTTGTGCGCTTTCAGACACCCTTCCCTGTACCCCAGTCCGACCCACGGCCTCGGTCCCGGGGGAAGCCCTTGCTCTTGTCTGGCCTGTCACTCCAGTCAATCAAATGGTCTTCCTCAGAGGCCTTCCGGATCGGACTTCGCGTGTTCACCGACTAGCAGGACTGACGCATTTCTGACGTTCACGCCGTCAGTACTGAGCAAGTCCTCTCCGGTGACATTGGACCAGAGAGAGGAGGTACCACTGACTAGATAAAACGAAGAAAGCACGGTCACGCCCGTGCGGGGACTGGGTCAAACATGCGTAAAAGAATACCATAAGCTTTTACCATGAGCTTTCTCAACGAAAAAAGCATTAACAGGAAACTTTAACAGCATGAAAAACACGATCATGTGGAGCAGTCAACATGACAGGTCCTTGTGGTGCGCACCCGTACACCTGTTTTCACGCAAAGGACAAATGATTAACTCATGGGCACGAAAAAAGAAACAGTTTTTAAGCTACATCGCAGCATAAAGTACAATGTTCACATTATAATCCACCACTGAAAACACTTGCTAAATCAGTTTCAAAATCAGACAGTAAAATACGATGTGGGCGAACAAAAACCAGATATGATTTTTGGAAGATTAATTTGGTGCAGCACTGGGTGGAGAGGGAATTACAGAAAAACGTTTAAATCTCTCTGATGGATGGTCTTAACGCTTTATCATTATTTGTAGTTTCTTCACATGTCCAAATTGACCTACATGTATTGTTAGTTATACTAGAATGATGCTTTCCATCTCTCTTTTTAACAAGGGAATTTGTTAACAGACTGCACCGTCTCATTATACCCCTCGCTCTCCAGCAGGCCCTGACGGGCCGGGCCCGAATTGTGCAGATGCTGGTAAAATTAGTAAGTGATGTATATGTACGTATACGGATACATTTCGAGTGTTGAATTAATGATAATACCGTCAGGCGCTCGTCGGCCGGGAAGGGATCGTTGCTGCCAAACGGTAACAAGGCGCCAAGGGAACGGATTAGCTCACACAGCTTGACGGGGAAGAGGAGCGACGGAATCCGGAGAGGACGGGGAGAGGGGGATAGAGGGAGAAAGGGAGAAAGGGAGGAAGAGGTGAGCCGTTGGACAATCGCACAAGGCAATTTGAGCGCGTCTGAAGTGCCAATCTCTCTCAAGCCCTCGGCTGAACATTTACCACCTCTCTTCAGTCAAAGTCGTATTATTTTGTAGTTTGTCCAATATCAATACAACCAAATGTCCAAGCTTGATTCTGATAATGGGCCTATACCAGGCTGTTATACATTAATATATTTTTTGGGAAACGTTTATTTTGTCAATTCCTTGCTTAGCACTGCTTAGTTGAGTGAAAATGATCCTGTCATATTTGGGGAGGGGTGGACTTCTAGAAAAAGATCAAGACAGCAGATTCACACAAATGTTTTCTTTTGCGTATTTTGTTGAATGTGTTGTTGGATTATTCTGGACGTGAATTTTGCAATAAACAGTCTTTTAAAATAAATAATTTGGAATGTTTTCTTCATACTCATTCAGAGGACACCATAAAACTAAAATAGACATCCAAAGTATAGGCCTAACAGAACAGGTTAGAGTAGACTCTGATAGCAACCATAATAGGGTCAAATTATAAAATAACCTGGCCGCATTTTAAATTCGACCAATACAATTTGAGAGTGATTTCTAGTAGGCCTAATAGCAAATTGTCTTTGTAATATGCCCCAACAACTGCACGATTCTTACTAATTAGTCGTTGTCAAAACAACAGTTTTTCTTGGTCTTGCTCTGATGGGAGCGAGAGATTGACCGTGACAGTTAAATAGTCCCGATTCCCAGGGCTCCTTTAATGGCAGTCATATTTTGTTTCAGATTGGCTAATAGACATGCCAGAATCAGTTGCTGCGGAAAGATATTGGAATGCCAAAAGATCGATGAAAAACCGGCTCTACCAATCAGCGCAATCTTAATTGGCTGCATTTGGCGCGTAGCCCAATTGAGGCGCACGCTTTCAGTAAATTTGGATTCTCTAGGTGTAATGGGTCACTTTGGCTAGCCGTACAGGTTCGAAGGACTTTCAAAGCTGTTATCATCACAACCAGGGTGGATTATGGGTTATTTCTGATAATGCAAGCGTGAGACATAGGCTATAGTCTGTATAGGCCCACGTTCGATTAGTATAACGAACCTCCTTGTGAATGCTTTCTCATAAGGCACCTTAACCTTATTCAGATTTGATTGCAATAAACTTCCCAAAGTCTGCCACAAATTGTAAAACATTTTTCTTGACTATCTCTTGAGCTTCATATGGCAACTAACGAATTATTTATTCTATATTTGGCTAGATTTCTTTTTAATGTGTAATTATATTTGCAAACGACATCCTACTTTCTCATCTAGCTATTGATTTTCTTCTTTCAGAAATACCTATAGGCCTATATTATAACCTATAACCACATGGCTATATGATTAAAATGATCTAATTATAATCAAGTGTTGGCTAATCGGTGATGGCAAGCTCTTCTTTTGCTGATCGCCTACCCGGTTTGTCACCAAGGTAAAAGGTTCACTCTAATCAGACGGCCTCCGCGAGCCCCCTCCCGTGGAGCTCTCCTCCCTACGCGCCTGTGATTGATCGCCTTATTAACTGGAGTTCTTGTAAGTGTGACCGAGCTGATTAAAATGCATATGTTTGGAATAATGCACCGTTTAAGCCGCCCGGGTCGGGGCGAAACCACAAGGCAGATTTATCTAAGCTATCAGGCAATCTTAGTCTGATATGGATGCAGGACGCAAAAGAAAATGAGGTTTGGCTAGCCCATAATAAAACAGTAACATAAAATAAAGATGGGAACGCAAAAGGCCTCCATATGTAAATGCAAAGGCAACCTAAACGTTTCCTATTGGGCGTGGTGAGTTATTAACATGCTTGGACCTGATTTTGATTAGCTAGCCTACACAAGGGCCTACCAGACGATGGTTTTTGTAAACGTGCGTCACATAATGCCAGAATGACATAAAATGAGGAATATTGCAGCCACTTTTTACCCTACGACGCATGTGGATCCTCAATTTGACTCTGAATCCTCAACGGCCTAATCCAACATCAACACGCCATTTAATCGCTGGAAGACAATGTATGAGCGAGCTATAAGATATGATTGGCTTCTATATTGCGCACATAATAGCAATTACATTGGTTTTATAAGATCTTATTAGTGAGAATTGGCTCATGGCTCCCCTGCTTACCGACTAACACAAAGCGTTTTCATAGGGGCGGTGCAGTGCAGCTGTCCACGGAAGGGAAAAAAAACACTCATCGGATGCGCGGCTGCTGGTGCTGCTGTTTAAATTGTATTACATTCTAATTTACAGGCCCTTGTCATAGCGCTGGGCTGGCAGAGAGGCGTGGACGGACCAATCACGGAGTAATGATGATGAATGGGGAATTAATGCACATACAAGCAAGACAATTTAAGCCTTCATCTGTTTAAATAGGCTTCCAATATCATTTGGAAACGGAGGTCACGTTAAATCAATCGGGCGACGCGTGAAAGTCGTTTTCGGTGGCGTCTTTATCAACATTATTTACGGTGCACGGGAGACGCCTTCGCACCGACATGCACCAGAGAGGGGCCCGGCTGCTACGTGATTGTGACAACCGCCACATAAAGGGGGGCTGGCGTTTATCCTCTTCGATTCTCCCCAGTTAGCTTGCAATTCAAGTGGAACGAAATCCAGTGTAGAGGGCTCTTCACGTGTAGCAAAAGGAACAGTGCACCCAATTCTTGCCATCTCATCGTGGATGAAGGCTTATCAAAACGGTCTATGACCTTTAAGTATGCACACCCATGAGCCTATGCCATCCATAACTATAAGGAAACATACATCTGGGCTATATAGAAGGAAAGAACAGTCTGCTAAGTAATTAAGTTGTCTGTTTGGATGCAATAGTGTCCCTACATCTGGCAGGTTTTAGGAAATAAAACCATGTCTAGCTACCATATACTTCCCAATATGTTTGTGGCGGAATCAAATCCAGGCCTGTGTATTAAGGCTTTAGCCTTAGTGGTATGCACTCTTGCACCCTATTTTCAGGATTTCAATGAATGTTTAATTAACTGTGGCATCTTTAACTGGGCCGTACTTGTATTATTACACCTCAGGCAAAGCACAAGTTGTCCACAAGTTTGGCCTGCACATAAGCATGTCTTCATGCCAAATATTGTAAAGTTCAGCTGTCGAGACAATTGGAAAGTTCTGTGTGGCTTATTAGTAGATAGGTAACTGTGTTCAGTGTTTGTATTTTTTTATACTGCGTTTGCATACTTGTCTGTCTGATCATCTTGTGTGTCCGATTGTCATCCTGCTGGCTGTACTTCAGGGGGATAATAGATGTTTGCTGCCCCATACCCCATTTCCTTTCACATTACACTCCAGTAGAATTCATGGTACCTTCACTGTAAGTGATAACGTGCATCTAGGCCATAGTCTATGAACTGGACCTGCTTACTAAGCTTTAGAAATCAGATGACTGTCGATGCCAGAAATGTGTCTACTCCTGAATGTGTGAAAGGGAGCACAGTTGTAATGTTATGTGTGTGTGTGTGCGTGTGGACAGTTGTAGGCAGTTAACAGACTCCAAGTCAGTGAGATATCTGATGGTCACCTTAGGGTCAAGTAAGGTCAAGTCTCTGTACCGAGATGTCCCAACTCTCCTGTTCAACATCTTGCAGATCATGTGACAAGCTTTTGTCTGGAGGTTTAGTTTCTTTCATCATCAGATCTGTTGTTTTGTGGCGCCCAGCCGGTGGAAGGAACCCAGATCATCCGATATTGTTTAAAATGATTTAATAAGCACTTTGTTTTATGAGAGAGTGTTATTGTTTTATGAGCCTCCAAGCAGCCAATGGCTTTGCAGGCCAGTCCAGCTCTCTCCACACCTCATTTTATTTTACGGCACGCTGGCTGCTTTACTGCTCGGCAACGGCAGCAGTCGCTGATGGCGACAGGGAAAGTTTTGCCCTCCTTTCCCAGCGAATCATCAAACAGAATCCACAACAGAAGGAGAACATAAACAGAATCCTGTTCCCACAGCCTGATTGTGCTGAGACACACAACAGAACATTTCTGCTAAAATGACATTTGAGACACAATCAACACATTTTCTTGACACTTGCTTAACACAGATACATATTGAGAAAATACTTTTTTTAAATTAATTTGAATATTAGCAGGATATATATTTAATTCCTAAATAAGCATGACACACGTACGTGTCACGGTGTGTGTGCCTGCAATGCTGCGTTGATGTGTGCTTGTGTGTGCATTGCTGCGTTGCTGTCTGTGTAAGCGTGCGTGTGTGTATTCGTGATGGAGCACCCCAGTGCCGCGGTGATGCATCCTCATTATTTGCCAGTTCCATGACCGTCACACTCGGACGCTGCCCCCCTCCCTGCACCCCTCCATTGGGACAGGGGTGTCCGGGCTTCCCCTCATTTCCATCCCCTCATTTCCATCCCCTCAGCCACCCCTCCCCCTCGGTTGTTGCAAATTGCTGAGTCGTCCCAACCACTCACTCTGAATGCTGCTGCTCAATAGCTGTGGTTTTTGTGATATCAACGATAACATAATTGAACATCCTGGTGAGAAGTGCTTCAGCAAGGACTTCGGGCCCTTCAATTCTGACTTTGGATCAGTTTGCTCCCTCCCAGTGGTTAGGGTCAGGCTAGTTAATAATTTACATTTAGTCATTTAGCAGACACTCTTATCCAGAGTGACTTACAGTAAGTACAGGGACATTCCCCCCGAGGCAAGTAGGGTGAAGTGCCTTGCCCAAAGACACAGCATCATTTTGCACATCCGGGAATCAAACCGGCAACCTTAAGAGTAATAGCGCGATTCCCTAACCGCTCAGCCATCCGACTCCTCCGATTGAATTCCTAATCGGATCCCAGATAGAGCTTTGGCTGAAGTGGGGTGGTACACAATGTGTCAGCGAGTTTCTGGTATGGTTGCGTGCCTGGGTCTTTGTGAGCTTGTGTCTTGTGTGTGTGGACATGTGTGTTGAACAGGGTTAAGTGAGAGAGGTTAGGTTAACTTGAGGTAAAGGAGCCGGGGGGAGATAGTAGCGACAGATAGGAACGGTGCCAGTGAGGGGCTAAGAGCCTGTGCTTAGTGTTTTTAATGGATGCTTTGAAAGAACAGTCACTCTCTTTGCCTTTGAGCAGACCTCCCAAACCTATAAACTGTTGGTGAGGGAGGGGGAGGGATGGGAGACAGCACAGTATCGAGACCCGTGCGTGTGTCTGTGTGTTGTTATGACATGTCGCTATGATGTCTTAATGTGTTTGCAAGTAACACATTTCCAGGCAAGACAACTGAATGTTTTACAGGTTAAGAGACAAAGAATGATACAACTGATGACACAAGGAATGAGAGGGATACATAGCCGGTTGGTTGGCTTTGGAGGACAGACATTGTGACGCTGACAAACATACCTGTGGCGTCTCCCATCTCGTGACTAACAGACAGGAACTCTTAACCGAGGATAGGGGGGCTGACTGAAAGTTCCTGTTTTCGAACAGAGTTGGGGGGGTGGGGGGAGGGAGAGAGAGCAAGAGAGAGCGAGAGAGAGTGAGAGAGAGCGAGAGAGAGAGAGTGAGAGAGAGAGAGAGAGAGAGAGAGAGAGAGAGAGAGAGGGGTTTTATGGTGATGCTCTGTTTGTGATTCCTGTCTCCTGGATGAAAACACAGCCTCTCCAACTCCTCATGGGTTAATGGAACTTTTATAGGTTTTTCCTGCAATCATGTGACCTCTGGTGTTGCCACCAACCCACCCACCCACCCACCCCTCTCTCTCTCTCTCTCTCTCTCTCTCTCTCTCTCTCTCTCGCTCTCTCTCAGGGTAGATCTGAGGTGTGCCGCTCTGTGTTTGTGTACACACCATGTTCCCTCCTCAGAGTTTATCACCCGGTCTGAAAGAGTTTAAAGAAAGCGATGAGTCACTGGTAGACGATTTGTTTATGTCGGGTTTCAACAGTCAGCGTGGTCAGTTTAGAGCATGGTGAAAGTTAGATAGTTATGAGCCAGTGGTCAGCCTCTATGGCCAAGATGTGAAGCATAAGAACCAACAAACCTTGTTTCTTCCCCCTCCCCCCTCTCCCACCATTCCCCTCCCTACTCGCACACTCAGCACTGTCTTCTTCTTCGTGACTCACTCGAGTTGGGGGACGGGGCATTCTGAGAGGGATGAGAGTACGGAGGGGAGTAAGATAGTCGGTAGGTGTGAATTGATGGAGCGTGTCACGAGTAGGTGGGGGCCGAGGACGCTCGCCATCATAAAACACGGGGTGGGGGGACGAGAGGAGCGGGGTGGGGGGACGAGAGGAGCGAGAGACGCAACTTTTAACGTCTCGCCATGACTCATCCTGACTGTCTGTAATGAGTTTTATTCACTTCCATCATCTGAGTGTCGATGGCGATCATGGGCGTGACGAGCAGCGTGATTGACGGAGAGACAAGTATGTAAGACGGTGAGGGGGCGGGGGGCAGGGGCAGGGAGGAGGCGGTAAGATACGGACTCGATTGACCGTAGTATGTAGTGAGGGTTACCGTTCTATGCACATCAGCAAAGTGACCAGAAATCACGTGATGCTAAGAAATTTGAAAAGTGCTTTTGAAATGTGATTTTTCTTGTGTTTCTAAATTAAACTGATAAGGAACGCAACGTGCCACGCACACCGAATCGTCTTCCTTCCTTTTCTCCACCTAAACACTGAAGCAGTTTTCTCCTCCTCCTCTCTCCATTCCCTCTTCTACCAGATTCATAAACAAGGGACACGATAATAATCCCTCCCCCCCTAAAAAAAGATCAATATCTTCCCTCCTACTCATCCTTTATCTGACTCTTCGCACTGTCTCTCTCTTTCAATCGCTTCTTCCTCCTCTCCCCACACCTCGTCCGGACCTCCTCACACTCCAACCCCAAAGACAGGCAGTTTGAAGATAATAATCAATATTGATCCAGTGAGTAAGAGAGACGAGAGAGGGAAGGAAAGAGAGAAGGAATGAGGAGGGAGGAATGCGTGTGATGGGCCCTTACTCTGTCTGGCGGTTGACGCAATCAATGGCTGCTGGAGGCGTGGGGGGACGGCCAGACTCCTCAGCAGTGTCACAGCCAGGGACGCTCCTGAAGAGATCTCGCACTTCAGGGGCCTCAGCGACACGGCCACACACTCTACGACTCGACGACCTCCAGTCTCATTCTCTGAATTTTGTGCGTTTGGTTTACACGTACACAATTGCGCGTGTGTGTGGTATTCAAAGGTGGTGTATGTGGTGTATGTGGTGTCCAAAGGTGATTTTGAGGTGATTGGAGATGAAAAATAGTTCTCATTTATCACACACTCCAGGGTATTGATTAGAAGGTAATAAACAGGGCAGTTACACACAAAACACCCCTTTTCCATACATGAGATCATTAGACACACACATACTCACACACGCACACATGTACGCCGTCAGCCACGACACAAGCACTTCCTATTACAAGGAAATCGTACTATTGAGAGGCAAAGATATAACCCCATACATGGACCGTGTGAGACAGCACAAGGGAGAGAACAATGGCGGTGGTCTGGTCTGTCTGAATGCTGAAAGCCACGGCGCTGCTGGGAATAGCCAGGAAGAGCCGTGTGTCCCTGAGCTGGGGAGGAAAGACGCAGGCCCAATCCCTCTTGTTTAGTATTGACAGCTGCAGGCCCTTTTCTATTCTAATAAAGCCTGTCCTCTCTATATTTACCTGCTTACCACAGCCCAGTGCTCTGGGGCCACAGCGCCCTGCCTGTGTGTATGAGAGAGGCCATAATGGTGACTTAGCACCCAGCGACACAGGATATGGAGATTCAGCAAAGTAGATGCAGAGAGCATCCGAATTGGCTGTGTGACTATATGTGTGTGTCTGTTAGTGTACTGGTTATACTGTATGTGACAGCATATTTCTACGTGTGTAGCAGTGGATGTGGTTGCATACGTGTGTGTGTGTGTGTGTGTTTGCGCACGCCTGGAGAGAGAGATGAAGATTCAGCTCTGTGGATGAGAGCACAGGATTAGAGATGACAGCAGAGGCCGAGCTAAGCCATCATTCCATGTCCAGCGAGCGCTCCATTCGGCCCATGACGCAGCACCCCAGGGGAGGGGCAGTTCCGCCCCGTCAGGAGGTATTATGGCCTGATGGATTCAGCGCTCAGGTACAGAAGGAAACATCCCATGGTATTCTCTTCCACACACTGGGATGTGTATACAGACACAGGAACACTGTGGACCAAACCTTGGGTTATGGTTGCCTGCCTAGATTTATATACCGCATTTGTAATGATATTGTGCTAAAGGGGTATTCCACAATTTTAAATGGGATTTTTCATGCCCGTCTATGTTTTTTCTCCCTATTCCGTCCACTAGCAAAGCGGCTCATGCAAACCGTGGCTAACGTGGAGCCTCCAAAGTACAGTAAATAAACTCAGAATCACTCGCATCTTGGCCACACTTAGTAAGTCTCTCTCTTGACATCCCAGCCAATCAGATACCTGTAGATTAGTAATTACTGCGCTCCATTTCCCCACCCTGGGACGTCCAGCCCGCACACAAACACACTTACACAAACACACTTACACATACACACGGCCCCTGCCACGGGTATCTGGGCTTCAATCCTTCTTGGAGCGATGCGTCGTCTTTCCAGAACACACACACACACACCCACGTCACTCCCAGTGCCACCGCTCTGCTCCCCTCCACTCGAAACGAACCAATTATGGGTGTTTATGTAGCTCTAATGTGTCTGAGATCCCAGAGAGAAACACTGCACCGTTCACCGCCTAATCAATGAGGCCTCTGCCTGCTAAACGATCTTTCCCTCTCTTTCTCCGCTTGCCCACCCCTCCCCTTCTCCAGTGTTGTCTCTCGTTCTATCCCCTCTCTCTTTTCCTCCTCTCTCCCTCCCGCTAAATGTTCAATTAGCAAAGACAAGGATGAGGCATGGGGTCAATTGACCATGAAGAGAGCTTTAAACATGACAGTGAATGGCCCTTTGGAGCTGCTGTTCTGTTAGTGAGGATCTCATTTTACGCACCTCCTGTTTATCCTGTTTCTTGGCGCTCTAAATAGTAGTATTTCTATTTTGTCGATCTTCATTTAGCATCTTCCATCTCTGTGAGGCCATCTTGAAGGCCATAAGAATGCAGCCATGCTAGAAGTGGGCTCCCACATCTTCCCTGATGGAGCAGGCTCCCTAACTGGATTAGGATGTGTACGTTTCTTTTCTATCAGGCATCACAGTCTCTCCACACACAACAACACCGAAGGCCCCCCTGTGTCTGTTCCCGGCATGTTGCTGCAACCAGCCACAGATCAGTAATCAGAATACCCAAGGTTGGTAGCCAACCACAACTATTAGAGGGATGAAATAACATGTGATCCTGAATCTGTTGTTAGGTTGAATGTTCTCCCTGGGGCTATGGCATAGATGGATGCTGCTTCATGGGAGCGATGCCCCTGGGTATTTACAGCCCACCCCGGTGGGTCCGGTGGGGCCAGCAGGCGCCAGCCTGTTACCGGTACCGGTGATTATTTAGAGTACGAACCGCGGCGGTCGGGTCCTCGTCGCCGTGGGAACCGCAACGAGATGGATTCTGGTGGGACTGATGATTACTCTTCCAATGAGAGTAATTAATATAATGAAGCGCTACTGAGCATGTGCAGTAGAGGGTGATGAATAGAGACCTCTGCCTGTCGTTACTCACAGGTGACACAGAGAGAGAGAGAGAGAGAGAGAGAGAGAGAGAGAGAGAGAGACAACAGTAAAAGGAGAAGAATAGAGACTGCATATGAAGAGGTTGCAAAGAGAAAGGTGAGTGGGATGGGGACTGCGAGGATGGAGAGGAAAAGAAAGGGTAAAAGGTGAAAAGGGTGATGGAGGAAAATAAAGAATGAGAGGGAGAGAGAGAGACAGACCAGGGGTGAGTGAGGGGGTGAGAGAGGTTGAGACAGATCCACGGAGCATAACGGAGTGAAGTCGAAGACAGGTACATATGACCTCCTCTGATGTTTACTCATGTTGTTGAGGGGTGACCTCATATCCAGCATTAGAGACTCATGCTTCATAGCAGCTTGCCATGTCTTCATACAGAATAAGGACGCCATAGGGATAATTAGCAGGAGTTGTGTCTTCTACTGTCACCAGTGATATGTTGTGCACCGACCTGCTTTAATGAACCTAAGCGGTGTCAATGAGAGGGGGAGAATATTGTGGGTGTATGTGTGTATGAGGTGTGGTACCCTACACGGGGGCAGAATGTTACTTGTTGTGTTCATGTGAGGCATGGGCTTGTTTAAAACATCGTTAGCACCCCTTCTTCAAGTTAGCCCACTACTGGGAAAGCGAGAGAGAGAGAGAGAGAGCGCGCAACATAGCGAGTCTATTTAGGATATACGCATCGCTGAGCGAGACATTATTCCCGCTAATAAACAGCCACTAATTTACCCTCTGTGCGCCTTTTAACTCGTCTGATATGAATCACAGGCCACTTAAACAGCCGTGTGCACCCCTCGCTGTGTCTCCACTTTCTCTGCTTTAAAGAGAGTGTCATTAAACTGCGGAGGATCCACCAACGCTTATAATGGGAAAAGAATGAACGCCGTCGCCCTAGGGATTTATCACAGTGGAAACGAACAGGGGTTCGTCCCAAATACCTTACTTCCATATTTGTATGTTCTCTGGAGAGTTTTCTTTTATAATAGAGCACGTGACTCGATACGCTAGAAAATGATTCTGGCTTTTGGACAGACACAAGTAGGACTACGAAGATACTTCTAGTTAGCGGCGATTGTAGGCTTAATTCATGGGTTCAATAGGACAAGGTTCAAGTAATCTGATGTTACAATAATGTCAGTGAATAGAAAATTAGTCATGTTTGCTGTGTGAGGGATGTCAACTGGAGTACTAGACTACTGTTTAAACAGCAGAATAGCTTGATTGTAAATAAAAGATCCAAACCAAGAAGGAGCGTCTCTCTGGGCAGCATGGTGCTGCGTTCCGTCACTGGTTGGCTGGCGCAGGGTGAGGCTCTCAGACTGGCCGGCCCGTCAGTCGGTCGCGACCCATACAGACGTCAGCGCGGCCCAGTCTCACCGCGGCTTCTTTATAGTATCCTTTCAAGTCGGCTTTAATGAGGAAACCGCCGGCTCAGCAGCCTACTCATAAACACTGGCGAATTAAAACACCCAAATATGAATAAGATACGCAGGGAGAGAGACCTCAAACAAGACTGCGTTAGCCGAGGTCAAGTCTCTGTCGAATGCTACTGCACTTGACTGTCTGGGAGATTTGGTTCAACCATCATCCATAATGTGAATGCAGTTTAAAGACTACACTAGGTGGCCCTACCACAGACTGTTACAGTTCCTCTTAAACCAAATACCCATTATTAATATAGAAGATCACCTTAGAGTGAAATATAGCCTACCCACTGGTTATTTCCCAATCTATCCAAGAACTAAAACATAATATAAACAGGTTTGCTGGGTTCGCTTTTGACCTTTGAGAAAATGATGAGTCCTCCACTTTTCATCATATTGAGTCACAAGGCAATGCCACCACCATTTCACCATCATGGCTAGCCACAGTCTGCTACATGCTCTCGACAAGCACTTAAGACAACACCAACTCAATAAAACCTTCAAGAAAAAAAAGAAAGAAAAGACCAACCCCAAAAAATAAATAAAACAAAACCGCATTTGTTTTTTTCTTGCCCGTTTCATTGTAATGATGGAAATAAGGGCATCATTCTGAGATTAGTGCTTCTATTTCTCCCTGGCTGACGTTGGGCATTATATGAGGTTCTGCTGAAGAGCTTTAGAGGGACAAGGGAACAGCCAACCACAGGGCTGGTAGCACACTCCTGGTCAGGCCTGGCACTGGGAGACACAGGGTACAGACAGGGCACTGGGACACACAGGGTACAGACAGACAGGGCACTAGGACACACAGGGTACAGACAGGACACTACACACAGGGTACAGACAGGACACTGGGACACAGGGTACAGACAGACAGGGCACTGGGACACACAGGGTACAGACAGACAGGGCACTGGGACACACAGGGTACAGACAGACAGGGCACTGGGACACACAGGGTACAGACAGACAGGGCACTAGGACACACAGGGTACAGACAGACAGGGCACTGGGAGACACAGGGTACAGACAGACAGGGCACTGGGACACACAGGGTACAGACAGGGCACTAGGACACACAGGGTACAGACAGACAGGGCACTAGGACACACAGGGTACAGACAGGGCACTAGAACACACAGGGTACAGACAGACAGGGCACTGGGACACACAGGTTACAGACAGACAGGGCACTGGGACACACATACAAGTGCACTACCTAACTGAATACGACCAATGGAACACCAGCATACCCCCTCCATACATCCTGTTTATGTGTTTGTGCTTGAATGCATGTCAGTAAGGTGGTTACATCTCAACTCCGACTTACTTAGTGACCACTGTCTACAACAACAAAGGACAAGACAGTGTTGAGATTGAAAGAACATCCTCTTATTCTGGACAGTAGGTCGATGTTTTTTATTTTCATGTTTTTATTTTTTTGAACAGAACAGAGACCAAGAAGAGATAGATGCTCCACAAATGTACCAGTTTACAGCAAAAAAATAACAAACCGTGACGACGATTCTGATTCTCCTTAATACAGCAAACAAAAGAAATATACATTATGTACATGGACACGGGGTCAAGCAGGGCCCGCCCTCAGTGGCGCTTTACGCAGACATGCTTCATGGGCTCAGGGAGCGAGAGAGAGAGAGAGAGAGAGAGAGAGGAGGGAGAGAGAGAGGTAGAGAGAGAGAGAGAGAGAGAGGACAAAGACAGGGAATACAAAGATAAAGGGAGGGAGAGAGACAGAGAGACAAAGATAAGGAGGGGAGAGGGGGGAACTGGAAGGGAAAGAGGACATGGGGGAGTGACAGAGAACAGAAAGAGGATCGCAAATGTTAAGCTGGCATGATAGGAGCGGTACAGATCAGTGATGAAGGCGATATTTTTTTTTACTGACATTTGTAAGTAAGTCAAACCAGGAAGTAAAGAAGTTAAACTGAACCTAAAGAGGTGTAATAGGCAGAGTAGAGGTACCGGTATGTGTTAAGATTGTAAAACTACAGTAAGGAGGTATATCGAAGGATTCACTAGCCCTGCTCCGTAAACATTGGTCAGAGTGCAAAGGTGACCCGGGAGCTGCAGGCAATGACATCTCACAGTATGTCAAGTGTGGAAGTGGCCTATCCAGTAAGTGTTGAGTAAGTGTTGATCGTGCCAAAAACAAACACCGTGGAACGTAAAACAAGTTCATGATCAGAATTAAATGGATGGAAAATAAACATTTACTTCAGTCATTACTAATATCTTCCCATTCAATTCAGACTCCCCTCCCAAAAACAAATGAGTGACCAAGTGAGAGAAACTATGACCCCTGTAGAATGGGTATTTTGGTAACCAGGTGTAACACTGTTTGTGTGTGTGTGTGTGTGTGTGTGTGTGTGTGTTGGCAGGAGTGAGAGATATAGTCCTTAGTTGGAGAGCTGGCAATTATACTCTTGCATATTATTCATAAACTCTTCATAATCTTGATCGACATTCATAACTCAAGCTTTAAATCCCCCCCCAAAACAACTCATATGTCAATGTTGAGCTAACCTGACGACTGAGAGCTAACCTGACGACTGAGCACTAACCTGACGACTGAGGGGTGCTGCTTTTCTCTTTGTGTATTTTATTCTTCTTTCGTCTGACTAAGAGGCAAGTTGAGTCTCACGCGGGTAACAGGCAAAATCCCAGCCAAACAAACAAACACAAAGAACAGGAAGTACAACCGATGTACATGATCTGATCTGTCAACCGTAGCATAAACCTCTAAACAGCCACAACACACGTTGCATTGAGTGGGACTCCACAGCGCCCCCCCCTCCCCAACCCCCCCACATCACTTGGCTGATCCTGGACTAGGAGGGGGAACGGGCGACGGGGAGAAAGATAACCTCATAGACACCGATCTAAGGCCAGGACCTTTTCCCCCCCCATCTTAAACTATAATCATCCCATAATCCCTTTGTAGTCATTTCTGTCCGTAGATCTGTGCTAAATCTTAGGGTGATCTCCATTGGTTGGGATGGGGAAGGGGGTGTGGTTGGTTGGGGGGGAGTGGGGGTTGGGTGTTGGTACATCGCTCCTTACTGCCCCTCCTCTTCGCGCAGGAATTGAAAGACGGATGAGAAGTCCTTGTTAGCGTAGCCGCGGGCACACATGACGCGGTAGATCTGGTGCGCCAGCGAGCCCAGGGGGACGGGGGTCTTGGTGTTGGTGGCAGTGTGCTGGGCCAGACCCAGGTCCTGCAGGAGAGACGGAGAGGAGGGACATTATATATGCACATACTTATAAATACATACGGTATGCAAATGTAAAAAGAGAGAATGACCTATATATAAAGACATTCAGGAGGAGGAGAAACATGAGATATAAGGACGGGAGATAGCGAACGAGAAAGAGAGCAGAGGTTGGAAGTGAGCAGGGTGATAAGATGAAGGGACCAGACCTTTGCCATGAGCGTGGTGCCAAACCCGCCCTGGTAGTTGTTGCCCGAGGGTACTCCCTCCATGACGCCGGGCACCGGGTTGTAGGAGTCACTAGACCAACACCTGCCTGACGACATGTTGAGGATCTGGGCCAGCAGCTTGGGGTCCAAACCCAGTCTGTCAGGAAGAGAGGAGAGGACAGTGAAACAGATTAAACAGGGCCGTATGTATTGGGGAGTGAGCGAAAAGGAAAAACGGAGAGAGCAGGAGATAGGGTGGTGTTGACCTATGCTGAACCCTGTTCCTGTGTCCAGGTCCATCCCTCAGAGTTAATGGCTAAGAGCTGGTAATACCGGCTAATGCAGTATTGATGTTTATCAGGACATCTATCCTTCATCATCCATCGTTCATGAAGAGAGGAGGACAAGTGGTTAAGGAGCACAGGGGGGCCATAAACCTCGCTGACACACGCACACACACCACACACACACACACACACCACACACAGATGGCCTCACACTCCCATATCTCCCTCCCCCCATCCCAATCCCATTCCATAGCAATCTGCTGCCAAAAGGACCAGATAAAAAAAAAGAAAAGAAAAAAAGGAGAATAAATGAGAAGCACACATTCAGATGAGCTCCCCGCCAGAGAGTCCGTGTTCTAGTAGCATTAATGAGGGCTGCGCGCCGTGTGTGCGCCGTGTGTGCGTCGTGTGCGCGAGGTGCGCTTCTGTCCATGTGTGTTCTCGGATTCAAATCAGATAGTGAGTGCAAAACATGAAATTCCATCCAACGCACACCAACCGACCGACCCTGGTTCAGGGCAGAGAAAAGCTGAGCGTCGGCCACCGCTCAGCCTAAGAGAGGGTGTGTGCCTGGAGCCCTGGAGCCTCCGTCTGTCGGTCTGTCTGCATGTTGCTGCTGCTGTATTAACAGTTTAAAGGGCAGTGTTAAGTTGACCACATCAAGCCCTGCCCGCCACAGACTGCTATAGCTTACAGGCCTGTAACTCTATTCTGCTCTCAATATGACTATTAAACCATCATGGGTCTTTAAGGCCAGAGGCCTGCCCTACCTCTGCCATCTCTCCCTCTCTCGTCCTCCATCTCTCCACCTGGCTCTCATTCTACCATTACTGCCGCAAGGATTTTATTAGCTGTCTACTAACTAATTAAGGCTGGGAATTACATTTACTCTCTTTGTCTGAGGCGCTTTCTCTCTCTCTCTCTCTCTCTCTCCCGCTCCCTCCTCTCCCTCCCTCGTTTACAGACTGTTTTGGAGATGTGGGATAAGTGACAGTGTGTTTGCTTGTTTTTTTATGAAGTCTCACTCATGATGGCTTTTTCAGTTTGTCTGTATACTGCCCTGCCACCCGCCCTCCAATACACACACACACACACGCACCAACTCATCCGCCCCTCTTCCTCCTCCCCCTCTTCCTCCTCCCCCTCTTCCTATGTGTTCCTGCTGGCCTAGCAGACACCTCCCTGTCTCAGGACTCAAGGGGACATATGTTTGACATCGTTCATCCCCCCCCTCTCCCTCCCCATCACACACACACACACACACACACCCCCACACACACACAGCCCCTCCCTGTGTTCTGGGTCAGCAGCTGAAAAGGTTACTGGCTGTGCTACAATAAAGCGCGTCCGAGCGCACAGATCATTTGTTATAGCGACCAGAGACGCTGACGGGGAGCTGTTGTCCTGTTTAACGATAAATCAATGAACCCCCGCTCCCTTTCCTATCACACACACACACACACACACACACAAACACACACAGTTATTAGCTTCTGCGCCAGTGTTGCTCTTCGGGCAGAGGTAATTTGCGTGGAGAAGAGGACATGTCACGCTTTAACAAGATTGACACGGAGCAAACCAAACGGAGACACTAACGTGTTGCGGAGCGATGCCATCACAGGGAAGAGAAGAAAACAGGACAAAACAGGGAGAGAAGACGGAGAGAAAGAGGGTGGAAAAGCAGAGGAGAGAGAGAGAGGGTGGAAAAGCAGAGGAGAGAGAGAGAGAGGGTGGAAAAGCAGAGGAGAGAGAGAGGGTGGAAAAGCAGAGGAGAGAGGGTGGAAAAGCAGAGGAGAGAGAGAGAGGGTGGAAAAGCAGAGGAGAGAGAGAGAGGGCGGCAGGGAGGGCGTGATGCGGAGTGATGTGGGCCTGAAGCAGGTGGAGTTCATTTGGAGTGATATTAACTGTCTGTTTCATGACCACTGGGCCCAGCCTCTCCTCCTCCCAGCCTGGAAGCCGCGGGAGAGGAAGCGTGCTCCACATTTATGATTACATTAAACAGCTAACGAGCGCTCGCGCACACACACACACACATTCACGCACACGCATTTACCATTACATTTAAGAGGTAACAAGCGCGTTTATCACCCAACTTTAATCTTCATCTGGAACATATGCCTGCAATCTAATTCACAAAGCGGGGGGTAAAGTGTGTGTGTGCGTGCGTGTATCCCTGGTCTGACCTTATATGGCACTCAACTCTGTGTTTCTCAGATCTGTGCGTTTATACTTTATAAGGAGTCTTGTGTGTTTGTGTAAATATGCCCATAACTAAATACATGGATATGAGCATGCGAGGTGAACCATAAGCTCTTAAGCTTAGTCTCTCTCCCTCAGTCTCTCTCCCTCAGTCTCTCTCCCTCAGTCTCTCTCCCTCAGTCTCTCTCCCTCAGTCTCTCCCTGGGTCTCAGTCTCGCCGCTCCCCCTTCATTTGCATGGTTACCATCAGGGCTAGCCTTGCTTGCAGCCGACTGAAGGCATACTGAAGTGACACCAGAGTGAGGAGAGAGAGAGAGAATGAGGAGGGGGGGGGGCGGACAGAAAAAATGGATGGGATAAAAATGGGATGAAATTGAGAGAAAGGGAATAGAGGGAGGAGAGAAAAAGGGAATTAACTCAGAGAGGAATAGAGAGAGGAGGTGTGTGTGTGTGTGAGAGAGAGTGTGTGCGTCATTATAATTGTCATGCGGGGCCATTCCCTGCTCAAAGGGAACGTCATGCTCTGTCGGAGACGGCCAAGCTTCCATCTGAGATCAACAAATTAGCAGCACGGACGGGACAGGCAGCGTGTGTGTGAGCCTGTGTGTGTGTGTGTGTGAGCCTGTGTGTGTGTGGAGCCTGTGTGTGTGTGTGTGTGTGAGCTGTGTGTGTGTGTGTGTGAGCGTGTGTGTGTGTAGAGGAGGGGGGTGGGGGGGACAGGTATTGAGGAAAGGGCAGCTCTATCAGGCCCTACTACGGCATGATAAAATGTTATTGCTGTTTCCCTGTAAATTGGCTGGGAGCGCTCCGTCCTCCTGTACGCTCGCTCCATTCTGCATAAGGCGCCCGGGCCGCAATGCAGCGTGGGAGATTTACGGGTGTGGGCTCTCTAAACGATGACTGTCTTTGTCAGTCCTCCTAATAAAGCCCCAGAGATGGAGCAGTCAGGAGGAGGGAAACACACACACAGACACGCGTCTCCAAATAATACGCTCAAGTGATAGAAATACACAGACGACCGGCTGGGATTCTGTACAACAGTACTGAACATAATATTAGGGAATTTCAATGGCCACTATTTTCTTTTGCTATTAAGGGAGATGGAATGGAATACGATCTGTGATATTGCTTCTAAATGTTGAGTGTGTGTGTGTGTGTGTGTGTGTATGTGTGTGTGTAGCAGAAACACGGTGGCAGTGTGTAAATCTGTGTTGCTCCTGTAATGCCTCCATATTTCAGAGGCCTGGTGGGGGGATTTATGCCCGAACGCTCATGCCAATTTTCCCTCTCCGTCTCGGCACAGATAAATCAGCTACACTAATACAGCTGCACTCTGGACACACACACACACACGCGCAAGCACACACACTCTCTAAAGCTAACATGCTACACAGGGCCGCACCCAAGAAGCTGCCGTTTCTTAAGATGTGGAATAAGCTAACTAAGCATCCTTGAACAATGAGCCGCATCCACATTACCAACGGCTGCGCCAATATCGCTAAGGATGATGGGATGTGTAGTTCTCATGAAAAGGATACAAGGCTAGAGTGACCGAACTCCATTCAACAGAGTCACTGTCTAGACTTCCGACATAAAAGGGATCGATTGTCTGAGTAGCATGCACACAAAGACTGAGGTGTCGAGATATACTCCATATACACAGCTCGGTCTGAAACCCATTCAACAGCGGTGCCTGATGGGACATGTAGTTTCTGAGCAATGTTCATTGGCAGAATAGGACTTCCACTGAGAGCTCAATCAGGGGATGTAAATGAGAGTCTCCGCCTCCTCATCCGTCTCACTCCACCAATGACAGGTCTGCGAAAGGGGCTGGGCTGACCCCTCGACACCCCTCCCAGCCCAAACCACTCCCCCACACAAACAAACACACCCAAGTGTACCTGATGCCAAGGTTCATGGTCTCAGCCGTTCCGATCATCCCGATTGCTAGCAGCATGTTGTTGCAGATCTTGGCTGCCTGGAGGACAGAGGACACTGATGGTAACATGTCTCACACACATGTTCACTGGTACATGTGCCCAGAGAGCCACCCTCTACTTCCCCCTTGTTGACCCGGGAGTGTTCCTTCTAGGGATGGCCAGATACCAGAACGTCTGGATGCGGACTCATATGGTGAGACACAGAGTAGGCACACACGGTGTGTGTGTGTGTGGTCGTACCTGTCCGGTGCCGACCGGGCCACAGTACACCACGTTGGCGCCCATGCAGGTGAGGAGCTCCTGGGCAGCGTGGTACTCCTCCTCCAGCCCCCCCACCATGAAGGTCAGCTTGGCCAGGCTGGCGGCTCCGACACCTGCACACACACACAGAGAAAACACACGTGCAAACAGTGTTATTCTTCCGTGAACAGATCAGTGGATGGCAGGGTAGGGTTTGACTGAATACAACTAGTATCCTGAAAAAAACTACAAGCATATCTTCCCAACTATGAACTTCTCCAAAACGCTGGAACAGCCATCACAGAAGCTAGGTATGGGTATGAGTGTGTGTGTGTGTGTGTGTGTGTGTGTGTGTGTGTACACTATGGTGGGACAGCAGTGTTTAGGAAAGGGGGCATTCAAAGGACTGGGGTGTCTTTAAAAGCCGATTGTTCCTATCATGGTCCACACGACCCCCAGGGGAGGCTTTCCTATTGTCCTCTCACTCACACAGGCCAACAGCTGTGCCTGGGGCCACACACACACACACACACACACATACACACACAGCCCATGGGGGTATTGGTGACAGGCGTGAGGGGTAATTAACTTTACACTTTATCATGTTCAATTAGGCGTCCCTCCCAGTGCCCGATGGCTTAAGGAGCGTGCCGTGTTTTAGCAGGGACCTCCACGCCCCCCCCGAAGGGGTCCTGACGGGCCCTGATGGAACAGATAGATGGCCGACTACGTGCCCGATTAGCGGAGAAATAAAACGGTTAAACAAAAGTGGTTGGGGCCACTTGTGCCCAAATCTCATCTGCCACGCTCACACCCTCTTAACGCACCATTGATTAACCTTAAACATTAACACCTTCAGAAACACACACAGCCAGAAACACACACACAGCCAGAAACACACACACAGCCAGAAACACACACACAGCCAGAAACACACAGCCCATAAGAGATAAACACTGACTAAACAGACCCATTGTTAGAGGCACGAGTAAATATTTTATCGGACACTTCACACAAGTGGTAACTGTACCTGTAAAGTGTACTGGTTTAAGATGGAGCTGAATGTATGCGTCCTCTCCTGTACCTCAGTGGGTCCAGTTGTGTCTGGGGACAGTGATGTGACACATGGGGCACCTCATGCTGACCAAAGTAGTGGGCTTCAGTAAAGGTCACACATTTGTGTGTCAAAGATTAGTGTGAGCACACAGCTGTTTGTGTGTGTGTGTGTGTGTGTGTGTGTGTGTTGTTGTGTGTGTTGTTTGCGTGTCTGCTCTTCAGGGTGCTGTGTAGCTCTAATGAAAGGCCGCTTTATGGTGAAGGCCTAATAATGTTGCTGTTAATAATTAAACAGGGATTAGCAGAGAGAGAAAGGAGCTGAAACTACAGAACAGGAGAGGATCATACTGTACCTCGCTGTGGTCCACAAGCATATGAATATATACATCAGCCCCTCTCTCCCCTTCTCTCTTCTCCCTAATTAGCTGCTGCTGTCAGTGTGTGATGCCGCAGTGCGTCCATGTCTGTTTCTACGTGTGTGCACGTGCGTGTGTGTGTGTGAGTGTGAGTGTGTGTGTGTGTGTGATGAGCTGTCGTTGCATCATTAGGGCCACATAATCAACCCAAACTCCACACTGCAGCAGCTGCCTGTGGACCACTGTGACACACGGGACACATGCGCTTAACAGACACGCAGATAATGTATACATATGGTCAACACGCACCCACACACGCACACACACACACAGGGTCTAAGAGGAAAGAAAAAAGAGGGGATATACTACAGAGTAACGCATCCTGCTCTCTCCAACAAACACACACACACGCACACACTTTGTAAAGCTGACACGACCAAAGTTGTGTGACAACTGTGCTGGTTCATTAGTGGAGATCACTGTTAGCTGGATCACTAAAGAGGAGATTATTGATAACACAGCCAACACGGTGATCAATACACATCTCCACACTCAGACAAAGAGAGAGATAAGGAGGAAGGGAGAGTTAGAGATGGAAAGAAAAAGCGAGACAATGGGACTGGGAGAGGGAAAGAGAGAAGGAAAAAGAAAGACTCACTCTCTACACCCGCTCTCTCCCCTTCTCTCTCTCTCTCCCTCCCTCTCTCAAATTAACTAATCACCCATAATAAGCGCTTATGATCTGTAGTGGATTTCTATAAGCAGAGACAGGAAATGATGGAAGATCGCCGCTGTGCAGGAAGAACAACACGTCATTAGCATAACACAGGGGGTGTGTGCGTGTGTGAGTGTGTGTGTGTGAGTGTGTCTATGTGTGTGAGTGTGGTGTGTCTGTGTGTGAGTGAGTGTGTCTGTGTCTGTGTGTAGTGTGTGCTGTGTCTGTGTGTGTGTGTGGTGGTGTGTCTGTGTGTGAGTGTGTCTGTGTGTGAGTGTGTCTGTGTGTGAGTGTGTGTGTGTGAGTGTGTCTGTGTGTGAGTGTGTTGTGTGTGAGTGTGTGTGTGTGTGAGTGTGTTGTGTGAGTGTGTGTGTGTGTGTGTGTGTTGTGTGTGTGAGTGTGTGAGTGTGTGCGTGTGTGAGTGTGTGTGTGTGTGTGTGTGTGTGTGTGTGTGTGTGTGTGTGAGTGTGTGCGGGGAGGACGAGGAGGGGGCGTCCCCTGCTCTGGACGGTCCTGACAGAAGACAGATTCTCCCAGAATTCTAATGAGTCTCCGGAGCGCTGGGAGCACCAGCTCATCCATCCCGACTGGGCCGACACCACCGGGTCGTTAACGCTGCGTTACCACGCGTCGCCCCCTAGGGGAGGGACAGGGACCCATGCAGGCAGGGGGACAGGAAGGGGGGGAGGGGGGGATCAAACCTGTGTGCTCAGTAGGTGGGTGAGAGATGGAGAGAGGGAGTGGAGGAGCTGGCATGTTTCTACACATGTACTTGTCCTAGAGCAGG
This sequence comes from Mallotus villosus, assembly GCA_903064625.1. NCBI lineage: Eukaryota > Metazoa > Chordata > Actinopteri > Osmeriformes > Salangidae > Mallotus > Mallotus villosus. The sequence goes on from CAEFZP010003257.1 coordinate 401,342, forward strand.
TACTGCTCGGCGCTCGTCTGTCCTAGAGCAGGTACTGCTTGTCTGTTCTAGAGCAGGTATACGTTTCTGCAGATCCTACATGAGACAATACCATATCTACACAACAGGGAGAGAGATGGAAAAAGGAGGAGAGAGAGACCCGATCAGGCTGAGAGAGAAGCAAGGGATGGAGAAGATGGCAGCAGAAAAAAACCCTATATATTGCAACTCTGGTCTCCTTTGGGGAACGATTCCCTTGGGAAACGGCAGGCTCCCTCTCATCTGCATCCAGGGACACGTTATGGTTGGCCACCACACAGTCCTGAGGCACAGTACCACCAGTCTGACCACGGTTCAACCACGCTTGGACCACGCTGAACTGGCATGAGGGTTAATGAACAGCGCCGCCATTTTAGGGCCCAGAGAACGGGGAGCAGAGCCAGCCACTCAGATTTAACACGGTACACCGTGATTGTGTGTGTGAATATGCCGACGTGTTGGGGTATTACTGCTTTCAGCACTATGCTTTGATGAAAATACCCCCCCCCCAAAAAAAGGCTACAACTGAGAAAAGCTTGAGCATACGAAGTCGGTGGTGTGTTTGCCTGTGGGGATCTGAGGGAGCTATATGGTTTCAGTCCCCTTGTAACGAGCACAAAATTAATTAGCACTTTTTTCATTACAGTCAAATAATCAAGTGAAGCGATTCATTATGGCGCTGTCGTCCTTTTAACTCAAGTCCATTTAGAAGCGGTCTGTGTGCACATGTTCGTGTGGTTGTGTGGCTGTGTTAGCGTGTGTGTGTGTGTGTGTGTGTGTGTGTTGCGTGTGTGCGCGTGTGTGTATGTGAGGACGGCAGACAGGTGCGGAGCCCGACTTGGCCGCCTCAGAGACGTCAGCCGCTGCTTCTGAGGACGTCTCTCTGAGTTACGAGGCCCGTGTGAAGCGGCAGCCGCTTTTATTGGCGGTGGCTTTAAATGAAACTACATTTGTGAATATGAGGCTGAACAAACACACACACACACACAAACAGCCAAACCAACACACACACACACACACAAACAGCCAAACAAACACACACGGGAGGCAGTTCCCACGCCTTAGTAGGGAATGATGTAGTTGAGGAGTTGCTTCAGCACAGCTCTGTTCCCTGGGATCGTCCATAAAAAGAACAGAAAGTCCAGGACGAGGCCTTTCTCTTAATATATTGTATCCATACATGATTACAGAGTACTCGTTAAGTTAATATCCTTTTACTTAAAGCACAAGTTGTTTTACACACACACATGGCTACCTCCAAAAGAGCCAGGGTTTTATGTACCTGTACATCAGGGTGTGTGTTTAAAGTATATACCGACTAGAGATGAAAAGGGTGACCAAAGCACACTGAGTGACCGACTCCTTCCTCAGAGAAACGACTCGGTGACTGCGGTGAGTGGGACTCTGCGGTTAGACCTGAGTCTGAACCGAGACTGAATGTTTACAGCAAACTCCCATACGTGGCCCGGCGCTAGAATGACATGGGAGATCTTTTCTCATAGAAATTAAAAACCCAAACAAGCTTCGTAAAAGCCTGACGGATATCGAGTGAAGAAAATGAAATGCTGAGGGGAGAGAGCGTTTACCCAAATCACTCGCACTGGCACATAAAAAAACAGCACTTTCAACAGTTTGTCTGCCAGTTTCGCTAATGCCTCTCCTTTATGTTAAAAACAGAGTCTTTATCTGAGGAGTTTACGAGCGTGGGCCATGAGAACCTTTTTGCGCACACACACAGACACAGAAACACCAGAAAACCCATGAGAAAAATGACTGCCAAGCGTCGAGTGTAACAGAAAGAGAATCGACTATAACTATACTAAAATACTTGCTAATCTCGGTCCATGTCCTAGTCACTAGTCACAGACATGCCAATCCCCCAGTCACCCCCCAGTGACCACAGCCCTGATCCACATCATGATTATACCCTGATAGTGATGGTGGTACTGGTCAGACGCTGGAGAGACCACAGGGGAGTGTGGTCAATGGCCAGAACACAGAGAGGAATACAGACATCGCGTTAATGAGCGACTCTCTTCACACACACAGTGAGTCCGACATATCTGAGATGAGTGACATGCTGGGTTGCTTTGAGGGCATTTGATGGACAGAGAGTCTTATAAGCAAGACTGGCGCATCAACCAGCTGACATTTACACCCCATACAAGCGCACACACGCACACAGGCAGTCAGTCAGTGGGCCGGTTCCCCAGCTGCTGTGGGTCTGCTCCCATCTGGGGATCAGACTAGACCCCCCCCCCTCCCCCCCCTCCACATCAACCCCCCCGTTCCCCTGGTTCGCCCCAAATCCCTTTTCTACAGTATACAATATAGTTACCCCGATTTCCCTGTCTGAATCCCTCCCCAACTGTCCCCCTCTATCCCAACTGTGACTCACCACCACTCCCCCCAGTTCTCCATCGCTCCCCCCACCCCCCACCCTCCCCCCCACTTGTCAGGGGACCCCTCAGTAAAGTGCTTGTTATGCTAATCTACTCAGTCTCTCTAATGCTGGTTAGTCATCAACACTGACAGCAGGCCAGGCCTTCTCCCCCTCTGTGTTCCTCCTTTTCACTCTCACTCTTGTCCCGTTCTCTCCCTTCCCCTCTCCATAGTCTCTATATCTTCTTCTCCCTTTACCTACTCTCTCCCTTCTCCTCTTCCTCTCTCCCCCTTCTCCTTCCCTATCCTCCTGTTTTCCTCTCATTCTTAACCCTTACTCCCCCATGTAGCCTAAAGCTACTGTGTTGTTTAAGTAACTTATGAAGGGCTGCATTGGACTGGATAGAGGGTCACTTTACACTGGAGCCGCACACCAGCACCTCAAACACAGACAGACATTTACTGTTCACATAACGGTCGTGGACGAATCCTAACGTCAACATTCAATTCCCCCAAATTATTATACAGCTGGTGGCTCTGTCGATACATATGTGCACTCTCTCACACTCACTCGCTCCCACGGTCCCAACAGTGTTAGTGCAGTTCTGTCACACACACACTTTCTCTCCCAAAGACTGATATCACAATTCCCAGTGTAGGGAAACAATACAAGCTTTAGATTTTTTATTTTAAAACCCTTCAAAAGTCATCGTCCGTTTAGCGATGTGGCGGCGTACCGCCGGCTAAGACATGCAGACGCAGGCATGCTGGGTAATTACCGCTAACGATTCCGGCGCTTGTTAGCCAAAGCTCCTATTTCTGCCATTGCCGTGCCAACACCCCAAAGGGCGTGACGTCAGAGAGTGTTTTGTTGTGGGTCTAGTTTGCATGCGGACACTTTTAACGACACCAGACAGTGGTACAAGTGTGTGTGAGAGAGGGAATGAAAGTGTGTATGAGCAGGAAGTGTCTGTGTAGGGCTCTGAGGGGGTGTAATGCACTGTAAGTGGCTTGTTGACAGTGTGTGTGTGTGTGTGTGTGTGTGTGTGTGTGTGTGTGTGTGTGTGTGTGTGTGTGCAAGAACAAAGCTGGGTCAGGCAGGGCTAGGCCAGGCGATTGGTCAGTGGACGAGCGAGAGACACCAATAATGGTAAAGAGAGAGAGGGAACGAGGGATGAGGTTTCTTTTGATTGTCGTTTTTTAACAGGGTTATTATTCTTCGTCTCAGACCCCAGGGGCGCCTGCCAAACCCCTAGTGACGCACACGAGGTGGACGCCACTAGCGTACACACACACAAACTCTCACATTATAAATACACACTACCTCACTCCACAGACAGAATCATTTTTATATCAAAAGAAAATCTAAATTTAAAAACAATAGGAGAAAACCCTAAAACCCTAGGATGAAAGTGTGTGTGTGTGTGTGTGAGGAGGGGAGGCAATTAAGAGTGTCTGTATGTGTGTGTGTGTGTGTGTGCATGCATGTCCTACTATCCTTGTGCGAAAACATTGATGAAGATGTGTTTGAAGAAACTCTGAGACAGCAAACCATCTCTTCCTCCTTGTTTGCTTATGCTTGTTTAGGGTCCACATGCTTTTCGCTTCCTTGCTCACACACACGCGTACACACACCTCTGGATGGTTCTCTATGGTTCCTCATTTGGATAGGGTGCCATCTCCTGGCCAAAACACAGCATGCTAATTCCCCTCCCACACACACACACACAATCACTACGTGAGGTGTGTGACAACTTGTCCAAGTTACGGATGAGGCCGTCTGTCAAACATTTCCACCTTGGTTCACCATTGAGATGAACCACATTTAACATCAAGGAGGTTGGAAGTGAAGAAGACAGAACAGGGACGTAAAGAGAGGTCTAGGTGCCATAACCACGGAGTTGACCCACAGTTCACCCTGGGCCCAGTCCTCCAGACCTCTCTATCCCCAAGTTCAGTTTATCCTCACCAGAATAATCTCATCCCCAGTCTTTGGGGTTATACAAGGGCTGTGTGTGTGTGTGTGCACGCGAGTGTGTGTGTGTGCGCGAGTGCGTGTGTGTGTGTGTGTGTGTGCGCGCCTGTGTGTGTGTGCGCCTGTGTGTGTGTGCGAGTGTGTGTGTGTGTGCGAGTGTGTCTGTGCGAGTGTGTGTGTGCGAGTGCGCCTGTGTGTGTGTGCGAGTGTACTTGAGGGGGTAGTATGGTGGACTTGATTGTTTGTGCGTGTGGATATTTGGAGGAGGGGTTGTTGAGAATATGGGCGTCTACAGGGCTCATGCCAGAGGAAGCAGGTAAATCATTGTCCATCTCAGGACAGTAAAACAGGCTTAGCTAAGAGCCACGAGAGAAAAAGCCTTCACACAGCACTGCACACTAACTACAGGCCACCACACAGTATGTAAACACAGGCTGGCTGGTAAGTGTGTATGTTGTGTGTGAGTGTGTGTGAGTGTGTGTGTGTGTAAAGGAGTAAAATAGTTGGGAAACATTCACAAGGAACTGATCTCGCCGACTACAGCTAGCCGGCCTTGGAGACGCCAGCCAGTAAACATAGTGTGTTTACGTATAGTGCGTGTATGCATACATTTATGGGTCTTCCTTTTTGCAAGTGTAAGAAGGAATGTGTTGCAGCATTACCAGCATAATGCAAGTGTGTGTGTGTGTGTGCGTCCGGAGGTTGGTCTGGCTGGTTTGAGATGAAGTTTTACAGCTGTGTGTCTCCCCTCTCTTATCTCTCCCCACCCCCAGGACTGCATGCCATGTGGGGGCAGCCTCTCTCTCATTTATGTCTCTTTATCTACATGAAAGGCACTGACATGGGACACCCGCCATTACGGCTCCATCAACATCAAAAGCCCTGACACAGGATTCCCCATTGCGGCTCAAGCCATTAGGAGACGGCTGGACCTGTGCTCTGTCAGGGAGCTCGGAGACAGACGGGGCAGACATAATGAGGACTTAAAAACCTTAACCTTGCCTTTAAGGCCTTTAGTCTGAAGCAGCAATAAAACACAGGGCCTACGTCGTCAAGCAAACTTACTGGCTAGTCCACTCCATAGCAACACGTCCTACTAACCTCTATTCAATATCCAATACAAGAACATATCAGGAAAACAAGCAGAACCCAGCATGCTTCTTAAAGTGTAGTCATGAACATTATTGTGCAATCTACTTCACCAAAATGATTAGTATTCTAACACCAATAACATGTTATTTTTTTCATTGTAGAGAATTAACTGAACTATAGCCTGCATGTAATAAACAATAAAAACATATAGCCATGGAGTATTTATAGATACTGTGTATACAGACGTGTTTATATTTAGAGCTACAGGACATGGTTTACATTGCTGCTTGTGTGCCTGGGTCTGTTCAGATGAACACTTCCCAGAGCAAACGAGGAAGTGAGGGGAAAAACAGAGACAAAAGACAGAATCTTCTATTTGAAATGTTTCTAACGGGTAGTTAGAGAGATGGTTCAGTGTGGATTTGACCCGCTATCAAGGTTCTACACGACTACAACCCGCCCTCTCCAGAGGATTCAGAACGCAGCGGCCCGTCTGGTCTTCAACCTACCCAGACGCTCCCATGTTACCCCGCTCCTCGTCTCCCTTCACTGGCTGCCCGTCACGGCCCGTATCAGATTCAAGACCCTGGTACTGACCTTCCGAGCGGTGAATGGGACTGCACCCGACTACATCAAGTCTCTCCTCCAGCCCTACACCCCCTCCCGCCACCTTCGGTCCTCCTCTGACAACCGTCTGGTGGTCCCACCGCTCAAGACCGCCCGGTCCCAACACAAGCTCTTCCCCTGTCTGGCCCCCCAGTGGTGGAATCAACTCCCCACCTCCATCAGAGACACTGACTGTCTCCCCACCTTCAAGAATAGGCTCAAGACACACTTGTTCCGGGAATACAACGGTACCTAGGAAAGATCTGCTGGACATGATGTTAGTTTCTTCCAGGATCACAAGGACTCTGACTTAGAGAGCTGCTGCTCTTGTCGGTTAGCTGTAACTGATTAAAATTATTGTACTCGCTGTGAGGTAGTTTACTGTTGTTTGCTCGTCCACAGGTGCACTTTTAGATTCATGTTGTCCAATTGTAACTTGTTTAACTTCATGCTCTTATGATTTTTCCCTTTGGCACTTATTTTTGGGTTTTTTCACAATGTATGATTCATGTTTGACTACTTGCAATGTTGGGGATATCTCGTTGTTATGATCAGTGACCTATGCACTTTTGTAAAGCTCTCTCTTGGAAGTCGCTTTGGATAAAAGCGTCTGCTAAATGAATAAATGTAAATGTACATGAACGAGTTCCTCCACAAACAGAGAAGAATGATCTCCTCCTTAGAGGACAGTAAACAATGCGAGTTTATGGGAGCGCGGTCGGAATACAACGTTGTGGTCTGTTCTTTGCTTACCTCCCGACACGGGGGCGTCCATGAACACCGCACCCATCTTCTCAGCGGCGAGGGCCATCTCCCTGGCGACGGAGGGGTCGATGGTGGACGAGTCGAGCAGCAGTGTTCCCTTTTTCACCCTCCTGAGGATGAGGAGAGGAAACGCACCAATCACAGATCCAGCAGCGCGGAACAGAACGGTGGTCAAACTCAGCATGTGGGAACAGAACGGAGGTAGAGGACAGAGGAAGCCCAATACTTGACGACACGACTGTGTGGTCCCTCAAGCCAATCACCATCATCGGTGACTGCTTTTTTAAAGCGTCTGGAGGGATTCCATCCAGATGAGGACAGGGACCTGAGGGGAGTGGATAGAGATTGGAGAGAGGGAGATGCCTACTTGAGGATGCCGTTGGGGCCGGTGTAGACCTCTATGACGTTGGGACTGGAGGGGAGCATGGTGATGATCCTGTCTGCTTTGTCGGCCACCTCTGCTGGGGCATCCAGGATCTGAAATATTAGGAGGGGGGGCAGGAGATGGGAGAGAAAGGAGTGATAAACACAACAACAACAACAACAACAACAACTGACCTTGAGAAACATGTTTGGAAAACGAGCAGTGATCGCAACTATAAATACGCATACAGAAAGGTCAAGACATTGATATCCATTGTGTGCTGTGTTTACTACCTGTGCGCCCATGTCTTGCAGCTCCTTGCAGGACTCTGGGAAGACGTCGGTGGCGATGACAGGGTAGCCGTGCTTCAGCAGGTTCCTGGCCATGGGAGTTCCCATGTTCCCCAGGCCGATGAAGCCGACAGGAGTCTTAGAGGCCATTGACCTGCGTGCCACTAGACAGGAAAGAGGAAGACCTTTAGGTGCTAGTGTAACAGAGTTAGAACCGTGAAACTCACTCCTTAGGTATGTTATGGGCCACCCGCATCAATGAAGGGCTAGCTTTTCGTTGGCGTAGTTGGTAGTGGTTGCGCTTGGATGTCGGGAGGTGGCAGGTTCGACTAGTGAACATTGGCAAGTATGCCTCTGACGGATCTTGCAAGACCACGTCCGTTACAAACCCGTGACACTAAATTAGACCTACAATGTTTTTTTAAATTGTACAATTTCATGAAAATAGACTTTAATTCTGTGCATTTTTGTTGCAGTGCGACCCAGACACACTGTCACCCCTGTTGATACAGCCTAAACAATGGAACGTTCTTCTTCTATGTTCTTCTGCCTGTGCCGTTTGTCAGGATTCTCAGTAGGTCACCATATTATCATGCTTCCATGCCCCCCACATTCTGATGAGCTGATAGCAGGCCTGTCTAGTGGCGCATACTCGTTTCAGTCTGAGCCGGTTTAACTGAAATCAGTAGTGCCCTGAACACTCAGTCGATCTTTGGACGCACAGATATTATGTAAAAGCTGTACACAACTGCTTTCACTCAGTTACACAGCATGCTCTTTTCGTGTAGGTTTCATCATAGGCATTGACAGACCCGTGTCAGGTTCTGCAGTTATGAGACTGGTTGTAACATAATTATTATATGATTTAAAGGGATCTTAGTGTCTTAGAAATCAATGTGGAAAATTAAGTTAGAGTAAGGATAACAGTTATGTTTATCTACTTGAAATCTGACTTTTAATAAATGCATAAGCCAATGGGGAATTGCAAACTACTGATTTAAGGCATGGCCAGCTAAGGGAAACCAATTGTTGGCTAAATGCATTGTCAAACCCTATTAGCAAGATGCAATTAGTTCACTGCCAATGCTCACATCTCATTTGCGTCAGATGAAGACCACATTGTCTTCAGCTAATGCATTAAAGAAATACGCAGTTGGTGGTCGACAAAGATTTTTTTCAGACAGTATTGCCATTATCTTCAGACAAGGCTAGGCTAGGCAACGTTAGCTTAAGGAAAGCAGGTTCAGCTTTCGAATTCCTTTATCCCGTGTTATTGCAAACACTGGGCACACCAATTAATGGAGTATGGACAAATGAGACTATACTTTACCGAGCACCAGGTCGACATGTTTATTGCACCTTTGCAATAAATTCCGAGACCCTCTAAACAAGGCGGCCATGCTTCTTTCCCCTTGACCTCGGCGTTCAGTGACAGCAGCTGTCAAGACAGGAAGTAAAGGGGAGGTGGTTAAGAGTTACGATTTTTTGAGCCAATCCTAACTTTCCACAGAATGCTGTGTCCAATGGAAATCGTATGAAGGCGGGACATCCTGTGTGAGCTCGCTTATTAGAGTCCCTGTAGTTACAGTGCGGGACATGCAGCTAATAAACTCGTGTGCTCAGTCTATTGCTTCCACTCATCAGAATAACACTATACAACGTTTTTTAGTCAGCCAAAAGTGTTAAACTACATAGAAATGATAAAAGTATACAATTGAAAAAGCACACGTTTACAGGAGAAGGAAGCTAGCCCTCAGAGTTATTGTATTATTATGTAGGCTACTGTAAATTCTTGACTAATAAATACATGTTCACTTAAAGAATAATCAGGCATGAATTTGGTCCACCCAGCAAGCCAAGCCGGGACAATGTGTTTGTGTGTGTGTACGCGTGTGTTAGAGCTATATGAGGGTGGGGAATTCTAAATACCTCTGACAGTAAATTTGGTTTATAATAATAATTTATTCTACTGGACGGAAAATGACCGAGGTGTCAAACTCTTTGGGGGCTTTTGATTGACATACGTCCGCTTTCGGTTTTCATCAGCACCAGAAGCACCCCGGAAATGACAGCATACTTCTTCTTTCAGGAAGAGCATCTTCACTGAGTCAGTACGTCGTTGATAACAACAGGGACCGAGCTCTATAATAACAGCGGCTGTCTGTCAGCTACATTTTGGTTATACAAATTACCATTGTAGCTGTCCGGGATTCATACTTTCACGGGTATGGTATAAATATAGGCATAATCTATTTCTAGAAGTGATTGTCGCCTACCGCTTACTTAGCTGTAGTGCCATGGCCTGCTTGCATGCTAACGAGCAGACAGCTACTAGCTAGCTCTAGCTACTTTGAAGATAACCACTAAACAGATTAGGCTATACCAGCGAGCCTTCCCTAGCTAGTCATACCTAGTTAGCTGTTACCTTGATATACCTTGATGCCATGTGTTATCAAATTGACAGAGATTAGCGTCATTGACAATTGCAGTACCTCGATCAAGCGTTGAAAATAAATCATATCACTGACTTATTTTCCCTTCCATTCCCTTAATTGATCACACTTGCCACATGTCAAGGGGGTTGCTATGGTATTTATTGCAACTGGTGCCTGCTGAGAACTACAAACTGTTAGATGTTGTCTATAATCCCAATGGATTAGATGCATTGATGTGAGCAAGGAATCTTACAGTAATGCAGTCTTCTGTGATGTGTTGTCAGCAGGCTAACATAGGCGTGTGTCTGAAAATGATGGCTAGAATATGTTGCTCAATGTGTTCTTTCTTTCTGTGCAGGTCAGACAAATGAAGTGACCGACAGGATATGATGTCATCATTCCAAGTGGTGGGTTCGTCCCCCAATAGCAGCGTTGGCGTGATGGAAACGTCTAATTTCGCTCACGTCATCTTTCAGAACGTGGGGAAGAGCTTCCTGCCCCAGGCTGCGTTGGAATGTTGCTATACCCTGACCCCCTACCTCATCCCCAATCCCAAAGATTGGGTGGGCATCTTTAAGGTGAACCCATAACAGCCGTGGACACTTACATGCTCATACAAAACAACCTCTTATTTGAAGTGTTGGTGCTACACACAATTTCACATATGCATTTTCTCCAACACACACACACACACACCTACGTACAACACACACATGCATGATACACAACACCCCTGCTTCTCATTTCCACCATTCCCGTCATATATCTGATCATACTTATGTTTCTGAACGAGCCCACCAAAGGAACAGTTGCTCCCATGTTGATGTGGTTGTCTCTGGGGCAGGGAAGGGGATATAGGGGCGGATGCAGCAGATGGGTGGGTAATCGTGGGGGGGCACTTAATTAGCTACGTACTTTGATACTTGTTCATTAATATCTCTGTTCTGTTCTACCCTTCTCACCCTGTTTCCTCTTGTTTCCTCTCCACTCCTCTCTTACTTTTCATCTCTCTCTCTCTTCATCTATCCTCTCGCCTTGTGCTCTCGCTCGTCCCACTCTTTTATCAGGGCCATCAAATCTCACAGTTAATTAACAGGAAATGTGAATGAGGGAACTTAATGTCTCGTAAAGAGGAAAAGCAAACATTTTTATCATCATTTAAGAACTCACTTCAAATCCACCAGCTCCATTAAAAAGGGATACAGATGCAGGGTTTATTTGGAAAATGTCGATTGGAAAATATAAATGGTAAATCCACACCAATAAAATCTGTTTGATGTCTATCTTTATGTAAGGGTGAGAAGAGATCTGTGCTCTTCAGTGTGTGTGTTTGTGGGTGTGTGTGTGCGGGTGCGGGTGTGTGTGTGCGGTGTGTGTGTGTGTGTATGTATGAAAGAGAGGGGAAAAAGCAGGAGAGAGTGGAAAGATTTTTCCACCAATTTCCTCTGTTGGAGGTGGTGGGTTTTCCCTTAATTCTTGAGGGTATTAGTCAGAACTTAGAACAAAGCTGGAGTACTGTATGCTGTATGTAACAACTATGACTCGGCCTCTGACATCATAGGTTGTACACAGACACCCCCTAGTGGTCAAACACTGTCAGGGCATTTGTCATAAAAAATTACAAAACCATAACAGCTTTTCTTTCTCCTTCCAAAAAAATAAAAAAATAAGTATGCTGTCATTTAGTCTCCTTTGGCACCCCTCATCAATACAGTGTTGTTTTATATATAATTTGTGCAATTGCCAGCACGTTCTGTAACAGGCACACCTTTCGAACAAGCCCAGAAGGAAACACTTGGTTGTGGCATGTTTGTTAGGTTTTCCTGGAGAAACCCGCTCACTAACTATGTAATTAACATGTCATCACTCAGCTTGCTCATGCCTCTGAAGAGTGATGGATTGAATCTGTGTCTGTGATTATTTGATCACTTTTACATTCATGCCAAGTCTCAGCATTGCAACTTTTCAAAACCGAACTTCAGTCAGACTCACTGTAGCCCTTTGGTCATTTGTACATTTCTATCGGCACACACACAGGCATACATAGGCCTTGTCTGTTGGGTGAAATACAAACGACTGTCTCTTGGAATTTAGTCTGAGAAGATACCGACCATTTGGATATAATGTTCACGATCCTAACCTGGGGTCAGATGGCTTAGCGGTTAGGGAGTCGAGCTATTAATCAGAAGGTTGTTGGTTCGATTCCCGGCCGTGCAAATTACGTTGTGTCCTTGGGCAAGACACTTCACCCGACTTGCCTCGGGGGATGTCCCTGTACTTACCATATGTCGCTCTGGATAAGAGCGTCTGCTAAATGACTAAATGTAAAATGAATTGAAATAATCATCATAATTATTTCGGCCTGTTGTTATAATTAGGAATTAATAATACATATTATTTGTAATGCCCATATCTTTACAGAACAATTATAATTTGTCTTAGCAGTCATAAAACATAATTACTTAATAACTTAATTTGTAAATGTCTATGTACACACACAGGCATACATAGGCCTTGTCATCAAACATAATGACTTAATAGGTGTATTACACTTAGATGCCTGATACTGCTAGACGGTCTGATTGTCCTATTGTTATTGTACTGCTGTGGTCCAACGCTTTCTATTCTTCTAAGGTTGTTAGACGAAGTGAACTCCTTTAGCCGATGCTGCTGTGAGTGGTTTGGTGGTGGTGTGTTTGTGTGTTTGTGTGTATGTGTGTTTGTGTGTTAGTGTGTATGTGTGTTTGTGTGTATGTGTGTTTGTGTGCAAGCAAGAGAGATGAAGAGAGCGTGTGATTGCGTGTGACAGTTTTATGGCGTACGGTCAGAGTTATAACGTTCTGTCTTTCCTTTCATCATCTGTCACCTAACAACACATGAAATTGATATAATTATTTCTCCTTCGCCATTTTGTGTAAAATTGTCACCTTTTTTTTCTGTTTCTTTTTTTCCCCATGTGGACTTTTTCCTCGAAGGCAACACCCACAACGATACAACGTCTGACACACATGTAGTACTGAGACACACACTGACACATACGTCTACACACACACCACACACACTGGGGCCCCTCCCAGTCTTGTATGGCCAGAGGACAAGGAGGGGAAAGTGTTGAGGAGAAACATGTTTCAATCATGGCAATAATACGATAATACCATCGTTGTACGCTCGTAGACAGTGCGTCTTCTATGTCATAGTATGGTTGTGCAATTTTAAACAAGCGTACTTTTTATCGATTTTCAGAACTGTTATCTTAATTGTAAGCTATACTGTGTGTGTGTGTGCGCGCACGTGCGTGTGTGTGTGTGTTGTTCCAGGTGGGCTGGAGCACAGCCAGGGACTACTACACCTTCCTCTGGTCTCCCATGCCAGAGGACTATGAACCTGGAAGCACCGTACACAGGACTGTGGTGTTCCAAGGTAGTCTCTGTTCTCTCACACACACACACACACACACACACACACACACACACACACACACACACACACACACACACACACACTAGCACTGGCTCGTACTGGCATACTGTGTTCAAACATATAAAAATAGACAACCATTATATGTGCACTCACCCACACACATATACAGTAGACTTGCAGTGTTTATATACAGACCCAGAAAACAGCCGTGTACAGGACCAGGGTATTTCAAGGTAACCTCCGTTTTACGGTGCGTATAAAAACCAGGCCTGGTATTTTATTAAAAGGAACACAACCACAAACGCGGCCAGAGCCCCGAACACCTCTCTGACTCTGAGAGGAAACCACATGACACACACACACACACACACGACATACACACACACACACACTACACACACACACACCAACATCTGTGGACAGGTTTTACTGTGTCTGAAATGGTCAGATATTACAGAGTTTAAGTACGAGCGCACTCTGTGGTGTGTCTGTAAAACTGCCCGTCTGCTGGATGTGTTGTATTGTGACTACTGGTCCAGGCCCACTGCTCGCTACTCTGAAATACACAACAGTGTCAAAATAATCAGTCACATAATCACTAGACTTATGTTTAACATGTGCATGTTTGGGTAGTTCCGTTCATAGCCATTCTGTGACCCGATATCATGCTGTGTTGTAAACTCTCCAAATCCATGACGTGTTTAGTTCTCACACAGTATGTTCGTTGGTGTTTTCTCACCTCTACACATTTACATGTAGTCATTTAGCAGACGCTCTCATCCAGAGCGACTTACAGTAAGTACAGGGACATTTACTCCCCTCCTGAAGGACACAACGTCATTTTTCACAGCCACTTGACTCCCTAATAAACTCTTGCAGGCTACTATGTTCCCAAGAGTGATGGGGAGTTCTACCAGTTCTGCTACGTCACCCACACGGGGGACATCCGCGGCGCCAGCACGCCCTTCCTGTTCCGCCCGGCCACGCCCACCGAGGAGCTGCTCACCGTCAGCGAGGACGACAGCAACTCCGACATCCTGGTGGTCACCACCAAGAGCGGCCTGCTGGAGGTAGTCTGGGCCTGGGGAGAGCGGCTCTCTGTCACACACACACAGGCAGATGCACCCTCACAAACACACACTCACACCCTAATACACACACACACACATATTGAGACACTATAATCAGATGCAGTCCTATTGTGCAAAAGTCTTACACAATCATTTTTGGAAGCAAAAATGCTAAATGAAAAGACGACAAAAACCTTCTCTACATTGCACTCTTTTACTGCCTCATAAATACAGATTTGTATTTTATTTGAGACAATACACGCTTAAAGAAGACTTTTGTCTGAGTACTGGACGTTCCCTCCTCTCCTCCCGGCGCGGGCAGGAGGCGCAGCAGGAGCGACGGGAGCTGCTGAAGGCCATGCACCTCCTGCAGGAGGAGAAGAAGCTGCTGCTGGAGGAGCAGAGGCGTCTGGCCAGGGAGAGGGAGCTGGAGAGGGAGACATGCAGCCTCCTGCGCACCCACAACCAGGTGAGGCTCTGTGTGTGTGTGTGTGTGTGTGTGTGGTGTGTGTGTGTGTGTGTGTGTGTGTGTGTGTGTGTGTGTGGTGTGTGTGTGTGTGTGTGTTGTGTGTGTGTGTGCGTGTGTGTGTGTGTGTTGGTGTGTGTGCGTGTGTAGATAGTCTGTATTTGATCCTGTGCTTGTTCCTCACCATTGATCACAGGCTCTAACATCAAAGGTTTGACTTTTATGAATGATCTGTGTCCATGTTTGAGAGCACCAAGACCTCGGTCTGTGTGTGTGTGTGCTTGTGTGTGTGTGTGTGTGTGCTTGTGTGTGGGTCTGTTTGCTCCAACTTTCTGTCCCCTTTAAACAACTTGACTCAGTGGGCCAGAACGCGATCGGCACCCAGTCTCTAGTCTGGGGCATCTGGCGTCAGCACGATGCCATCTCAACCGCAGAGTGAACAAACATGACGTCAAGCCCACACACACACACACACACACTCCCTAAAACCAGCCCTTGTTTTAAGTCCACTCCATCTCTCACTCACACTCACTGTCAGTATTCAAGCCTCCGCACACATTCTACACACACACACACACACACACACACACACATACACACACACACACACACACACACTCGCTCTCATTATGCCACCCGCTTGCAACTTTTAGAATGTGTGTGGAATTAGACGAGAGTGTCCGCAAAACCGCCTGACTGAAAAACAGGAGCCCAGCCCAGCTCCAGGGACAAACACGTCTCAGTCACGCGATTCCCAGGGCACTGCCTCCATCCCCTCTCTCTCTCTCTCTCCTCTCTCTCTCTCTCTCTCTCTCTCTCTCTCTCTCTCTCTCTCTCTCTGTTCACTGTAGGCTTACTCATCCTCTCGTTCTTTCTTTCTTCCTCCATTCGTCTCTTTTGACTCACGTATTCCATCTCTGTGGACTACGTGGACCTCAGGGGTAAAGCGTCCAGACGAAGGCATGTCTTCCACAGAGAGCTACATGTGTAGCGTGCCAACAAGGAGTTAACCTACTGAGACTCTGAGAGATGTGAAGGGGGAGAGAGGGAGGGGAGGGGGCCAGGAATGCCTCACCAGAGGATGGATCTTGAATCTAGTCTCACAGTGCCCCCTAGTGGATGTTTCTGGTCCTGGTTTGCTAGGTCTCGCACTGCTTTGGGGTGAGTCCTTTGCTCTTTACAAAGGACAAAATTGCCATAAATTACATCCTCCCAAAGACTATTATCAATGTGTCGCTTCTCATTCACCACCTCTTAGCTTTCTAGATATATGGCGTATGTATGTGGCGTGTGTGTGTATGTTTTCTAAGTGTTACCAGCGTTCATATGCATGGTTTGTCCCTGTCAGGCCTGTCTTGCTTATGTTTCACGGATGAAAATATCCTTTTACTTCAACATGAAAACATAAGTACATATTTTGCGGCTGCTAATTTTACGACTACATGTTTTATAAGGTCTTTATGCGCTGCTAAAGTGCTTCCCAAACGCCAGCAGTAAAATCGTGAGTCATCGAGAGAGCCAAGCCCATAGGGAGCCGGAGAGAGAGTGTGTGTGTCTGTGTGTGTGTGTGTGTGCGTGTGTGTGTTAGTGAAAAGTGCATCTGGATGTCTTTTTGATATACTGTACATGTTGGATTTCTTTGCTTTGATGGGTGTTCTGTGTGTCTAACATGTCCTTGACAGTGTGTGTTTGGTGAGTGTTTGAAGTGTGTGCGTGTGTGTGCGTGTGTGCGTTTGACGTGTGTGTGTGTGTGAGGTGAATAATGGTGGGGGCGCAAGTAGGCGTGCTGCTTTGTCAAACGAGACGTTCGCTCTGAGTGATTTAATGTTCTCCGAAGCAGAACGTGCGCAAGTTCTAACAGGGACCAGCGCTGAGGACACAAACATGTCTCATGCGTTGGACGGCTGCCAATCATTCCCTCCGGATCAGTCCTCACAGTTCAGGAAATGATGACCTGTTCATATTCACAGTCGATGTTCACCAGCAGTAAAAAAATAAAAGACAACCGAAACACAGGGGAACTTTTCAAAGTCTCCTTCGTGTCCGACGTCGTGATTGGCTCCGGTGCTGCAACACCCGCCTCTAAAATGGTCTGCGGTGCCGCGACGGGCCCCTCCGATTGGCTGCGGTGACCAACAGCGCCTCCCTGTGGCTGTGTGCAGGAGCTGCTGCGCTCCTCCCAGGGCCTGTCCGAGGAGCGGGAGGACGTGAGGAGGAGGCTGCAGGCGGCCACGGAGCGCGTGCGCCAGCTGGAGGAAGACATGCTGGGCGTCACCCAGAGAGGCCTGCAGAAGGAGACCGAGCTGGACTGGTAGAGCCACCTCCCCCCACAGACCACACACACACACACACACACACACACACACACACTGAGAGGAGCATCGTACAAGGCTACTGATGCTGACCGATGCTGTCTAGGTCGTTGTCTCTGTGTTGTTGTAGAGGATGACCATTCAGGATCATCCCCTACTCGTAGTCCGTAGGGCCGTGTGATCTGACCGGGGGTTTGCTTGTTCTGCAGCATCAGAGATCGTCTGAAGAAGCTGCTGGTGGAGAGGGACAGCCTGGAGGGCCAGCTGAAGAACGAGAAGGACGAGAGAGATCTCTACAAGGTGAGAGGCTCGCTGGAGGGTTTCCTACTTCTGGTAGTTTGTGTGGTAGTGTGTATTTGTGTGTGTATTTATGTGTGTGTGTGTGTGTGTGTGTGTGCAGGCCCACCTGCGCAGCACCGAGCTGGAGAACACCAAGCTGAGTGCAGAGCTGCAGATGCTGAAGGCGGTGGAGCTGAACAGGGAGGTGACCATCGCTCAGTTCCAGGAGGAGCTGGAGCGTCTCCGGTCCTGCGTGGCTCAGAGAGACAGCCTGGAGAAGGAGCTCAGCACACACACTGCAGGCCAGGTACACACACACACACACTGCAGGCCAGGTACACACACACCACACACTGCAGGCCAGGTACACACACACACACAACACACACACACACACTGCAGACCAGGTACACACACACACACACACTGCAGACCAGGTACACACACACACACACCACACACACACACTGCAGGCCAGGTACACACACACACACACACACACACTGCAGACCAGGTACACACACACACACACACACTGCAGACCAGGTACACACACACACACAGGGACATGGTGTGTGTAGATGTGATTTTGTAAAAGTTTGAAACAGACACACTTGGAAGATTTAGTGTGGGTGACAGCTAATTAGACGGGGGGTGAAACTTCGAATGGGGTTCAAGTGTGTGTGTGTGTGTGTGTGTGTGTCAGTGCGCGCGGCAGGCCGAGGTGGGCCGCCTGCGCGAGCAGCTGCGCCGGGCCGAGGAGCAGCTCCAGGCCTCCCGCCAGCAGGCGTCCATGTTGGCGTCGGAGCTGCGCGACTCCACCAGCGCCCGCGACCGCACCATGACGGAGCTGTACCGCGCGCGCCTGGAGGCCGACGCCCTGCGCGCCAGCCTGGCCGACGCCCAGGCCGAGTGCCAACGCATGGAGACGCAGCTGGACCGCATGAGGAGCGCCGCCCAGCAGGAAGTGGTGAGGGAGGGAGGAAGTGACACCTCGGAACTAGGAAGTGGAATCGTTGGACTCTCCGTGCCGAGTCTCGACGGGAATCGGTCAACTTACTCGACCTCTTTCTGTCTGTCTCTTCTCCTCCCTCCCCCCGCCTGACCCCCAGGGCGTGGGCACCTCGGCGGAGGGCGTGGTGTCGGAGGCGGAGGCGGAGCTCCAGCGGGAGGTGGAGGAGCTGA